>JARFJB010002490.1:310000-342500 GCA_036346205.1 Vesta saturnalis
TCCGCAGATTAGAAGGGTGACGTCTACAGAAGTACAAAAAATTGTTTTAAAGTGATAAAATTGAACAGTTTTCGTTGAGCATTGAGAACCTTTGGGTATTTTTTCAATTCTTTGTTATTTGTTTGTTATTTTTATTTCTTTGTTTGTGAATAACTTTAATATTAATAAAATAAATCTGGACGAACAGTTTTTTTTCTGTTACACGTTCAGAAAAGGAATGATTATATAGGGTGGGCCAGTAGCGCGTGGCTGGAAGATTGTGGGTTTGTTGTTGTTATTTCTGAAGTTTGTTGATGGGATGTGGTGGGGTTACCCTTAAGGTAACAAACCTAAAATGTTTTCACTTGAATCGAAAAGTTTATACAGGGCGTTTTATACCAAAGTTGCTTTTTGAAATAGAACCCCCTGTATATTATTGCACATTTGGATTCTTTTGTCAATTCTAGTACAATTTTATGACACACATAGTACCTAAAACGAATCGTTTAGCCACAAGTCGTTTTTTTTACAAAAAATAGATTTCTGAAAAAAACTAAATATTGCTGTGATCACAAAACTTAGAAGGCCATGACTCTGTGATGTTAGTAAACATAAAATGTACTGGCGTAAACCGAATGCTCAAATTCGAATTCTTCTTGTGTTCAGAGAAATTACTTTGTTAATTTAGAAAACTTCAATCAATGGTAACTTTCAACTGGAACGGCTCTTTTTTCAATTTTACATCAAATGCGGAATTTTTTTACCTTTCTAACGATATAAATTAGTAGGTAGATTTCTTTTAATTTCACAATTTCTGGTTAATTTGCTGTATGTGTCAATTTTTAGTTTGTATTATCTAGTAACCCGTGGAAAAAAAAACAATGCACATTATACAACATTGTTCATTAAGTAGAAAAACACATAAGCACAAATAACAAAATTACGAGCTAAAATAAAAATAATTTTAATAAATGTTCAAAATGTTTACCACCTTGTTTCTAAGCAAATTCTAAATCAACCATGAAAAAATTTATAACCCTAAACGTTTCGGATTCTATTTTTGATATCTTCCGCAGTGGTTGGTAGTTCAGCATACACTTTTTCCTTGACAAAAGAAATCAAGCGAAGAAATATCTTGGAGATCCAGCTGGTCATCGTGTTGGTCCATCGCATCCTACCCACTTTTCAACAAATGCATTATTAAGCCATTAATTTACTACGCGGGCACGGTGTGGAGGTGCGCCACCATGCTGAACATACATGTCCCTAATTTGAGCGAGGGGTACACCCGACGTCAATGAAAAGTTTACTCCCCGAGGCGATCTAGCGCAGAAATTTTTGACACCCTTTAAATATTAGCATTAACCAAGAACGTATTGTAATAGTCAGGTAAATTTTTTTTTCCATTATATTCCGGGCACGTATATATTCTCTTAAAAACCAATTTGTTACTGAAAAAATTCTTGTGAAAATACGTAAAACCTGGTTCGAAACTGATTTGAAAATCTGTTATATAGAAAGAAGAATTAAATTTTTTATATTTTTAATAAATTTGAATATATGTGTATTTATAAAACCAAACAAATGATCTTTATTGCATTATAATGGAATTAGGTAATAAATTTAAATGTCATTATGGTTTACTTTAAGGAATTTAAAACTGCTCCAAGTCAGTTGTTTTTCTTTACATACAGGAATTGATAATCGGAGTAACATATTTTTAATATGAATTAACTTCAATGAAGTTGTTGCATAAAAATAAAAAATCAACTAATCTATGATATAATTAGACTGATTAGAAGAAATACAAGTAACAATGCAATTCCAAATTGTTTCGATTATGATAATACGGTGTTTGTTTTTTTTTTCATTTTAATTCAAAACACTACTAGCAAAAGAGGAATATTTATAAAATCGTGTTGTCAAGGATGTAATTGAAATTATGTTCTAATTATAAAAACCTGTTATTTGGCATATAATTTATCGCTAAAAATCGAATTAATATAAAAGTGGCAGTTGTTGAATCAAAAATGAAAAACTTTTTTGAACTTACCAAATTCGTTTTCTTTTTCCAACGATAAAAATGGAAATTAAATTTAACAAAAAATATTTTTTTCTGCCTTTTATTTTTATTATTATTAGCATTACAACGGAGTTATTTATTATGTTTACTATTTCTTAATCCTGTTGTATGGTGGTCACACGTGCCCTTCCAGGACGGTGAGTCAACAGTGACCTTTCGCTTTCTTACTTGTCTTCTCTAAAATTACAAATAAAACTAGTCTTATACAAATCCAGTTCAAAGACGTGCAAAAAATGCAAGCAAAAATAATATGATCAAACTAAGTAGTATACATACGTAACAAAATTACTTACCGATAAGTTACATCGATGGGACACTTTGCTTATTGAAAGTCCACTATTCAATAAACCAAGAATTATTCCCCTTTACTGTAACGAACTATCCGTTTGCCTTAAGCGAAGGGGCATTTTTTCTTATTAAAATAAAACTTCACAATATAGGGTCCGCCTTTGGGAGTTGATCCTATGAGTATCTGCTAAACCAAACTTACTATAATTGAAAATTTGGTGGCAGGGTAATGATGTTAGGGCTAACTAATCTAAAATATTTTCACGTTCGTACCACTTCCGGTTATACCGGAAGTCGGTACTTAGTCGCTTACTTTAAACGGAACGCCCCGTATATTAATACATTTTTGGATTCTATGTCGAATTTTAAGGTAAGTTTGTTAAATAAACTAGGTACGAAATTTCAGTTGTTTTAAAAAAAACATTTTTCTAAAAAAATTGACAGATGCGGTCTTAGTAATAACTCGTTAATTGTTCTATTCCTGTCCAACAATTTGAATAAAACTTTGAAGTGTTGTAGGCAAAGGTTTATTGCAACACTGCAAAAAATGACATATGTATTTTTCATAAAAATAAAATTATGAATGTCTTGACTATCAAAAAATGCAAGTTACTCAAAAAAATGAAATAGAAACCCCGTATTTTTTATTACTCAGATCGATTTAACGTCAAAAATTAAGGTAGGTTTGTTTAAAACTTTATTTACCTAAACGTAACAGTTTCATACTTATTATCAAAAAAGTCCCAATTTTAAAATTTGTGATAAGAATGAGCTACATACTTAAATATAGTATTCCTTGTTCGTGGTCACCATGGAAACCAAATAATTGAGAATTAAAATAAAGAAAAATATTTGAGAAAGTTACTGCAAAAAATTATAAAAATTGATAATTTTGTGATTCAAAAGTCATTTTTGCTAAATAGAAATTTTCTGTCATTTTTTTCAAATTCGATATACAACATAAGTGTAAAAATTTAATACTTTATGAGTAAATCGAAAAAAACTACTTTTTACTGCGGAGGTAGTAACTACATACTTATCAGTGCATTCTTACACGATAAAGTCGCTTATTTAGTATTTCTTGCTCGTGATCAAATGTGAATTAATTTACAATAAATGTTCAAAATGTTGCCCGTTAGACGCAAGACATTGTTGAACCCGTCTTATAACGGCTTCATTTGTAGCCCTTTGAATTTCTTGTGGAGAAAGAGAATTGAAGGCATTTTGCACTCGCAATGCAATCTTCTTTAGTCGTTTGTGGTGTAGCATAAACAATATTTTTAATTCGACCCCAAAGATAAAAATCCATTGGCGTAAGATCAGGTGACCTAGGTGGCCATGGAAAGGGACCAATATTGGCAAATCAACGATCTCCAAAAATTTCATAAAGTTTCAGGGAAGCAGCGTTAGTGTTGTGAGGGGGCACACCGTCTTGTTGGTACCATAAATTTTCCCTTTCTAGATTTAATCGGGGTTGAATTCGAGTGTTTAATATCTCAAGATAATTTTCTCCTAGAAATTAAATTTGTAATCATAAATCGCAACAATCAACTATTTTAAACCACTCAAATTTTGCTTGTAAAAATACACGTCAAAGATTTCGTTATTCCGAATAGCACAAAATACGTTAAAATTCCAAATTTCCTGAAAATAGCATTCGCGAATTGGATTGCTATTTTCGTTATTCCAGTAGTGCGAGTTTCAGCGATTAAATATGCCATTTTTCGTAAATTTAGATTCGTCCGTCCATATATTAGTCAAAAAATTAGGAATTTCTTGTATTTTGAGCAAAATTGTTTCACAAAATTCGATGCGTTTCAAAAAATCCGCTTCTTTCAAATGATGAACTAATTGTAAACAGTATGGTCTAAACTTATGTTTCTTAAGAATTCTTCTGATAGTTGTTGGTGTTAAGCTGTTTTCCCGTCGTTTATGGAATTACAAGGAGAGGCACGGAAATATCCTCAAGTTATAACTTCATTCTGTTATCAATAGCAGTTTTTTTGCGAGGCGCAGAGTGTTTAAATGTGCCAAACTGTTCGAAATTTTGAACCACACGTCTTATTGTATCTGCTGATGGTCGGGGGCGCTCAGGATAGCGTTCGATAAATGTTCTTACTATTCATTTTACAACTCTATGACATTCTAGGTGAATTAAAATTAAATTCAAATAATCTGTATCAGAATATTCAAGTGGAGCCATTTCATGAAGAAAGACACACACTGTCAACAATTTTATTAAATTATTGACTACAAAAGAAAAACAAAATAAATAAGCATCTTTATCGTGTAATGATGCGCTGATAAGTATGTATTACCTCCGCAGTAAAAAGTAATGTTTTTCGATTTACTCATAAAGTATTAAATTTTTACACTTATGTTGTATATCGAATTTGAAAAAAATTTCTATTTGGCAAAAATGACTTTTGAATCACAAAATTATCAATTTTTATAATTTTTTGCAGTAACTTATTCAAATATTTTTCTTTATTTCAATTCTCAACTATTTGGTTTCCATGGTGACCACAAACAAGGAATACTAGATTTAAGTATGTAGCTCATTTTTATCACAAATTTTAAAATTGGGATTTTTTGATAATAAGTATGAAACTGTTACGTTTAGGCAAATAAAGTTTTAAACAAACTTGCCTTAACTTTTGACGTTAAATCGATCTGAGTGATAAAAAATAGTGGTTCCATTTAATTTTTTTGAGTAACTTGCATTTTTTGATAGTCAAGTTTAGACATTCATAATTTTATTTTTATGAAAAATACAAATGTCATTTTTTGCAGACTGTTGCATTAAACCTTTGCCTACAACATCTCCAAGTTTTATTCAAATTGTTTGACAAGAACAGAACAATTAGCGAGTTATTACTAAGACCGCATCTGTCAATTTTTTTAGAAAAATGATTTTTTTGAAAACGACTGAAATTTCGTATCTAGTTTATTTAACAAACTTACCTTAAAATTCGACATAGAATCCAAAAATGTATTAATATACGAGGTGTTCCATTTAAAATAAGCGACTAAGTACCGACTTCCGGTATAACCGGAAGTGGTACGAACGTGAAAATATTTTAGATGAGTTAGCCCTAACATCATTACACTGTCACCAAATTTTCAAAATTATAGGAAGTTTGGTTTAGCAGATACTCATAGGATCCGCTCTCAAAGGCCGACCCTGTATACAATTCATCAAATATATGTTAATTGCATGTTACATAATAAGTATTTATACCACTACAAGATCTTTTCGAACATTTTGTATTCTTAATAGGTGTCATCACAGAGTTTTGTAAACTCCCAAAACCGCGTTCAACTATAGTTGTGTGATTTACACACTTGGACTGTGCACATTGAACGTTTCCATTCGACATAAATTATTTGAACATTCGCGAACTTCAACAGCACTAGGAAAATTGCGCATACTTTTTATCCAACAGTTGCCAGAACTATTAAAAGCGTCAATTCTTGTAGACGTAATTTTGTCATCAACTTCCATCGCTACAATTTCAGCATGTATTTTTCTTAATAGGGCAGCTCGTTTTTGTATTTGGACCAAGATTCATAAATGATTTTACAGATGGTAAATTTCACAATTTTGTTGGTTAATGTAAAATAAGTATTGTCTAATGGAGCGCACAACATAATTTACATAATTTAGTCGAAAGGGCATGTATTTAATACAAAAAAACCCTGTTTTCAAATCTACACCGGAAATATTTCCTTTTGGTAACAAATTTTATGTACTACACTATATTCGTATTTCGATAACATATTTCAGAGAACGATTGAAGATATGTACTCGTGTTCTTCTTACGTGGTACCTAAAATGAATAAGGTGTGTATTTAGAAATGACCTGTAATTTTATTCACTGACACATTTTTGAGTTGCTACTGGAAGGTGTTTGAAAATGTCGTTACCCACATGAATGCATCTTGTATTCAATATTGTATCAATTCACGTAATTTCAGATTCTATTAATTCTGTACAGACCTCAAAGTAATGTATCGATTTCATAAATTGATCAGTACGAATACACGCAAATGATTGTACTGCGGCGTATCCAAAACTGTGAGGTCATGTCAATGTGTAAGGTGTAATAGGTAAAAGCCAGCAAACTATTGCATTCAAAAAAACTGAAAATTTTGAAAGATGGGGGTTCACTTCATCCTTGAATTATTATCGTTAATTATCGTAAATATTAAAAACCGACAAACGTTAAAAAATAGCCAACAAACACCTAGAAACGACCAAAAAACGATTGTAATTGAAAAAACGTAAAATTTCAAAAGTTGGGGGCCTAACTTCACGCCTAAATTATAATCGTAATTATTATAAATATGAAAAACCGACAAACGTTCAAAAATAGCTAACAAACACCGACAAACGACCAACAAACCATTGCAATCGGAAAAAGGGAAAATTTCAAAAGTTGAGGAGGCTAATTTCACACATAAATTATAAGCGCGATTATTATAAATATAAAAAACCCACAAATGTTAAAAAATAGCCAACAATTACATCGACAAACAACCAACAAACGATTGCAATTGAAAAGAACGTCAAATTTGAAAAGTTGGGAGGGGCTAACTTAACGCCTAAATTATAATCGGGATTATTATAAATACGAAAAACCGACAAACGTTCAAAAACAGCCAACAAACACCGACAAACGACCAACAAACGATTGCTATTGAGAAAAGTGAAAATTTCCAAAGTTGGTGGGCCAACTTCACATCGATCAGTGAGTCGGCCCTGCTTCCTGCCGTCCGTATACACCTACACTGCTCAGCAGTAACAAGCGAGTGGTCAAATGAACGATAGACGGATATCTGCGTAGATCTAATAAATATATTTAAGAGTGAACTGAGTGGTTACGGACCCATGGAATTCCTGTCACGGACCTCTGTGGACCCCACTTTATGAAACCCTGTCCTTGCCTTGCCGGTACATGTGGATGCGTTCATTAAAGCTGAAAAATATTCTACTAAACATTCAACACTTTCAACACAGAGAACTCAGAACAATTTTTAATAATGGGATACAACCCTTACAAATATTGACTTACGAGTCCAATAATGAAACAATATACAAGATGTTCCGTTTGAAGAAAGACCTGTGAGTTTAATTTTAAGCACACTGTATAAGAACCGCTAAGGGTTCTGACACCATGACGTCTTAGTTGTCGACCTCTTAAGAAAGAAATTAGTTGTGTATCAAATTGATATGATATAGTTGAGCTGATAAATGTGTCCTCTACAACAGGACATTTTTCTGAGATACATCAATGTATCTTGAAAACAGTAGAATTTAGAGATATGCAATCAAACTTTAAAATAGTTGTGGTCATTGTTTATTTACAACGCAGTTAAATCTATGGTAAATAGTTACCAAGGTAGTTTTAATTACAGTTATGATGATAAGCACGAATTTGCTAGAACATCTATAATAATTCGAAATTTGAATATTTGAAAGTGGTGAAACGACATAGCCATATAGTGGAGGAAAAGGGCGGAAAAGGTCCTTCCTAAGGGGGATTCCCAGCACACATACATACATTAAGTATGTATGCATGGTAAGATTAAGGATAGGTGCGGTAACGATAGGCTACCCCAGAATTCGCCTAAATAGCCGCACATGATGGAAAATCCTCATACAGGGTAGACGATAACGGGAATCGAACCCATTGTATATAGTGAAATTATATAACGCAGTGTGAATAGATTAATGCTATTTAATTACTATCCTTGTAAATAAAAGAGAATTGCATACAATTACGATGAAAGTTTTCACGATTATTATTCGAAATAAAATACATATCATTTGGGTTATAAATGTGAATATTTACATATTTATACGTTATTATTGATAAACGTTCTGATCTCGAACGATGGAACCAATTTTTACATACCTTTAAATTAGAGATTTCGGATATAAAGAGCTACATAATAACAGTACTCTTTTTTCTGTATTAGCGAAGCTTTCGATTGAATACATAGATCGTTGCTAAGTAAAGGTAATGTGCAAATATATTCATAATTCATTATTTTCATGCTAAAAGTTGATACAAAGATAAACAGCTTACACTGTTTCAACGGAAAATATATCTTTTATTTGCAATCTTTACATTAGCAATAAATTAAGTTGCATCCGGTTATGCAGATTTTACAAAAAGATAAAACGAAATCAATTCGTAATACTTACTTCTTTTGGGTGATAAACTTGATGGAATCCCTTTGTATATTGAAGGTCATTAATATGTATGTATTTAACCGTAATTTCTTATATTTAAACGCTCTGACATTATTTTATTATTTTATCGTTAATTTTTTTTATAGAACTGCATTAAATATTATATTATTTGTGTAAATTTTTTCTTTACTAACTAATTAATTAAATAATTAATAAAAACTTACGTTATAAAATCCCACTTTTAAAACTTACATTAAAACTCATTAATATTAAAAAGGATTTTATTTTTTATAGTAATGAAAGTAAGAAAATGATATAATTGGTAAGAGACTAGAGAGTTTGCATCTAAAATTCAAAATTAACACTTACCTACAATTAATAATTTTGTGGGGGTCAGAGGAAATCTATGAATGCCATAAAAGTAAACATTTGCAATAAAGGAAAAAAAAGGATTCTTTGGGGTAAAAAAAAGTCCTAGAGATTCTGCGATGTTTTTTTAATTTTATATTTAGACAATTTTGGTCTGCAAAAAGTTGTAGGAAATAAAAAACCTACAAAATGAAACTACATTAAAATAAATATACAAATTATTGAAAAAAAAAAAACGCTAAATCGCTGTCTCCAAAAATTCTTTATTAATTCGTTAGTTATTTAATTCAATGAAAGTAGTCAAAAGTTATGAGCTTTAATGTACTTACACTAAGTGTGTGAAGCAGTTGCTCGATCAGTCCATTAATTTTTGCAAAAATCTATTTGTTTAAATGGTTTTTCGCAAAATTGAACGACCTTCTTAATGTTTGGATCATTGTTCAAGACTAAGAAATAAAGATAATGCCTTTTTCGTATTTGTTTAATCAAAATCCCTGTCGAAGAAAAACAATAACTTCGCCAATTTTTGACGATATTGAACGGGATTAGTTTCATTCAATGAGCCGAGATAGCCTTTTTTTTATTGAACATTTTGTAATGCACTAGACTTTTAAAGCAAAAACTGAAGTTTACAACTGTATTTGTTACAACTTTAAATATCTAAAATTGTTTAAATGGGAGCCATATAAATAAAAATACATGCGCGTCTCTTCGATAGTGTAGTAGGAGAATAGTAGAAGTTTATCGTTTATTTATTATTTATTTCTTTTTATTTATCGTAGCAACATTACCGCAGTAAATACAAATTATTTTCGCATTATTGAATTGTTGTAAATCCATAATTAACCTAATTTATTCAAATTAACATACCAAAACCAAAATATCCCGCAAAAAACGTAGAATAATTATTGTACTTTAAGGTAGTGCTTTTTGCAGCAGTTATTCATATGTAAATTATAGTGCAATGATTAAAAAAAATCTCGTTTAACACAACATAATAAATTTACTGCAATCAAACACGTTTAAGCAGTTGCTACTTTTTGCACCGCACAATTGGGTAAATAAATTAGATTATCGTACGACATTTTTCAGCTATTAAATGAACTACCTCTTCGTAAATGGTCGGCGAATCGTTTTACCGCTACCCGGCCTGCGGTAATTTTTCAAGTGCTCTTTCCAGATTGGATTAAAATCAGCTAATAATTCTATGGCCATTAAGACATTTCCATTATGGTTGGATCCAATGATTTTATCAGAACCTCTCAATGGAAGTCCTCGACTTGTAAGTTTTTTTACGACAGCGATAATTCCTTTTAACACGTATGTCCAGTATTGTTTTATCTATCTCCGGATTTGCTCAAAGTCTTATTTGAAGCCCTTGCCTAAGAGCAAATAAATAAAAAGTTAAAAATTTCGGAAGATAATACAGACAATGTTTGTAAATCCTTCTCATTATCACTCACAGCCGGAAGAACGGTGGGCTTTCTTGAAGTAGTGGGTGCATCATCTTCGATCCTGTCTTCCACACTTTCATCTGGTTGTTCCGAAAAAGGTGAGGAAGCACCCTTAATGAAAAAATGATCCATTTTCTTGGTTCTTTCTAGAATTCCCTTTTGTTTCTTCTGTTTTCTCGATATTTTTTTGTACTCTCAGCCTACTAACCGTTTTCTACCGTCCATTTGTATGTATTAGATCTGCAAGGAGAACAAAATAAAGAGATCAGACCTACCACTCGTTCAGATAAGAAGAGAAAAATAAACGTAGAATATATATTTTGGTGAGTGTTAAAACTACCTATAGAAATATGCGAAATACATATCTATTTATTTATTCGTTAATGTTACTAATATTGAGTAAAGGTAGGCACTTACCTATCACCTATCCATCTAGTCGCAAAGAAATAATCACTTTACTCGGGTTTGTTCGTTGCAGAGCGTAATGATTAATGCGATAATGCATACGCCTACTCTTTCGTCTTTGCTTTCGCTGATTCTTCGATTCAATGTACGAAATTACTGTCTATTGATTTGATATGACTAATTTATGGTTCTATTAAACGTAACTCTCGTCTAGTCTCAAAGAAATAATTCGGTAAATGCTAATTGATGCGATGATGTGCGAGGGAGAAGGAGAGACGATAAGAACTACAGTCGCCGTCGCTACCGCAATCCAGTGTTGCGCGCCCGTATGTGCCATTTCCGAGAACCGAGGAGAACACGCTCATAAGAAACTTGCCAAGTTAGCTATTCCTTTTTCACGTTCTTCTATCGTTTCTCATCATCCACTTATAATATTGATATATATGATATATCATATGGGAAGGTAGTGACAAAAATTCACGAGCAGTAAAAATTTACCACAGCAAAAATTTGCCGACTACGAAAATTTGCCGGCGTAGGTCCCAGCCTACCTATCCTATTTAGAAATCCGCTACTGCGTTTTGATAACAATTACAGTTATCGTTTTCACTAGTGGTAATTCTTTAAGAAATGTTTAAAAAATTGTTTAAGATTGTTTTAGTTAGAATAATATTTCTTTTTACATCTTAAAGAATTACTGAACTACTGAGGACGATAACTGTAAGTGTTATCAAAACGTATAGATTTCTAAAAATATAAATATTTAAATATACACCACTTAAAAACCCAAAGATAGTATCTGAATATAAACATAAAGTATTTTAGTTATTCCAAAGGTACACGTTATTAGAACGCCGTTACGTTATATTCAGGTTTGATAGTTGTTTCAATTGATTAATTTAATTAAGTGCATTAACAAGTAACATCTAAAATGGTAACGTTTGGTACAGCATATTGGCAATGAGTTACTGTAATCGGTCGAAAATTTCGAAATGAATTGAGACCAGAATAACCCGTTTTGAGGTCCCCTGAGTCCAAAGATGGTTTTTGTAAAATATAAAAAATTAAAAGCATTCAAATTTCGTATAAATGTTAAAATTCTGAATGTCTAGACTCCAATGATTTTTAGTGGTGTTGGAGGTACGGGGTACGGGTAAATAGTAATACCGGTAACTGTGATTCTTAAGAGCTATATGTCCAGGACACAGTAACGATTGCTGCAGTGATTGCGGAATAATAAAAATATCAAGAAAGTTAGTTAAATGTCGGGTTGAACTAAAATAAATGTGTAAAGAAGCATCGGTGTTTACGCAAGTGTACAATCTGTTAATTAATTTGGAATGCACATTAATTGGTTTAACAAATTACATTAATATTCTTATTTTTTACACTATATGTCATAATATTCATAAATTTAACACACCTGATTATCCCCATTTCAGTTGTGATTTCACACTTTAACGATTGGCTTCATAGCCGTTCGTTGTTTCGTTGACAATTGCTTTTATTCAAGTGATCATGGCAGTTTTTAAACAAAGTCCTCGAGAGTTCTTGAGTGAATTTATTGCACTATATCGGAGTTTTCCCTGCTTGTGGCTCATTAAGAGCAAAGAATGCTCCGCCAGGAATAAACAAAACCTTGCTTATATAGAGCTCGTTAAAAAATACAAGGAGTTTGATCCATCGGCAGACAGAAACACTGTTGTGAAAAAAAATAATGCATTGCGATATACAACGGCCACAACAGTACTTCGTCCAAGGCAAAAGCTAACTAAAACACAGAGTGCATCGCGGTCGACAAAGAATATTGGACAAAAAATCGTAGCGAGTACACCAGTACTCAATCTTTCGGTTTATTTGAACAATAAATTGTCAATCACATCGTTACGATTTATTGTAGCGTGTAAACCCGCCTGTAGATTACAAACTGAATTATGAGTTAGTTATCCCTCTAACTGGAAGTTAATTGATGGATTACTCAAAGTGCAGAACAGTCGAGATACTTATTTAGAACGGCTTACTGCAGGTCAACTTCCTCCGAGAAAATTAAAAAAATTTCGGGACGCTGATGAAAGAACACAGACAATAGGAATTATATAGAATATTTGAGAGCAATTGCTCACAATTATTAATTTCATTTTTATTGAATTCATTCTATAGTAATTATTTCGACTTTTTCAATTAATTCTGTGATGATATGGTTTATTTAAATAATAGGCAATTGTAAATAAATCAATGTCACCTTTGAAACTGCTACCTATACTTAATAATTAATTATAAAACAAATAAATTGCTTGTATCATTATAAATGACGTCTTTGACTGCCGTTGATTTGGGGTCAAACAACCTGCGGCGAAATAGTCGGCGGCGAAACGGCCGGTGGCGAAACGGATAGCGACGAAAGGGCCGTGGCTAAACCGCGGCGACGAAGTGTCCGCAGCGAAACCTTGTTAAATTATCCATTAAGTGATTATAATACAACACAGAGGGATGCGGTAAATAGTATTTTTATTCCATTCACCAATATCATATTCATATATTTATTTACTAGAGTAGATTGAATACCGCATTTCAAATATTTCACTTGGAAAAATTAATGTTTGTGGAAGCCTGCTTCAAACATAACTAAAATGTAATTCAATAAACAACCAAATAGATATGTGAAATCGTCACGTCGTTTTCTGGATAGCAAACCTACACTCAGTTTCATTGAACTCATTTTATGATTATCGTTCATGAGTAGAATGCAATGAAGAATGTCTTCGCATGAGACCCCTGCAAACAGTATCCATCAAAAAGTAGTTTTTAATTGTTGCAGATACTGTCAACTAGCAAAAAAGGCGTTTGAAACAGGTTGAAAAGTTTATCTGGAGATCGCATTGATAATTTTTTAAGATAAATATACAACCTCTTTCTTTTATACGTTCATTACGAAAACAGGCAGCATTGCGAAAACGAAAACAATAATCATCCACACATACACACACACACGCACGCACGCACGCACACACACACGCGCGCGCACACACACACACACACACACACACACACAGGCACACTCACACACTCACACTCACACACACGCGCACACACACGCACAGGCGCACTCTCTCGCGCATACGCACTCGCACACATACACACATTAAAATTAAGACATTGTAATGTTTGACCTTGAAGGTTTTTTGTACTAATATCTGGTTCGTAAACCTCTACATAGCGATAACGTTATGCACAGTTTGAACTACTTTGATATACTCGCATTTCATTAAAGTGGAAATATTGTTCCGACACTTTTGACATGAACTGCGGATTGGATTTATATCCAATAGTGACCAACTAGAATGTTAAGGCATCAGTGTACAAAATTTGGACGAACGCGGTCAACGGTTTCCGGAGATTCAGCTAAAACTTTCGCTACTTAAGAATGCCTTGAGTTGAATTTCAACGAATGAAATTGGATCAGTTCAGACCATTCTCAGTTACTGGGTGGATTGAGTACATAACTTTTATTGTTTACGGGTTGTACTTTTATGCATCAGGCACTTTTCTTGTCACAAATTAAAAAATTATAAAACGACATTCAATAGTAGGCTCTCGTAGACGAGTAACTATTAAAGCAGGATTACTCTTTTATGTTTTCACATATTTTATTAAATTGTTTTGATATTAACAGTTATTAATATCGTTTCAAATTTACTGCAATGGCTGTTGAAACGTTTAAATTTGTAATTATTTGTTGTATTACACATTTATCCCATTAAAATCAAATAATTCATATTATGTTTTATAAAATTATTATAGTTTCGTAATTATAATATTGATTACTGAAATATCTAGTCTAGTAATTTTTTACTACACCCTGTATGAATAAATCCACTAATTGCCTTTTCTACATTGTTCATTAGTTGGTAATAAACTCTCACATCAATGCATTTACCTTTGAAAAAATTAATTTAATAATCTCACGTTATTTATATTTTTGATACTTTCACAATGAATTTGTACGTAGGCTTTTAATGTAAACAGTAAGTTTATACTCAAAGATGTAGGTAAGTGTACACATTGACTAAACTCAAGGTAGAAACGAAATTACACAAAATCAAAACCTTGTGGCTGCCGTTCACGCGTTACTTCTATTCCTCGTGCGTGAATTAACATAACACGTGAGGAACAATTGCTTCCTTACCCTTGGTACATAAATAACCAACAATAAATGCAATTTTATTACAATTTATTATATACTGATGGGAAAACCAATTAAAGTATTTATATTAAGAATTGATATTATTTCACACTTTCCAAATATTTTAAAATTCGAATCACTATCTAAATAAAAGAATAAAGGAGTTTTGTTAATTCCTTTGATTACTTATCCTTCCAAATAGTATGGTAATATTGTATTTGGAAACCACTTTAAAGTTGCATTTCTTTCTAATAATTTATTTTCTGATAAAGTTGGCAAAAGTTCATTTTAGATATGCAAAAAGCAGTAAATAATAATCTCTGAAATTAATATACAAATGTACTATGAAAGAGTTCGAGACGTTGCATAATAAATTAATTTAATTTTTATTTTTATTAATTCTTACAATTAGGAATTAATTAATTAATAATATATAAATATAGTACAATGTTTTCATACTTATCTGTTACAAGGTAATTGTGTGTAACTGTAACTGTATTAAAAGTGGTGTTATATAAACGATTTTATAACACCGCTTATGACAACCTACGATGCGCTGCAGTTGGCAACAAACAATTTAGGTTATATATTGGTAGATTTTAACTGTCAACCAACCAAATAACTAGTATTCTTAATTTGTGCAAATTAGACTGCAAGACTTGCAATACAATAAAACACAAAAGAAAGCGAGTGTTACATAAGACCTTGAAACACTCATTCTTTAAAAACTCGTGGCTACGCCACTCGTTTTTTAATTTTGAATTCGTGCTTCAAGATTGGTCTTATGAAACTTATTTTTAATATACTACTATGACTATTCAACAGAATTGATGTATAAAAACGGCATTATTATAGTTTGATTCAAATAGAGTTCGGTATGATTAATTCTTAAAATTATATGAACTAAGATTTAAGCGACGTAAGTCTTCATTAAATCAGCAAAATATCTTTTAGTTAATATTTTTATCGGCAGATGTCTCCATATAAATTTCCGTAAAATGTCAAAGAAAATTGAAAATTATTGAATGTTTTTTATATTTAAACTAGAAAAGTTATCCATTATATCCACTTATTTTATTGACACTCTCAGAAGTGGAATAGTCAATATAATAATTAATTAATATTATATATAATTAATGGTTGCACAACCTCAAAATGCTTTTCAATTTCCCACCACTCTAATATAGACACTTCGGCATGTTTAATGCATTTCTGTCCCATCAGTTAGTTGCAAGGTTTCCATCCATATTTCTTTTACATGGTCATCGTTAAATTTGGAATTGTGTCTTCCTATATTTTTGTTGTAGTGTTCTTTGCAGTTTGCCTACAGCAGTTCAATTGGATTAAATTGACAGTGATATGGTGGTAGCCATAATACTCTGTGTCTACACTTGCGTGCTGTTTCATCTATTTAGTACACCTTTGGTATCGCATTATCTGCAACTAATTACAATAATTCTTTTTTAAGTATGATAGGTTCATAAGCTATGCTGCGCTTTAATAGAAAATTATATATTTCGTCCTTCTTAGATGAATTACTTGGAATTTTTTCTAGAAGTTTGGAATGATAACTAGCATTATCCATTACAATTAAAGATGGTTTTTTTAAGTTTGCAATTACATTTTTCAAACCATTTTATAAACACACATATCTCCATGCTAGTCTGCACTCTGTGGCTTTGTAGAAAACAAAAGTGAAGCATCGGAAATAAATCCATCTTCATTATCTGTATGAACAACTATATATCTAAAAAATACTGTTATTTTATTAAGAATTATAATTTAATAACTAAATTACAACAAACCTTTTTCCTCGCCCATTGGCTTCTTCTTTGTGCGATCCTCGACTGAAAATCGGAGTTCCATCTAAGAATACAGCATTGTATAATTTTTCTTCTTTATTTTTGTAATACTCTCTTAAGAGTCGTACACGATTGGCAGCAATATGTGATTGTTTCAGTAAACAGGTATAGTACTAGACATGCATGTTTGTATTTAGATTTTGAATGCATTTCATAAATTTTCTCTTTACAACATCCTTCACATAGTCATCAACTTCGGTGGACTTAGATTTCGTACGTTTTCTCCGGTTAGCCGCAGTGTTTATTTTGTTTTTGGCCTTCTGTAACTCTTTTTTTACAGCACTAACTGTATTATACTAAACCCAAATGCTTCAGACGTGTGCTAAAAGTAGTCCCTCCAAGATCATATTTTCACAATAATGTATTACATACCTCCATAACAGATTCACATGGAACGAGTGCCCCTTGATTGACACGTTCCCGTTCAAAATAATTAAGCACGTTCATAACTACGAGCTGCGCTTGAGATTTAAGGTGCTTATTATGTAGCGTATCTAAAATTTTGTAAACTTTATATAAATTATGTAAAAATCTTACCAAATTACCCATAATTGTACATAGTTTTGAAAAAAACTGTTTTTTTTATAAAAAGTAAAGCAAAAACGCATAAACAATAACTTCAAAAAATGGCAGCGCTTCTCAACCATCACACACGTTATAGTGCGCTAATATGAAATGTACAGCAGATTTATGTTTTTATGGCCATCCCACTCTAATACATGTAGTTGAAAGGGAGAGATAAAAATATGTAATTTTATTATAGTTTTACATCGATGGGTCATACCCAATTTTATTTGAATCAAACTTTACATGTTAACTTAAAAAAATTCCAAAGCCACGCGCTTCCACAAGATATCAATAATACTAATAATAATATTAAGAAACTGTGTAAAGAGAAGTTATGTAAAATTAAATTTTCTTTAAAAAATATGTCTACACTTTTTCTTATAAGATTAATCGTTATTCAGATATTGAAAAAATTTGAACTAACACATAAATCCTACCTCAGGAATTTTTTTTGCCGCTAAATTACACGTTGTATTAAAAAATTGCATAGAATATAATTACTCGATATGTTCAAGCTCTATCTCTTTGTATTTTTATATATTTGAAATATGCAGCTGTTTTAGAAATATTTGATAAAAACAAAAACTGACCCTAATAAACCCCTCTCCGCCGCTGGATTTCTCCCAAAATCTAATCAGCTCCAAGCCAAATTAGAATAAGCTTATACACAAAATTTTAAGTACGTAGGTCCACACACACTGACACACAGACATCCAGACTTCATGGCCCATCTTGGCGTTGTAAAATGAGCCAACAAGTGGATTTAGCCATAGTGAAAAAAAAATCGGTTGCATAACCTACAGTACCTACATAATATGTATATGTAGGTTGGAAGGTAAAAAAAGTATAGGAGTATAAGTAATGAAAATGATTTTCCACTCACTTAATTGAAATTTACCTCATATTTCTGGGGCTGTTAAAAGCCTATTTCTTTTAGACTGTTATTTTTATGTCTTCTTGCCGTTGCATTATTGTGTTAAACTTCTAGAATTACGAATGTGATTTCTGCTCACAAACTTGAAAATTACCACTAACTGACGCTTTGCAACACAGATTTCTCTTGTTGCACACACGCTTTTAGATAAAATATACAAAATAATGTTTACGTAAAACGTAGTAGTGGTTATGAATTATAAAAGTATTATCAAATCGATATCGTTTATTAAAAATTTAATTAGATCGTAACCATCTTGTTTGATCTAGTAGAACCTATTAACTGCAGATGTGATATTTTTTCTCAGAAATATCATATAACTTCATGTGAAAACCAAAACAAAAACAAAGCGGATTTTCTGCCTTCATCTTAGAAAAAAATTTTTTGACACTTTGGGCTATCATACTTGGTACTGTCCTCACGCAGTTTGGATATGAATAAAGTACTCCCTAAATTTACTTCAATAATAAGATTTTACACATTAACGTCAAAATGTTGAAAGTAGATATTCATTTAAATGTTGAGGAGAAAAGATATTTGTGTTATTTTTAGTCATTAGAAGAATCTAGGAAAACTAAAAAAAATTTTTGTTGTAATTTTCTTCCATTTTGATTCTGTGATAGACATATTAAGAAACGTAACGTCATCATCTCCGATGTCATTATAGCCATTAATTCACGGAGCATTTTACGAAAATTTTTAGGTTGGCAAAGATTGATCCGGAATTATGTCATGCATGTCACTCTTACCAAATATTCGTCAAAAACCGGATGCATCTAGTGGAAAACTTTGATGTGCGCAAAATCGCGACCGTAATTTTTTTGGAAATTTCACATATTTCATGGGGCATACATGCAAGAATCTTGATTATCCTCCATTTACGTATTTTGTGGCAGAACTTTGATAAAACAAAAGGCGGCTAGATCAAATTATCACTTTTAAAATTTAGCCATTACCAACCACCACAAAAATTATTAAATCAACTAAACTAAAAATTACAAAGAAAATGTATTTCATAAGACTTTGAAGCACTCATTCTTTAAAAAACTCATTTTTCGTGCTTCAAGATTGGTCTTATGAAACTTGTTTTTTAATACACTATTATGACTATTCAACACAATTGATATATGACAAGTTCTAAAGGTGCGAATTCTTATAGAATTCTAATTTCAATCAACTTCAAAACTGTAACATGGTGATTCTCTATTTTCATTATTATTATTATACGAGTATCTTAAATTGGCTAAAAAAATTATTACAAAAATGACTCCTTATATCTTAGTATCGAAATTTTAGATAACACCACTTCCAACTCTCTTAAACCCTGTAACATCGTGCAACGCATTAACACACAGACATCCAGACGAATTAATGAAAACGGCATTACTTTTCGCAGTGAACATACACAAATTAGCAGAATTGGTTTTAAATTTTCTTTTTTGTTTTCACCATGTTCTGTGCACATTTCGTGGTCTGTAATACACAATTTTAATATACGTGTAATAAGTAATGAATAAGAAATGAATTAAATTAATTTAAATAATGAAGAGTATGAACATCAAGGTTTTCTGAGCTGATCTATATTTACTGAATCAAGGACATCTAATGATAGACCGTTTGCTTTTATACATAATCATCATCAATAATACTAGATTTTTTAAATTCAATTAAAAAATTAAAAAGGAGCGTGTGTGGCGATGTGAAGGGCGAGTCATTATTTTCGTTATTAATAAGACGTAATATTACCCATTAATTATCTAAGTGTTTTCAGTAGAATGTTATGAATGTATTTTTTATGTTATGGAAAATAAATATAAAATGTTTTTTTTTATACAAATATGATTTTCATGCTTTCTCCGCCACCTTCCGCATACCGAAGATTCACTAACTTGTTTATCGACCATCTGTTATTACCGCGCTGCTTAAGAAAGTAGGTAGAACTGGTGATTTTATTTTATTTTATCTTTTTAATATTAATGATCTTAACTGGATGTCACTTTTAACTTAAAAGAATGGATCATCAAATATTAATTAGACAAAGATCATTATCCACAAGGACACCTGGTTAAAATTAAGATATAATGCATGATTTTTATAATGGATAATATTATGTATCAAGTGAGTAAATCAGAGAACCCACAATTTCGTATATGGATAAATTGAAAGAGATTTGACATTGCTGATCAGCGATCACTAAGGCGTGATCATAATGCAACACTTAAAGGAAACGGAAATATGGAAATTTCTTTTCAGTCATAACCTCGAATGTAATTTAGTTTTGTGTTGATAATTTGAAAGTAAGTTTTTAACGCCAACGAATAATGGTGTTAATTATTAATTATTGATTTATTACCGACTACATTGATTTATAATAATTACAATACAAGAAACCGAGAAAGTAGCAAAGAAAAAAAAGTTGATGTTATGTAAAGGAAGTTTTCAAAACATATTTCAACAATCTTAATTTGTTATTCATTCCTGATTGCTGTATTTCAGATTTATGCAATTTTCAATTGTCTGTAATTTATAAATATAGCTTATATGAAGATCTGATCTTTAAGATATTCCAGTGATGCTAAGAGAAAGTGACATGAGTTATTTGATTGTGAATTGTGATGCTGTTCACATGACTAACAAACTAGAATATTTAGCATAGTTGTGTGAGTTTTTGAAAACCAGGAAGTTATTTCTAATTGTGTTCTTTTTTGTGTTTTGATTTATTTCTAGTGCAATTATCTGCGCACTACATTGTACTTGGAAGTAACGTTGATTTATATCACGAGTAAAATATTTTTAAATAATATATTTTGAAGATCCTTATAAATTATACTTTTCACGTCTACATTAACTGTCATAACAAAATATTTTGCACTAATTTGTCAAACACTACTGTATGAGGTATTTTACTTCACGGCCGCATCCTCTTTATTGCATCAAGTATTTTTGTCTTTGTTATTTATTGAACAAGTTATTTCAACCAAAACTGTATTATATAGTGTAAATTAGCAATAATCCTTTACAAATATTAATTAATACTTAATATCTTAAACATTTACCATTTATTGGTAAAACATTATTATTTGTGTAGTAAATTGTTAATGTTATCTTTTAATTAATTTTTTTCCCTAACTATTGCACTCAACGACATACGTCAAATTTTGGCCAATAAATGTGCCAGATTTTCTGTTAAGCCAACCAAATCGAATTATGTGGCATATTGTATTATAGTCTGTCCAAACTTCCAAATTCAGTACAGGTTCTTGTGAAGTAACTCTCTCTCTTTTACTAACTTTGGTCATTTCTGAATAACGGCCTCCTTGTTGTTCATAGCGATGTTGTCAAATGTAAATATTTAATGACAAATAAATATCAACTTCGTGTACTGTGAAATTTATTGATTGCTTCTTCTACGATATTTATCGAATTAAGCTAACTCCAATTATTAAAAATCGTTCTTTTCAGAACGCCTACATCTCATTTACGCGTCTTATAAGGTAATGATGAATGATTTCTATAATCGTATGTTTGAGGTTATTTTGTAGAATTTTGTATCATATGGAGATGGAAGCTGAATGTGGTCCTGCAAACATAAAACAACATAGTGGAATATACATCAGCCGTAAGGAGAAATGCCTCATTATGAATGTACTTGATTATTTCTTGGTGACAATGAACGTTAGTGCAGCTATTACAGAGGCCAGTAAAGCTTTATGTTGCACAGAACGTAGTATCTATGCTATCAAAAAGGAAGGCCAAACCGGAGCAGTAGTTAGACCGAAAAAACGCATGAAACAAAAATGTACACAACTCAATGATCGTCTTCATGTACCGTTCTAGTCAGATAAATGTAGTACAACCTCAAATTCCTTTTATTTCAAAATTTTTAAGTTTTATTATTGTAAAACAAACTTAAGCTTAAGCAACCTATTGGTCTTCATTAATAAAATCAAATGGCAGAATAGGAAATTAAAGATAATATTACACCATAAAAATTTGCTGAAAAATGTGTGTACTACATTTATCTGACCAAGATTGTATATGACTAGAATATACAGTCAATTATTCGACGTAAAGTGCACAATTTTTCATTGAAAACATTCCACCAACAATGAATAGTATCCTTTCTTCCATTAATGGTGATGATGATCTGCCAAATTTTAAACGCAGTACACTATTCAACCTCTTGAAAGATATGGGTTTTGAGTTTCAAAAGATGCGACGCAAGAGTATCCTTGTTGAAGGTGATGACATTATAAGATGGAGGCATAAATTCTTAAGATGCGTCAGAAAGCTACGAGAAAAAGTTACTTAGTCTTTTTATTCGATCTCTAATTACATGTTTATAAAATAATGTCGAATTTCGAATAATTAACGATGTTCACTTTTTAGGTAAATATATTATATACACCGATGAATCGTGGGTTAATGTGGGGCACACAGTTAGTAAGGCATGGTGTGACACCACTATTGAAAGTGGTCGGCAGGCATTCGTTCAAGGGCTCAGTACAAATTTAAAATCACCAAGTGGTCTTAGACCCCGATTTGATTTGGTTCATGCTAGTGCCGATAATGGTTTTATTCTTGGTGCGAAACTTACCTTCCTCTGTAAAAAGAACACAGCTGTTGTGCTGTTTTGCACAATGAAATGGATGCAGACTCTTACGAGAAGTGGTTTATCAATCAACTCATTCCAAATATACCACCAAATTCAATTATCGTTATTGACAGGCAGAGAAGATTCCGACAATAGTGTGGCGAAAAGAACAAATTGTAGATTGGCTTAGTAAGCGAGAAATGCCCATTGAAGAGTTGAAGCGAGACCTATTGGTTACTGTCCATATAACAAGAACAAGCTTGATATTATGGGACATGAAAGAGGTTATAAGGTTCTTCGTTTGCCTCCTTACCACTGACTGCGAACTAATTCCAATAACAAACATTATATTAAAATGAATAATAAGACTTTTAAAGTTAAAGACATGGAGGAATTAATAAAATTTGGTTACGAAAATGTGACGAATGAAAATTGGCAACATTATATAAGTAATGTAAAGATCCTTGAAGGTAAGATGTGGGTAGCTGATAACCTTCAAGATGATATTGCAGAGTTTATAATCAACGTTATAGAATCATCATCCGAAGACCTAGAAATCAATTCGAGCGATTAAACTGTACTGAAAAACAAAAAAAATGTATTAAAATACGAGGTGTGGCTATTAAATCAGAACAAAATGTTTTACGGCGTCAGTCTCGTTAATTAATAGCGGCACTTACTATATTATATTACAATGAAAATAAATGATGCCGTTATAATCAAACTTTAATAAAATTGTTATTTTGTTTATATACTGCAAACCCCTTCCGTAGGCAAAGGATAAAATTACCATTTGCTCATGCTGTTGCTTATAGAGATTCTTTCACAATCCCATATATTGGGTAATCTAACCCATCTTATTCCCATGTAATGTACCCCTACATTACATACCCTAACTTCGCTTTTCTAAAAAATACAGTTCAAAAATTCGATTTATATAGATTAAGGGTAGTCTTTTGCCGTATAGTCATAAGTACATTGCAAAGGACCAGGCAGCCGGCTTATGGAGAAATGGATTCCGGTTAATTTTCCTTAATTTTTGGGATGTTGAAGATATCGACTTCATGAACAATAGTGCCCATGGGGTGATGAAGTTGAAAAATGGCCATTTTTTAAAACGTATTAAAATGTAATTTTCATAATGTATTAAGGATTTTTTGCTGCAATGGTATTCTAATAACATCAAATAATATTGCTTTGTGTAGAAAAAGTATTATTTGATACAGGGTGATTCAAAAATTACCAAAAAAAATTGTTGATGCTGTGTATTCTACTTTCTGTGTATTCTACAGTAGGAATATGAAAATATTAATATTTGGTCTGAATTTACTGTAGTTGGACTTATTATAACAAGATATAAAAACATTTTATACAGGGTGAGTCAAAAAGTTGATCGACTATGCAGGTTATTTTTACTACAATTTTATATATTTTGTAATACAAGTCAGTAGTCGACATTGAACTATTTTCAAAAATATATAATTTATAAATTAAATACAAGGTGATTCACAAGATATTTAAGGTAGAAAATTACGAAAATTGATTTTTTTTGCGAATCACCCTGTAATTTAATATTTCCTCCGTTAATTTCTCTACTTTTTTCTTATTGTCTGTAATTTGAGTTTGTTAGCCCCTATAGAAGTTTTGCGAAGTTACCATGATCAGTTTTTTTTATATCAACTTTGTGATGACAAGCCTGTCGCAATGTATACGCTTATACCTGGGCTCATAAATGTTTTTATTTTATTTAATTATTCATGATTTATGTCATTCTAACGTTATTTGTTTAAGGAAACAAATAATATGTAACATATAATATCAACAAAATAATGTATTAATAGTGAGCCAAACCTCCGAAGACGCAAATATTGTTAGAGAGCCAAATATCCGAAGACGCAAATATTATTCTGCAATCAGTTTGAATAAGTTACTTATACGTGTAATGTATCTAGATTATAAGTAATCTCACCACTATAGAGGTAGAGTTTCCCGGCGCGCTCTTTTTTAAGTGGTATCCCCAATAGCCTAACCCCTTTTTACCTGGGAAATGCAGTTCTATTTGTAATGAGACAAACAAATACAGGTTGGTCGAACGAAAACTCGATTTTCCGGCTTTATAATGATAAAGTGGAAAATCGCTCGGACCCGTCGATTTTAGTTTGGAGGGGGACACTTTTTTTCCTGATTGCAGCATTGGCACTTCAACCTCTGAATGGTGAACCAACCGTAAAGATAGGGAATGTACCAAGTGTGGCACATTTTGAAATGGTAATTTTGTGAGGAATTCAGCAATACTAATAATGTTGAACGAAATTCAGATTTTAGCGCCCTTTTGAGGGAAAAATAATCGTTACGTAATTCAAATTGTGACACCTCATTTGAAAGGTGTTATTATTAGTAATTCAATGCTATAAATAAAAGTATCCAGAAATCAAATTTAATAAGTAAAATCAACTAAAGAGCTAAACGTGTAGGAGTAGTATCACACTTTTGATTTTCAGCTGATTTGAATAATAAATGTGATTTCGGGGTACTTTTATTTATTGCATTGAATTACTAATAAAAATAGCTTTCAAATGAGGTGTCACTCTTTGAATTACGTAACGATTATTTTTCACTCAAGAGGGCGCTAAAATCAGAATTTGTTACAACAATGTTAGTATTGCTGAATTCCCCATAAAATTACCTTTTCAAAAATGTGCCACACTTGGTACATTTCCTATCTTTTTAGGGTTGGTTCACCCTACTGCTAGAGGGTTGAAGTGCCAATGCTGCAATAAAAAAAAAAGTGACCCTCTCCAAACTAAAATCGACGGATCCGAGCGATTTTCCACATTTTCATTTTAAAGCCGGAAAATCGAGGTGTTAAGTTTTCGTTGGACCACCCTATATATAAAATAAATACTTTAAGGAACGAATACTAATAAAAACAAGAGAAATTAAACTAGATCATTTATTACATATGGACGGTTAAGAGAACGTAACCCACCATGCAACATGTTCAAAAGAGTTCCGTCTTCGTTAAAATGATGCTGTCACATTCGTACATAGTCAGGGACAACTATGAAATAATAAATTTCTACACTCAATAGAAAGCCTCCGAATATTTTCATAACATATCATGCAAGTAATGGATTTAGCTGGAAAAAGTACTTTAATTCTGAGACAATTTGGATTACCGATTTTTATCATTCTGAATTTTCTTGTATAACTCTGTATATCCCTGTATAACCCTGTATCGTAGACTAAGGGTAAAAACAGCTTAACTTTCCTATCTCCATTTTCTTTAATTTTTAAAAACTATGACCTTATAGTCATTCGAAATACCATGAATTTATACTGAAAAACCTAACTGCAATGAACGATCATGTAGGCTGTGAAAACAAATTGTTACTTATTTTGACATATCTGTCAAAAATAATTTCCTAGCACAAAACATTTGTGTTTCTTATTAACAAGTGTTTTGTTTAAATGTTTCTACTGTCTAATAAATTGTTGTAAACAGTAATATAATAAATATAATATAATTTAATATAATGTTTCGTTCAGTTTCTTATTAATAATTTTTACGTTGGTTAAACTTTATGTTTAGTGTTAATTATGGCTTTTGCAAATAGAGCAAAATGTTATGTGTGTAACAGAAATTATAATAGACGACAAATGAGTCGTCTCTATGACGAAGAAAACATTTTACAGCAAGAACTTGCAATTTTGAGACGTGAAGCTTTTGAAAGACCATCTTTGAATATTGATGAAGATAGTAGGGTATGTTTTAATTGTTTTCAAGCTATATTGGTAGACATCAGAGCCATGGAAAATAATCCCAATTGTCTCAGAATCAACGTACTTTTTCCAGCTAAATCCAACGCTTGCATGATATGTAATGCCAATGAAAATATTCGGAGGCTCTCTATTGAGTGTAGGGTAAATATATTTATTGTTTCAAACATAGTTGTCCCTGACTATGTACGAATATGTCAGCATCATCTTAACGAAGAGGGAACTCTTTCGAACATGTTGCAAGGTGGATTACGTTCTCTTAACCGTCCATACGTAATAAATGACCTACTTCAATTTTTCCAGTGTCTTCGAACAGCTGATACCAGTAATAATGGTCGAACCTATGAAGATCCCCGCCCACGAACCATCCTTTATCCCGGCTTGGTACCACCAAGTGGAATGCTGAAGGCCGAGATAATATTGCATGTCTGAATTTTTATCAATGATTTTCGCCGGTCTCAAACAGCGGTTTGGACTTTCAAAATGTAATTATTTTTACTGATAGAATAGAAAAGATGTTTTAAATTTCTATAATCTGCACTTAGCAGTTTAGTTTAAATATTTGCCTTAGAACCATTGCTGGTTACCTGCGAGACCAGTTTTTTATCACTGAAATTGAAACGACACTGCTCCTGCACGTTATTTGTAAGACGCGAGGAATTATTTTATTAACACAATTCGTAATCGATGAATTGGGAGTGGCGCACCCCTGGCTATCTCGCTTCCCATACCTAAACTTTCTTGATTTTTTTGAGTGAACTTTTAAAATCAATTTTATACAAATCATCTCTTCCTAACGTAAAATTCCTAATTACCATCGACTAGATCTCATCGCCGAATAAATAATAATAAGCTTAATTAATATTAATAATTAATAATTAATAAATATGACCTCAGTTGTATTCAATCGGAAATTATAATTTATTGTAACATTCATCTAAATAAGGCAGAGTTTCCCAAACTATCAGTCCGCGGCGCACTTGCAGCTTAAGTATACTGTCCTACGGCACAATAACAAGTTAGGTACAGAAATGAAAACATCTCTTAAGATTAACCTCACAAGGTGAAGCGCACCTTTATTAAAATTGAATCACAAGAACCATGAAACTAAAATATGAAGATACAAAAAAATATTAAATAGAAGACATATAGAGGAAAGTTTCAACAAGTAAGTTAGTGTGACGGGCGAGCTTGCTGATCGTCATATATTTTCAAACTCGAAACAAGGTTAAACACTGCCACTCTCATTTCTCAATCCATATCGGTTTTTCAGTCAAATTTGCTTTTCATTACAGATACAGTTGAATATCTAGCTATACGTTGTAAAGGAAATGAGGATCATTACAACTTTTGAACTTTTGAACTCATAGTTGGACATTAACTTTTTGTTAATATCTGTAGTAATATTGCAGGGCCGTGTGTTCAGCTCCCATGTCCATCCATAGATTTTTGAAAAATCTGGCTGTCAATGGCCTAATTTTTATGTAACTTGCTACGTCTTCAACATGTTCTAATACGAAATTCACGACTTTGCTTCTTCCCTATGGATCATGTAACGGGTGATTTGCTGAGAATGCACATCAAAGGTACTTTTTGGTATTAACTATGTCCAGACCAGTCGGTAGAACAAGAACTTTTGCATTGTATAAGATTTTTTGCACTTCGTCCCTTTGTATACGGCTTTCAACATATTAACGGTGGGTTTTTCGGTACTAAGGTGTGTTTAGTAAATACATCTGATTGACTTTGTAAAACTTGAAAGGATACACTTAGCCGTTATAACTGTGGAAAAGAGTAAACATTGCAGTTTATCTTCATAGTTCAAGTTTACCAAAGTAAAGCCAGAATTCAACAAAAGGTTTCCTTCATCCTAAAGGTTCAGTTGTGGGTTCTTCGACTTTTTAAATCTGTAAGCTTACCAAACATGTATACTTGTATAGCAACAAAAATGATGCAAATTTAAGTAGAAACCCATTTTATTTAGATCAACCAAGGAAATGTAAACCAAACTATTTTATATACCGCGTTACCCAACACGTACGGCCAAAGTTTGGTTCCTTGATGTGGTGCCGCATTTAAATTAGACCACTAGAAGTTTCGCGAAGCTTCGACAATATCCGACAGTGTATAATATCAGAAAGTTCAATTAGCTTCTTAGCCGTTTCAAAATGTTTAATCTAGAATATTCAAAACCACGATTTCCTCAGTGCCTTTGTTTACTCTCTATGGTGCCTCGGGACACACTTAGGGAACTCCCTGATGTATGAGCTTCGGCTAAAATGGTTCTTTTCAGCCTCATCTGACCAAGCTCAAAGTATTATTAACCCGAATTATTTTACACACTGAGTCACCCGGTATATATCTATCTGATTTTTGTATAGACTTAATTAATTTTTTGAAAATCTAAATCGAATTATGTTTTGTTTGTTAAAATACGTATCCAGAATAATACATTATACTAATTTAAAATTTAATTCCAGATGTACGAAGAGAAGATCATATTCCCGAAAATACTGTAATTTACAGAGATGCATCTGAACTAGAACCAGAAGCGTCACATCCTCATACATTTCAGGAAGATGACACATTCCTTCCATCTTTTTCACCATTCCATAATCCTCCGTTAGGCCATTCTAGACCATTTTTATTTCAACAAGAAGTAGCTTACAGTCAACGGCCAGTTTCTCCATTCCAACAGCAAGTGGCATATGATACCTACAAAAGTGGTGGATATGCACACAATGAAGATAGCTCATTGGGTCTCCTAGGTTCTGGAAATTTTGGAGTTATACCCGGTGGCACATTCTATAATGACAATGACGGTGAATCAAGTGGTTATGAAAATAGGTACAGTTCGTTTTACCAAAACGGACATGGTAGACCATCATTAATTTTTGGACGATTAACAAAGTCACGACCTCAACAACAGGAACAGTTTGCAAATTTTAGAGATTTTGCTGATATTAATACGCCTTCGTATTCACAATATGTAGTAGTGTATGCTAATAAAAACAACAGTCATCATGAGGACAATGCATCTAATGGCAAACGACCAAAAAATATAATAGAACAGTTGGCAATGCTTGATCAAGAAAATAGTTCACTATCTAGACCAGAAAAAAACATATCCAAATCAAAAAGAAAATTAGCCACGCTTCCACCAGAAAAGAAAATACTTTCTAAACAGTTAAGAAAAAGTACAACTATGTCATCAACTGATTTACACGAACCGCTGTTAGCTTTAAGCTGATAAAGCCATCTGGTGTAATATTAAAATTGGTGTAGAAACTTATTGTTCTAAAAAGAGTACCTGACAGTTACATTAGCAAGTGAGTGTTTAAATGGCTCTCAGGCGGAATCTAATTTATATATGCGTTCTGTGCAATTGGTTATTTATTACCTTCTGAAGAATATTCCAACCTCAAACGTATAAATTATACCTAAACTACTGCATCAATGTTTTTGTGATAGAGATGACTGACATGGAAATGCGATAGTTCGACATAAAAAAATATAACAATAATATGTGTTTTTGACCTATATGTGACAAACAGTTGTATTTTCTTTCCAGTAACTATGCTCTTTTACGTATACCTATAAAGTATGTATTTGTTTTAAATTAATTCATTTAATTTTTTGTACGTATTGTAAGTAGCTATCTACTCTCCGCAAAAAAAACATTCCAGATATTTCTATTTTTAGATTGTAAGAAAATTGCTCTGTACCTTAAAATTACACTTCTCACTAATGCAATTTAATTCAGTAAATCTACTTTCATGAGTTTTACTTCACATACACTTAGTTGTGATTTATGTTGCCTGCATTATTAGATTTTTAGGAGAAATATACATTTGAAATACATTTTTTACTTATTACATGACGTAGCAAAAATAAGAAAAATTGCATTGACATTTTCAATACGCATATTTAAACGATGGTAATCATGGTAAAAAAATATTACAAAATGAACCCATTAGGTTAAACTGGGATTCTGTCATCCATAGAATGACATTCATTTCACCTAAAACAGTGGGATCAGGAAGAGAAAGTTGTACAATGTTTAGTACTTTATTTCATTATGGATATTAGATAGAATGCTTCAATCAAAAATATAAATTATCATTTTAAATCATAACAGAAATCCATTTTTTAATTTTACGTTTATTTAGCATCTTACTAAATACCCTTCTAGCTGTTTCTAAATGTCAATTGTTACCTATTTATTGTCAATTTTGATTAAAAATACGAAAATTTGTTGTATTTTTCAATTGAAGAATATGCCAATATTCGTTACGTTTACGGGTTTCGTGATGGAAATTAAAGATCGCCGTATATTCGACAGAGTTCATTGATGTTTAAGAGAAATAGGTTTGTTTAAAAAAAACTAGTGCCAAAGGGACGATGCTCATGCGAAGCAATATTATAATGCATTTAAATGCGGTCCATCCACTAGCGTCGTTGGAATTTATGGTAATACAAGTACTATACCCTAGAAAGTGTGAAAAACAATACGTTATTTTGGCACATACCCTTCATTTGCTCACAGATATGAACACGTACCTCCGAAATTTTTATTTCTCCGGCGAGGCTACATTCAGTAGTAATGGTATCCGAAATACACACTACGAAGAACCTACGAAGAAAATTTTCAGCGTAGGTTCTCAGTAAACGTTTAGTGTGGAATTGTGTAAGCTATGCTAATAAATCTAAACGTAGGGATCAACTCTTTGCTTGAATGTGCTGCAGCGAGAATAAGAAATTCTCCTCAAAAAATGGTGCGAGCTTTAGATCACTCCTACGTGAGGATAGATTTTGTATTGCGATTGTTAAATAAAGAATGGATTGCTTTCTTATTCATTTCTACACCCATGTTTATCAGAGATTTTTGGCTTGAAATGACTTATATAAAACGTTTTCAATCTTGAAACTTGAGTCATGTGACACCTTGTATACACAGCACCAACAATATATTTGCTATAGTGGACAAATATAAAGTAACGCTCACGTAAATTCGTTAGCTTTGTAAATAATAATTGTACATTCTGTTTTCAGTTAGATCAGTTTTCAGTTAGGTTTAGTATAATCTTTTATTTTAGTACTCGCTGTTATTGTTAACTGAATTAGATTATTTAATCTAGCATTAAACAATGTTAATTCGTTCAATGCAAAATTTACAAACGGTCACCAGAATTGCGACAACGACAAATAGCGGGAAACATACATTGGTACGTAAGCTATATAAGCCACCCCCGCTAGTATTATTGGTGCATGTGCACTGTAAATATCAATAAAGGAACAATAACGGGACTACATTCACAGCTACGTTTACTAACCAGGCACGTGCAAGCAAACTATTGGTAGATTCTGTAGCCACGTATGGGACTTTTCAGTTACCCAGTACTGCACTGCAGTAATGGCGTAACGGCGACGCTTTAACGAATAGCCGATGATCGATTAGAAAAAGGTCGTAAAAGCCCCCGTCATTTTTCACTTCCACACTACCGGTGATTTAAACAACTGAATTCACACACACTCAGTCACATCCACACACACGCGCAGCCACACACACGCGCAGCCACACACACACACAAACACACACACACACAAACTCACACACACACACACGCGCCCACACACCCACAAATACACACACACACAATCGTACACGTACACACGCATGCACACTCACACACACAAGCACGCACGCACCAACCCAAACGCACACACACGCACGCACACACCTACACACACTCACACTTACACACACACTCAGTCACACACACACACACACACACTCACCCAC
>JARFJB010002490.1:345000-347500 GCA_036346205.1 Vesta saturnalis
CATACATGCATACATTCATATATACATACATACATACATACATACATACTTACATACATACATACATACATACATACATACATACATACATACATACATACATACATACATACATACATACAAACATACATACATGTATACATACATACCCACAATCATACTCACAAATACACTCCACACTCCCACACTCACCACACACACACTCACACCACACACCCACCCCCACACACCTCACAATCACACCTCACACACACACACACCCACACCACACACCACACACCACACATCACACACTCACCACACACCCCACCCACATACCACACACCCACACACACACACACTCACACACTCACACACACCACACTCCACCCACACACCACCACACCCACACACTCACACAACCGCACGCTCACTCTCTCACTCACTCACTTAGAAACACCAAACACCACCAAACACTCACACACTCACCCACTCCCACCCACACACACACTCACACACTCACACAACACACACACACACACAACACACTCATACACCCAACTCACACAATCACACAGTCCACACACAACACCACACACCACCCACCACACCACACACACACACACACACACACACACAACACACACACACACACACACACACACACCAACCACTCCCCACACACACTCCACACCACACACCACACACCACACCAACACCAGAAACACACACTCACACACACCACACTCCCACCCACACCCCACACCCACACACACCACACCCACCACACACCCCACACACCCACACACTCACACCCTCACAATCACACACCACACACTCACACAGTTAACACACCACACACCTCACACACACACACCCCACACCCACCCACACCACACACACCACACACACACTCCACACCACACACACTCACACCCACACGCTCACACGCCCACACACTCCACACACCACACACCACCACCACCCACCCACACACAGACTCCACACCACACACCACACACCCACCACCCACACACACGCACCACACACCACCACCACACCTCACACACCACACACCCACACACTCCCACACACCCCACACACCCACACACTCCACACCCACACCCACACACCACACACCACACACTCACACACCCACACACTCCACAACACACACCATACACCCACACGATCCCACCACACTCCACACCACTCCACACCACCACAACACTCACACAACACAAACACACCCACCACACACTCACACTCACACACCCATAGAAACACCAAACTCACACACTCACACCTCCACACCCACACACACACACACCACCACACACTCACCCACTCACACTCACCCACCACACTCCACACCACAAATACATACATACAACAAACACACTCAAACACAAACACACACACACACACACACACACACACACACACCAAACACAACACACTCCAAACACAAACACACACACACACACACACACAACACACACACACACACACACACACCACACACACACACACACACACACACACACACACACACACACACCTCACACAACACACACACACACACACCACCACACACAACACGCACACACACACAACATACAACACACCCACGCAAACACACACACCACACCACACACACACACACACACACACACACCCCAAATACAACATCACAACCAAACACAAACACACACACACACACACACACACACACACACACACACACCCCCCACACAACACACACACACACACACACACACACACACACACACACCACACACACACACAACGCACACTCCACACACAACATACATACAACATACATACATACATACATACAAAACGCACACCAAAACACACACACACACACAACACGCACCCACACCCACAATCACACACGCAACCCACACACACCACACACACACACACCAACAAACACACACACAACATCCACACAAACACACAAACACTCCACACACATAACAACATACATAATATATAATACATACATACATACATACATACATACATACAATACATACATACATACACATACATACATACAACATACATAACATACACACATATACAAAAACACACACCAACACACCATAACACACACTCAAACACAACACCACACGCCACACCACACAACACACACACACCACACACACACCTCGCACACCACACACACACACACACACACACACACACACACACCACACCCCACACCCCACCCACACACACACACCCCAGTCACAAACACACGCAGAGAATCCACACACTCCCAACCACAACACACAACATACATGCATACACATATATACATACAATACATACATACACAATACAATACATACATAAATACATACAATAAACATACATACATACATAATACATACACATACCATAATACAAACATACATACATTATATACATACATACCCACAATCATACTCACACACCACACACCACACACTCCCCACCACACACACCCACA
>JARFJB010002490.1:362500-390000 GCA_036346205.1 Vesta saturnalis
GGTACTCGGGTGTATATCAAAAACTATTAAATACTTCGTTAAAGCCAAAAAAAAAATGTTGTTTGGTACTTCGCATGTGTAATATACACAAAAATAATTTCAGGCTCGAGTTACTTGCAAGAGCGGTGCTGTAAAACGGCGTTAACGTAAAGTAGCAGTTTATCTGACCTTCTGTAACTTAACATTTGTAGGTTAACAACAAGTCTAATTTTACACAGAAAAGATGCATTGTAAAAAAAATGATGTTGAGCTGAAGACATAACCTTTAATGTCAAAAACAATACCGTTACTTAAAAATGTTTGTTTTGAACAGCTAAGCAATTTGTAAAGCCCGGTGCTTTGACTACTTTACGTAAGATTATTTTTGCAGTTTTTTTCTAAAATGTGTGTGGCATTTTAGTAAACACCTGCACATACTTACAATTTTGTTAAAACATTAAATATGATGGCCAAATCATTTTACCACGACCGCAAGGAAGGCTAAAAGGAAAGAAAACGCAATACATTGAGCTCTATACTGCCGTCCTTAGGAAAAACCCCGATTGTGCAAAAATTATGAAAATTGAGTTAACCGTGAAAATCAGTTCTAGGCAGCTTATATCAGATATTTCCATAAGAAAAACACCGTATTCACAGCCAAAAACATATATTTTTGAAAGACTACTTAGAAAAAACACGGAATATACTTGTCTTGGCCTTCAGATGCCGGGTTCATTCTAAGTAAAGTGCAGTCGCCGAGTTTTCGCTAAATAACTGCCGTATTTCCGTAACCTATTTAGTTTCTCCCAAATTTGGTGTGAAGTAGTTTGTTTTGTGTCTCAAAATTGGTCAAAAAAATCTTTAAAGTCCAATCCAAACAAGGTAAGTCATGTAATCATGTCATATTCAATAATATCTTGCTTTACTTCAATGAAAAAAATTTGGAGGTTCCTAAATGTCATGTACAAACCGAACGATTTGATTTCTCTGGTTATTCTGTAAGCAAAAAACAGTTCATTTTAGCATAGGTCCGGAAATGCAAAATCGAAGATACAGGGGGTTAAACTATTCAAAAATACCAGTACTGTAGTAAATATCTGAAACATTTTTTCTAACTTATTCGTAGTGATGTGAGGCTAGTGTGAGTCGCCGTAACTAGATAAAAATTAGTAAGTTGAGTGGCGTCCCGGGAGGCAATGTTATGAATATAATAATTAACGAAAAACAAATTTAAGCAACAAAGAAAGTACTATTTTTAGCTGCTTAATTGAATAACCTTCATTTTTTAGCAATAAAATTCGTTACACCCAGTATTTTTCATAAAATTACTGCAAGAATTATCTCCTTCTGCATATGCATGATATCCAGGAATACCCCATATGACTAATAAAGAAAACATATACATATAAATTTGGTTTCTTTGCAGATATCTCATTCGAGAATATTTCCCAACATGTCCAAAAGAAGTAAACTTTTAGTCAACATGGCTCAAAATATGCTAATAGAAACTCATCCTGATCATGAGCTTATATTGTTACAAATGTTGACTGGCCCGAGAGTGAGAAAAATAAGTACTTCAATCTCCTTTCAAATAATGACAAATTCAAAGAATATCCAATTTTTACACAGGATGGAATAGAGTTACAAGAGATTGAAAATGAGAATGAAAGACCATGTGTTGGAATATTTCAGGAAGTGCTTTTATCTCAACCAACTACGTCAAACGTGTCAAATGAAGTTTTGGAACCAGTAGGAATAGTTAATGCTGGGGAACTCATTAGGCTAGACCATAGTTTTTGCATTAAGCCAAGTGAAAATTCAAATAACATCGAATTGACATTTGTTGATCAAGAAAGTACAAAAATCAATTCAATTTCACATAATGACACAAGTGTAAAAATTATTAACCTGAAAGCCCATGAATATTGAAGGTATACTTTTTCGTACATTCTTAAAATAAGGAATCACAAAAAAAATGTTATTCCATTTCAGCAGATGGCACGGATAACCTTAATAATGATAAAGAACAGGAAAATATTATGCTTAACCCACAGCAACAACATCATGAACCACATCAAGAACAAGAAGAACTACAATTTCAATATGATTAAGCGGTAGAACCTTTCGATTCAGAACAAGAAGGTATGCCATTTAAAAAAATACGAGGTGTTAAGAACTAACATTCTGTTTTTCTAAGTTCTAAACGATACATAAAGAAAGGTGAAAAAAGAAAACGGCGAAAAATTGGAGATAGTTTGGAAAAAATGAAAGAAAACAAGAAAAAGAACATGTAAAAGAAGTGTTTTTTAAAACCACCCTGCAGCATTGAAACATGTAAGTTAAAATGTGTTGAACAAAATAAGCGAAGAAAGAAGAAAAGCTACTAATGATATGTATTGGCAACTAGATTGGATTGAAAAGAAAACATTTGTCCTGAATTGCTTGTCACGAACAGACGTTAAGAGAAGAACCACCAAGGCTGAATTTTCACAGAGAAAAAATACTTTTTGGCCAATGAGACAGGTGAAAAAATTAGTGAAGTTGATCGGCGTATTTCCACAGTTTATGCTTTTTGAGCGCGATGTTTCGGAAGCGGAATCTGCTTCCGTCATCAGGCTTAGTCCTGAGAAGGACTGTTTTCGCACTTGAGTCGAATTCATATGTTAATATAATTTTTCAGCACTTGACTACTTAGATTCGAACCTGGTACCTTCACTTACTAGTCTGACACTTTTGCCACTGAGCCACAGTAATCCAATATATATATATATATATATATATATATATATATATATAATATATATAAAATATATCTATTAAACTTTTCGTGGTTGCGCAGAAGTTTATTGCTCATGTGCGCAGTAACTTCGCAGGTGTTGCGCTTAAACTCTTCGCGCATTATTGAATCCATATGGGTTTATTTCAACTAGCTTGTTATTGGATTTTCTGCTAGTCGATGTATGTGGCTTCTTTGAGTTTCCACGAGTTGTGTTCTCGTCCTTTGCCACTATCTGTATGTTATCCCATTGAATGCGGTGGTCTTGTTCCAGACATGTTCGGCGATTCTTGATCTTTCTGTTTCGCCTTGCGGACGTTGTTCTTATGTTCCTGTGTTCTACTTTGAGTGGTCACTGCTCTCTCCTATGTATGCTCTGCCGCATTCGCATGGTAGGTTATATACACAATTCTTGAATTCTGATCTTCATTGTATGGTTTGGTTTTGATTATTCCCTGAGCGTTCTGGTCAATTTGAAGGCAGTGCGTATCTTGTATTTGCTGCCTATCCTTCGTATTTTGTCTGAGGTACCTTGATATAAGGTATTATCGCTGTATATTTAGGTTCTTCTTTTCGGTTACCTTTCCTGTTTAGGTTAGCTGTTAGATCGGGTAGCCATTTTCTTTGAGTGTTCTAGCGATATTTTCTTTTCTTTGTTCAGGTCCTCTTGTTTTGGGCATATCGTTTTTGCTCTATCGTACAAGCATTTTGCACACCTAACTTCACGTTTTTGTGGTGATTGGAGTTGTAGTGTAGGTACTTCCCCGTGTGGGTAGGTTTCCTGTATACACTTGTCGTGAAAGTGTTGCCATTCCTGTGTACAAGTATGTACATCCAGGAATGGAAGTTTTTGTTCCGACTTCAATTTCATTGTGAATTTTATGTAGGGTGCGCGGCTATTTAGATGATCCAGGAATTCATCTAGCTTTTGCTTGCCGTGTTGCCAAACTACGAAAGTATCGTCCACGTATCTAAGCCACATCCTTGGTTTCTCTGTGAATTCGGATATCGCTTGGTCTTCAAAGTCTTCCATAAGACACAAGCTGGAAAAGGATGAAACGTTAGACGAACGCACGCAACTCTCGGTAAACACAATAATGGAACTTCTGACAATATGCATTAGAACTACATATTTCCAGGTAGAAGACATATTCTACCAACAAGAGTTTGGGATGGCGATGGGTTCCCCACTATCACCCATAGTGAGCAATATATATATATATATATATATATATATATATATATATATATATATATTATGGAAGACTTTGAAGACCAAGCGATATCCGAATTCACAGAGAAACCAAGGATGTGGCTTAGATACGTGACGATACTTTCGTAGTTTGGCAACACGGCAAGCATAAGCTAGATGGATTCATAGATCCTCTAAATAGCCGCGCACCCTCCATAAAATTCACAATGGAATTGGAGTCGGAGCAAAAACTGCCATTCCTGGATATACTTGTACACAGGAATGACAACACTTTCACGACAAGTGTATACAGGAAACGTACCCACACGGAGAGGTACCTACACAACAACTCCAATCACCACAAAAACCTGAAGTTAGGTGTGGCAAAATGCTTGTACGATAGAGCAAAAACGATATGCTCAAAACAAGAGGACCTGAACAAAGAAAAAGAAAATATTGCTAGAACACTCAAAGAAAATGGCTACCGCGATCTAACAGCTAACCTAAACAGTGAAAGGGTAACCGAAAAAGAAGAAACTAAATATACAGCGATAATATCATATATACAAGGTACATCAGACAAAATACAAAGGATAGGCAGCAAATACAAGATACGCTCTGCCTTCAAATCGACCAGAACGCTCAGGGGAATACTATGCAAAACCAAACCATACAATGAAGATCAGAATTCCAAGAATTGTGTATATAACCTACCATGCGGATGCGGCAGAGCATGCATAGGAGAGAGCAGTAGACCACTCAAAGTTAGAACACAGAAACATAAGAACAACGTCCGCAAGGGCGAAACAGAAAGATCAAGAATCGTCGAACATGTCTGGAACGAAGACCACCGCATCCAATGGGATAACATACAGATAGTGGCAAAGGACGAGAACATAACTCGTGGAAAACTCAAAGAAGCCACATACATCGCACTAACAGAAAATCCAATAAGCCAAGCTAGTGTAGAAATGAAACCCATATGGATTCCAATAATGCTCGAAGAGCTTAAGCGCAATACACCTGCGCAAGAAGTTACTGCGCAACATGCGCAATAAATTTCTGCGCAACCAAAAAGTTTAATAAAATATATAATATTATATATATATATATATATATATATATATATATATATATATATATATATATATATATATATATATATATATATATATAAGTTCTAAAATATATACAATTGGATTACTCCGTGGCTCAGTGGCAAAGGTGTCAGACTAGTAAGTGAAAGGTACCAGGTTCGAATCTAAGAGTAGTCAAGTTTGGGAAAAAATTATATATAACACATGAATTCGACTCAAGTGCGAAAGCAGTCCTTCTCAGGACTAAGCCTGATGACGGAAGCAGATTCCGCTTCCGAAACGTCGCGCCCAAAAAGCATAAACTGTGGAAATAGGCTTCACTAATAGGAAACCACAGTTACAAAACACTTATAATACAGAGGTGAAAAAATGTTGGTATGTAAATGCTTTTTTTTAGACAACTCTTGGACACCACAAAGACTCAAGAGATGCGTACCGTTCAGATACAGATCAAGAAAATTCGTCACAGACCCTTAAAATATCCGTTGATTTACAGAAAGTGATAATGCTGCGTAGATTTGACATGTTCAAGAAAGTTATATTCACATTTAGTTTATGGCACGACGCGATTGCTGGACAAGGGAAATAAGAGATAATTAGCTCATTTAATGCTTTTTTTACATCACAGGGATATTGGGTTAATAACTGCTCAGGACAAAATAAAAATTGGGCTTTTTTATCTTTCCTGGTGTATATTGTAAATTCGGACGCCATAGCCGCTGAAGATATTTGTATCAAGTATTTCGAATCAGGACATATGTCTATGTCTGCCGACAGTTCCCACCATCAGTTGGAGCTGTCGTTAAAAAAGCAATAGATAGGGACAAATTGAATTTTTTTCTTCAAAAAATCACAATATTTTTGAAGATTCATTCACATAAAGTGAAACTATTTTTATTTGCGGCGTAATAAGAAATTGTGCACATTTTAAACGTTGCCTAAACTTTAAGCTCGAATTAATCATTATTTGATAATGTGCAGATGCGGTGGCCCTCCTTAGGACGGCAGTATAGCACTCAAGGAGGTGTAGACGAAAGTGTGATAAAGGACGATTATTTCCTTCGCCTGTCAAATTTGAAGTTTTAACCAATCGCGTGCTTGGAAACCAATCAAAATAAAATAAAGTGACTATTCACCTTGGTGCTAAATAGTCGACTATTTTTGTCAGCATGCTCAATTGTCACTGAAAGAACTGTATTCAACAACAAATAATCCACCGGAAAATTTCAATTTTTTCAAATGAAATCTCTACTAATGGTGTTATAAAGTTACATATACTTAAGTAATTATTGTTTGTTGATAATAAATACATAAAATAAACGAGTTTCGCATTTTTTCTGAAATTATAATTATATTATTCACACAATTTTTCTTCTCTGTGTCTTTTTCCTTATACACATAGAAATGTTGTTGGCTCAAGAAATAATCTTATTAAATATAACACGACCTCGATAAATTAGCTACTATTTTAATTGCTACTAAATTTCTCGTGTATTTTACAATTTGTCTCGACATAATTTTGGCATTAATAATCAAAGATTAAAGCTCTCGGGCTTTAATCAGATTATTAATGGCAAAATTACGTCTCGACCACTTGAAATTTAGATGCAATAAAAATAGTCGACTATTTATCGAGGTCTTGTTATATTACCGTCGAATATGAGTTGACTATCTAGTTAGATGTGCATTTGTTTGTACATTGAGTTCGAGGCATGAATCAGTGTGCGCTTTTACTCATTTGTGTTATTTTTGATAACTATTTTATCTTATTACCTACGTACATATTTGCAATACTGCTAATTAATGAGCGCACTAGGCCAGAAATGATCATTTAGCGAGTATGAGCAGCATTGCGAGCCGAATTTTTAGCCGAGGTTTGCAACTGCAAATACTTACTCAAAAAAATAGTTTCTGGACGTGTGATACACACCTGTGATTGCGTTATTAATTTAGTAAAAGTGTTTTTATAAAGTTTGGTGACGCCAATATATTTTAAGATGCGTTGGCAGCATTGAACATCTTCGTTTCAAAAGGCTCTAATATGTAGGACAGCTGTCAGAACATACTCATGTACAAATAACTAGTAGTTCCCATCTACGTTTTTCCGGCATAGGCCAGAAACAATGAGTGTTTGAACCATTTTGCGGATTTAAAAGCCAGTGTAACCGTACGGAAGCATAAAAACAACTATTACCCGGATAGTCCCCGATTAGAGTTTGTAATATTGGAGGTTCTTGAAGCAATTAATTTATTTCCGTGACATTGAAAGTAAACTTGTAGTGTTCGCATTTGTGTAATTCATATTATAAGAACAAATTGAGTCAGCGAAAAATTCAGTTATGAAATATTGTACAGTTTGACCGAAGCAAACATGATAGCTGAAAGTGGGGAACTAGCACTGTCGTCTTTTTCAGCGTATATTCAGGTAAATTTAAATATTTGAAAATTGGTACTTGAACCGCAACACAAATAATTACGTAGAGAGCATAAATAGATGACCAGACGATATTATTTTCTACTAGAAATATCAAAACTTTTGTCCATACCATGAAATTAGCAGCTTGTATTTGACATTTTTAGCGTAATGCATTAGGTAGTGAATTGAGAGCTATTTTCAGTGTTTTCTATTATTATTCGTTTATTTTCTTTAATATTATTGTTTAATTAGTCTTTCTTAAGATTCATTGTTTACAAAAACGTTTAACATAAGTAAGTACAGCAGAAACAAAAAGTAACCCTTTAACCTAAATGTAAGCTATTTAGATTAAGCAATGTCCTACTCTCTGCAAGAAAACCAATTTATGTTGCAATTTTATTTTCGAAATAGTCAGCAGAATGAAAATGGTGAATGGATTTATTGAGTTTCGAAGTACAGGCAGTGTTGACAAGGGTAAATCATCTGTACGTAGTCTGGTTTAACTGAAAATGTGGTTGATATACGAGTGTGCATAGAACGTATTCCTAAAACTTTTACGGCAATTATAACAAACAGGTACAAACTTTTAATTATAATTTTACTATGACAATAATTAATTATTTTATGCATTTTAGGCTTGTTATGGAATGTGTCGAAAAGCACTTAAACAAAAGTTACATTATCGTCCATACAAAATAACTATAATGCTTGATTATGAGACACACATGAACTCCACCAGTGGTTTAATAACAACTGGAGAAATGACAAAATGCTAGATATGTAATTTTTTAGTGATGAAGCATTGGTTTTATCTAACGGGTTACATGATGTCATAAAATACAATATACGGTTTGGTCTGATATGGCTTCTGGTGAATTTGTACAAGCTCCATTACATCCTACAGAAATTGGTGTATATGTAGCCATGTCAAGAAGATGTACACTAGGTCCAGTATTTTTAAAAAATGCAATTAGATCTGTGATTCAAAATATTAATCCAGACCAATTAAAAAATGTGTAACAATATGAAAAAACGAATCGATGCTGGTATAAATAATAATGGAGGTCATAATTTAGAATTAAAAATCCCAAATTAAAAAATTTTTAATCCATTATACTGTAACTGTTAAAAAATGCAACTTTCATTATAATAGTATTTTAAATTTCTGGAAGTAAAGTTTGATTTTATTATTTTGTTCTGGACATAAATTAATGCTCTCACGGTAGATGGAAGTAATAAAGATGTTGATGCCAAACAATTATCCACTACAAATAAATCCATTAAATTTAATAAACGTTATTACAAAATAAGTATGTATATAAATGCACAAATAAAAAAAAATAGTTATTACAAAATGCAAAGCAAAGATTATAAATTTAAAGTTTTATTCACTGTCCGAAACTTCTTTGTCAGAGTTTGTGTCATCATCAGATAGCCCAGTATTAATTGCGATAATCAATTTTTCAACTTGTTGATCCATCAATCCGTCTCGCTGCCACATTTCTTCGGCTATATGGTCGACGTGTGTGCAATGTTTTTCCCAATCTGATTGGCTTATTTCGGCAAAGGCTGTTAACACTAAATTTTCTATTTGAAGGCCACTTTGATCGATGTTATGCATTTCCACCTTGTGTTTTGCCATACTCCGTATCAACTTGATGGGATTTAAATTGCATTGATAGGGTGGTAAGCGTACTACAGTGTGGCCATGGTTCTTCAACATTTCGTCAACATAATATGGCTTAGCTTGATTCTGTGCTTTAACAAATGTTATTCATTTAGCCTTACGCATTTCACTGGTAGTAGAAACCCCATTGCTTTCAAGTCAATCGCGAATACATTGCTTTCGTGCAGTTTGGGTTGAGAGTTTATGGATTTGCACACTATGGTATGGGGCATTATCCATTACAACAATACCATTAGGTAGTAAATTTGGTATTAATTGTTTTTCCAGCCACTGCATAAAATTATGATGGTTCATATCATCATGGTAATCTCCTGGTTCGCTTTTGGATTTAAATATTAACCCATTATTCACAAATCCGTAGGCACCACCTGCGTGTACAATAATGTATCGTTGACCTGACCTATCGGTTCGGTATACTCCGGGCTGGTCTTCAGATTGCCAACGCTTGCTGACACCATATGAACGATGGATATAGGTTACCGCTTGCATAAGTAGCGAGAACGTCAAGCAACGATATCGTAGCGTTCCATCAATAATTTTTTTTTATTGTGGCATTTTTTAAATTTAAATCCGACATTTAGTAATTGCTTTGGAAGCGTATCTTCCCCACCAGGATAATTTACTTTGTCCTTCATTTTATCAACCAATATTTTTATTGTTGGAACTTTTTTGTCGACGGTATAAACTTATTGAACTGTCCTTTTTAAAATGCCTACGTCACAATCAAAAACTAATTTGTTTGATCCTCCGCTTCGTTTCTTTTTAGAAGGCGATTTTATTAACTGATTTTCAGATAACTGCTTTTCCTTTCTAATTCTCATTATAGTTGGTAACGATTTACCGACAGCAGCAGCTAGTTCGCTGGCTTTCTTCAGAGGAAAAATATATTCATCACCAGCTCTCTGTCTGTCAAATAATTCAATCACATTACTAATAATGTTTCATGCTTCGGAATGAATACTTTTCTTCGATTTAGGTTCCATATTTCTAACCTAAAAGACAATTTATTAAAAATAAGATGTTAGCTAAAATATTTATACATACCTATTTTTACAAATACAACTAGCAATATTGCTTTGAAAAATGCAGATTTTACTAACGAGTAATGCAGAATAAGAAAGCAATTAACACAACTACAAACAACACTGTCTAGTATAAGTTTGATTCCTGAATGTACTAAAATAAACAGTTTTGTGTGATTGGTTAAAAATCTTGCCGCTTCATATATTTCATTTAAAATTCTTTTAGTTCACATATTTTCCGACTATCTTGTATGCTTCGGTGAGTTTTAACAATGAATAACGACGAATAGAATACATAAAATTCAAGATAAAGGAAATATTCACCTGTGACGAACTAAACAATGAACATTGCACAATGAAAAAACACTATTCTAAGTACAGGATCCGCCAGTGAAGCAGGAAATTTTGAAGTACCCAATTTTTTCAGAAAATGTTTATTTTTAAAAGTTTTTTTACAGGTTTGAGTACAGGAAAGTACGCCGTTTTATGTCTTAAAAATAATTCCGCTCAAGGGAACCATGTCTTTGTAAACACTCTTCTAACTTAGATTTAAAATTTTCGGTTATTCGACTGAGCAGCACAGGTCGAATTCCCTGAATTTCTTGTTTGATGTTGGAGGCTAATACCGGTAAGGTTTGTGGTCTATTACTCTATACCCCGCTCTTCAGAAATCCGAAAAAATATCGCATCCCGAAAGATCAAGAGACTTTGCGGCAAATTTTTTTTGCCAAAAGTACAAGGAACAATCCCACATGTAGTGGGGCGACTACGAAGAAATAAAAAATCTCTAGTTCGAGCCAAACTGCACAAAAAGGGGTTTTTATAAATAATCAGTCCATGATAGAAGAAAGGAAAAAGCCACACAGAAGCTTCTAAAATTATCTAAGTAAACAGACGTTAACAAGGGTCAACAAGTAAGTTACTAAAGCAAATTGTTGCCATTAAACCCGTTCATTCTCACCTATGGTTTATGTCCAGTAAAGTTTTCGTCTACCGACGGTTTGATAGTTAAAAACCTGATCCATCGACAACCTTAGCGTGTCCTTAGTAGCTTTTACGACCCCTTGTTCTGTCGATTAGAGACCCAAATTAAAAACATTCACGTATGTATGTACAAGCCGTCCTTGGCAAATTGATCAAACGTGCGGAGAGTATGTGTGATTACAACTTCACTACAAAATCCAGATAGAAAATTCGGTTTATCTTTGCTTAAGAAATTTTCCTGTTTAAAAATTGATTTTATCACCTAAATAGTAATATCCAGACTGTCCGTCTAGTATTGAATCTAATATATTTACGGAACAAGTAAATGTCTTACTTTAAACATTCCTTGAAGATTAAAACAAAATAAACTTCATAGAATTTTAATAAAATACACCATCCCGTGTAAAGTTCCTCGGTCGAAATGGACAATGTCCTGTTAACCTGAAAAATCCAGTCTCTGAAACCGCCAGCAACCAATTGCAGTAGGTGTATATTAGTCCATAATTAGTCCTGATTAATCATTTAATAAAGAAAAACCTCAATAAATATACGCAGTTAATATAAATCCATTTCCTTAATGAAAAATAATTCTGTGATAATATAATTGGACAAACCACAGAAGATTTTTCTTTAAATAGATGTCCAATTAATACCAGCAAACCTTTAACTTTAAGACTATGTTCATTAGTTATCCATTGTACATAATGCCACTGTTAGTAGGTATTTCTCTGTTAAAGTAAATATTTTTGTCGTCAACTAGCATTAGAATGCCTTAGTTATTGTCAAAATCGTTAATAATTTGTCACTTTATGGCATGCGTGCTGTAATGTTGTGTCATAAAGTCGTCTTGACGACGAAATACAGACAAAGAAATTGAATAAATTATTTATTTATATTAATACTACAGTTAGAATATGATCTGTAATTAATGTAATATTAAAGAAATTATTGTTTACTGATGTTAATATTAATGGTGCAATTCGAATTTCCAGTAATTGAAATTCCCCCAGATGTTTTAAGAAGGCACTTGCTTGAGATGTTGATATAGATATTTCTCGGTTACTCATTTGTTGTACGCCACTAGATCCTAAGGTTTTGGCAATTTTTTTCTTGTTGGAGTCTGCCACGTACCCTTCAGCAACAGTATCGTTTTTCCAATGCCCATGCCGTTTTAAAGTTCTAATGTCAACTCTACTGTCTGCCAACATTGTGGCAAAAGTTCTACGAAATGAATGTCCTGCGTATTGGATCGGCATTGGAAATATTTTGAATACTTGGCAATCTGTCGAGGAATCTGACTAAATGTGTTAATGCCAATAGGATTACAGGTACATTTACACTCATTGTAGAATAAAAAAACTTTTCAATCTTCACATGCTTCGATCTTAAACTCATGTACTTCTTAATGAGGCCAATGTAATTTACTCCACTCTCATCGTTTAATATGGTAAAACCCTGGGTCCATGTGTTTTGGTATATCTAATGTAAAGCACAAAGACAGAACCTTCTTCTTTAATGTACCCAACACACAGATTGTACAATTCTATGCGCCTGCCAAACACACCAAATATTGCAACTACCTAAAATGGAATCATATTTATTAAGAATAATCTTAAAAGTAAAAATTTACCTTCATAAGTAAGTATTTGTCGTTGGGTGCTTCAAGAAAAAAATGAATTAAGTGCTCCTTTGAAAACACTAATGACTTCTCTGGTATGTACTCAACAGAACAGTTTTTCAAGAATGCCGAAAGTTTTGAAAACTTACTGATGTCCGCATCCTTTTTGAGACGTAATATATATTTTAGTTTGGAGTACATGTACCATAATGAACACGATTTGTAGTTTTTCTACTAATAAAATAAATACAAAGAATGATTACGTTTAATAAATGATGTAATGAACTTACCTGATCAAGGAAATACGCAAGCAAAACCTTCTCTGTAACAGTTTCCGTATTATTCTTGCGCATCCACTCAATAAATCTGTCGAACTCTTATAAATGATTTCAGACTTTTTAGGTATAAGACTCAACTCAGCTTCTTCTGGTTTTTTAAGGATTTCTTCATCCATGTCTGAATCAATTTTGTTTATTTATAAAAAATAAATGACACTTATAATGCAAAACTATGGCAACTATAATAAGACCGTTCATGAACTCCTGTGAAATGATATTATTTTTGTAACGATCTGAAATTATTATTTCATTTAAACTTGTTACATTCGTTACTTTTGCTGTACGTTTAAGTAAATTTTTGCGACCTATTAAAATTAATGGATTAGTCGGAGTTCTTTGAACTTTCTATTTTTCTAAAAATAATGACATTTCTCTAAGTTTATCTCTGTAGTTTCTTGAATATATTACGCTTCAAAATCAAAAGCATTTCTGTAGTGTTTGTGTAGACTTTTTGATGGTCACTTATAAGTTATATTTCAACTCCATGTGTTGGGAGTCACTGGTATATATCGGTTTGACATCCGGATATTTGACTTTTACTTTTACTTCCTGTCTGTTGTTTGACGAAAGAAAAGCCATTTTGTTGTTTCCTGAAAGAGTTTATTTAGCCCATCGATGGTTATCGGTTTTATAACATTTTTCTAAATTTTGTGCCGAATCGCTATAATTAGTGGGTACAAACGATTTATATCAGATATATATATATATATATATATATATATATATATATATATATATATATATATATATATATATATATATAAGAAATACTAAAGGAAGACAATCTATCTGGTTCGATTTAAGAACTAAATCCATTAAGAAGATCATTAAAGCAATTAGCTAAAGGGGTTAGAATTAACCTCGCAAATTTCTCTGTAACCACGAAGTTGTTTTTACACTTTAGATTGGGGAAAGCAATTACTATTTAGCTGTTCGAGACAATTATCAGCTGTTCTCATACTCGTACTTGACTGAATCCATTTCTGAACGTTACAATTAATACTTTTCTGATTCTCTACCTCATTGAAGAGGTACTTTTTGTACGCCATATAATATACTTTTCGTACACCATCTAAATATACTTGTATGCTATGTAAATATGGATATAGGTACGCTGTAGTACATTTGTATATAATTCGTACATAGTTGTAGATACTGGTATTTGGCTGATGAAGTGTATTACTTATCACATAATTAGCAAGACACCTGTGAAATACTTGAAACTATAACTTTCCGACAGGCTGGGATATGAAAGATAAGTTATAAATCACTCATATTCGGTCTTTGGATACCTTAATGCTTTGATTAATCTGTGACAAATCCTATAAGTTGTATAGACCTATGTACATGTGTGTGATAAAACTAAGTGTTATTGCACAAATTTTTGCGCTTTTACATGAAATTGCTTTGGGTAAATTTTTCAGTATACAACTTACCATGCCTATTGGTAATCTATGTATTTAAACACTGTTTTGTAAGAAACTGTGTAACTGGATGCATTCAGCTCAACAGATTCTAGTTAAAGATTTTATAAACCACCTGATCATTTCTGTTATATTTGTTTACCGCAAGTTATTCATAGCAATTGTATTATTACTATAATCTTTTATTCAATGTGCCTTTACAACTTGGGGAATGCTTAAATTACCTGTTTACTGTATTTTATTACAGACGTAAACCTGTTTTAGCATAACTTAGCTTTGAAATTCTGTATATTACTTTGTCATCTTTTGGATGTAAATTTAACTTGATTTCATTATCTAAATTCTAGTATTAGACTCTTTGGGTGCCTTACTATATTGTGTATTATCTCTGTGGTTAACGATTTGAGATACACAATTAAATTAATTATTTATTTAGGGAATTTTCTCCCTTTTTCTTTTTGGGGAAATAAATTAAATTAGATGTATGTGTACATACAAATGCAAACTATATACTTTTACTAGCGCTCAGATCCTTTCATATATTCATTGCTTGGCTAGAAAAGTGGAAAATGATCTATTTATCTAGGGCTGGCTGATTTATTGTTCTAGCTGGCGCCCTCTCTTCTCTTTAAGCTTACAGGTACCATCTGCATCACAGTAGAACCCCTCCACCTCTACCGCGACCGAGCTACCGGCAGTCCTATAAAGGTATCTCCTCTGTTATGGTAAGTTTTGGGTACAATGTTGAAGTTTGCACGTAACAAACTGTCTCACAGTGGCTAGTTCGACGACAAAATAGGAAATGAAATTCGTCATATGAAATTCGTTTCCAGTATTAACTCCTGTCATAATCCTTTGCATCACAAACTAATTTCATATTATACTAAGATACAAAATTAAATGCTTAAGTTTAAAATTATCTATTATTTCCTGAGCTAATAAATTTCTTTACAAAATAATACCGACGTCCTTACAAAATCAGGTTATTTTGAAAAATGTTTGAAAGCAAACTAAAATAACTGCGTGTGAATAAAACCGTTATGCTGTCTACACTAATGATATTTTCCCAATAGAAGCCATTTTGATTATCAGATGTCCAGTTTCGTTTTATTAATTTATTAGCGTAAAGTTGTACTGTTTATTTCATTGTTTACGTGTTCCTGAAAAGTATATTTTTATTCAAGTTAAAGTTTACTTCGTCTGAACTAAAAGCCGTGTTAATACTAAAAGTAGTTAAGGTACCACAAGGGTTCGTTACACCTTTATGGCATCTGAAATTTGATCAGTTTTGGCACCTTTTTGAAGTAAATTTTGGGCGATCTTTAATGGAAGTTGTTTTACGGTAATACATAGGCTTTAAAATACTACCATATGTGAAGGATTAAGAATTTAGTAACATCTGAAAATCTATTTTCTTTCAGCGATCATTTTTAAAAGTAATTTATGTTAGAAAAGTTTTTTACGTAATAAAAACGTCTTTAAGTGGTACTTGAACTATGATCATGACTCAATTTAGTGCTAAAATATTTAGATCTGTTTGAAGTTTAATCAAATGTTAAAACAAGTTTTTTTCGTAAGGGTGGTTATCAAATAGGTTCTTGAAAGGCCTTATTTTGTGAATATTTCGAAAACTATTAACTTTAGAGCAACAAGTAAAGAAACTTTTTACAAATAATTTTTTTGTAATAAACTAAATCAGTTCTTTATTTACCTTATATATCATTTGTTAATGCAACATGGTACAAGCGTACGTCATGTGCTGCTCTTATCAGAGCTCCAAAATGGCACTAGCAATGTATTATATAATTGTATATCTGTATGTGTCTGTATATGTGCTTGCATAATATATGGATACTACGATTGTTGTGTAGGTGCTTAAACGTATAGTAATTTCAATAGTGTACAATGTAATAACTCATATAAAAGTAATATTTATTAATATTCCAAAACATCACATCATAATCAAATCATTACATCACAGATATCACGTTTACTTGAAACATTTAACAACAGAATGGATGTAACCGCGAACATGAATGGGGTAACATTGCACTTATGAATTAAGTGTAGAAATTGCAGAAGTTATGTCATACAAAAATTCACATACAATGTTGTATGTATGTTTTTCGTCAATAAATATAGATAATTGAGTTCGTTGACTATCCTTTTAATACTCCTTGAAGACGAAGATAAGGAATTGTAGTAATAATTTGTTTTAACTCCAATACATTGCAACAGTATATGTATCCTTTCTTAATTACGTCAAAACTTGCATGATGCCAGTTATATTCATCGCATACATTTGCACATAATACATCAGCACTATAAACATCATCCAAAAATGGATTATTTATAGAAACAAAAGCTATTCCTTGTTTAGTTTGTTCATTGTATAATACTTTCCACAGAAATTTAGGTACCGGAATACGTTGCTTGCCTTCTAAATAAATTTCTACGGGTTTTCCACGAACATCTGGTAAAGTTAAGATATCATGTGTTCCGGTGTAAACTTGCAACGGTTGCCTCATTTTTTTCGCAGCTTTTCTAACCATTACTTCTAATGATTTCCAATTTCCCGCATTTATGCTCTGCCATTGAGGACAAACGTTAATATAGAAATAAGTCGCAAATTGCATAGGAGCATAAATAAAATCCGCATCTGGAGATAAGTGTCCACGTGATAAAAACTGTGCATTATTAGGATAGTATAGGTTTACTAAGCTATTAGATCCCAAAAGACGTTCAATCATATTTTTTTGAGTTTTTTGTTTATAATGATCATTTGCATGTAAATCGTAGGGCAACCCTTCTTCTGAAAAGGGTGGTCGAAATCTTTGTTGAGAAATAGCTAAAATTTATATGATAAAGTATTAAACAGTAACTTTAGCTAAGATTTACCTGCAACAGCTTGACCGTATACGGTGTGGTTTGAGTATAGAACATTTCCACTTTTGCTATCGAAACAACTTGTTATTAAAGTAAGAAATTGTTTACGCGAAGTTTGGTAACCAATATTTACAATGTTTCCATCACCATTTCCACATTTTGCGCGTGTTTTCGAAATGCTAGCTTTTACATATGACTTGCAGTGTATGTTGTCAAAATCAATTTTTCTATTCATATGTTTGAACGTTTCATCTTTATCGCATAAAAACGAAGTTAAATTGTTGTAAGCTGTAAGCAATAATATCAAAAATATTGTTCTAAAAAGACATGCATAAATACTCAACGAATACATTATGAATACCTACTTCCTACGATATGGTTGTTAGCAGGTGAACAAAGTAAATTCATTGGTTCTGAATCATAGTAACTAATGGTGTTGCCATCCGGAATTGCGAAGCTGTATATAGATGAATGGTTTGTTAATAAAATAGGTTGTAGAAGATCATTTCGTTTTGGTAACGTAATGGAACAACCTGAAACAGAAATGCTGTTAATATCATTTTCAGAATGAATTCTGAATTTATGCTTATATTAAATTTTGACCATATTAGTATTACTTCTTAAAAACATTCTTGGTTGATAAGATTTAACCAAAATTATATACTGCACAAAGATCTTACCAACATGCATCGAAATTATGCATGATAATATGGAAGTGTTTAGGAAGAGCTACTAATAAAAGTATAATTCACGTACGAAATTCTACTACGGATTATACAAAGAAATAAATTAACCCATACGTGAATATTAAACGGATTTTAGAGAAGTTAAAATATCTGGTGTGGCACAACACACGACCTTCCAACCAACCAAGTGGAATCTACAAAAAAATGAAATAATTTTAATAATAACTTTTTTTTTGGACAACTATGCATTCCCTTTTTTAATACGTTCCTAATGAAAATACGCAACATTGTAAAAACGAAGACAATAATCTGTCAGATGGACGTTTAAAACTTCATGTCAATTAGACATTAAAAAACGTGTACATACTAACTTAATAGTATATTAAAACATAAGTTGCCGAATGCCGACTATTCTAACACGACTTCAAGATGAACGAGTGTTAGTACGCCTTCTGCAACCAATGTTTCATACTGTTCTAAAAGTAATTTTTCGAATAATAAATAAATAAAAGTATAAAGTCAACACGTAAGATCCGAAATCGATTTTAGCACGTTACAGTTTATTTTCAATAAAGGTAAGTTTCACATTTTAAAGTGGCGGCTTGAATTACGACAAAACATTTTTGAGTTATTTTGACGTGAGCTATCCTGCCTTTTGTAGTGAAGATGATACTAAGCGTTCCGATACCAATATTAATCAAAATAGTCCGGTTATCCTTCCATCGCATCAAAAAATGTAACTTAACGAAAAGGGCAAAATTGTTTCGACATGCTGAGATCGTAATAAGTAATTTTAATGTGGTGTAATGAAAAAGCTTTTTCGTGCGATAACATACATTAGGTTTTCCCGAAAATGGTGAATGATTAAATAGTACGTATTCAAAGATTTCCAGCAGTTGTAGCATATACTAAGTAGTTGTGGGTCCCCATTATCCTTATCCAATGAATGTTCTCCAAATTTCTCGCGGACACCAGCGGATTGCTAGTGGACATCCGCATAATTGCAGAGAATCTCCGAGGATATCCCTAGAAGTCCGGCATATATCCGAAAATTTTCGAAGATTTCCGAGGATGTCGGTGGATTTCCGAAGTCCGCGGATTTTCATGTATATCCGTGGATATCTTTACTAAATTGATGTTTACTGTACATAATTTGGATTGGGTTTTTCCCTCCGTGGCGCCATATTTATAACCCATTGATTACCAATCGGGCCTGCTGACCCAAAGTATTTTTTAAGCTTATGTGATTAGTTGTATAATTGTAACGTTAATTGAAAATAAAGAACCGATTCTCCGTGTATACTGCTGATATTGGGTTAATCTTTTAAAGTATTATAAGGGGATATCTCAAAAACCGTTTGACTATTTCAAATGGAGTTTTCGGGTATTAACATGCTACAGAGCGGATGTATTTTGACGTCTTAATTAAAATTTTATGACACAACTTCGTAAGGGGTCACATTAACATTTCAAATGGAATGATATAATTTTGTTGGGAGAAATTGATACTGTGGAGTGTATTACTACAAATCATCAAATTTGTTTGAATGGTTTTTACAATAACTAAAATGAAACGCAGTAGAAGCTAATATGGCATTGTTAATCAATGTAGACCCATACATGCAACAAATGGAAACACGTGTCGTCGTTTCCATAGCAACCATTTATTTCAAGCTTGAAACTAATAGTTTTCGACATTTTGATGTAATTATTATTGCAATTAATAAATATCTTGCAAACTGAGTGTAAATTATGGTCAATGACCTGGAAGTCGATATGTTATTGATGTTGGGCGAATTCAGAAAAAAATATCGGCAGGTGGCCAATCTATGGAGAGAAATGTTCCCGAATTTGCCAGTCTCATATGGCTTTTCAACTACTGGAAGATCGTTGTCGAAATACTGGTAATTTAAAATGCAAGAGGACACCCACAAACTGGAGAAGTCAAAGCTGTTGATGTTTAAGCTGCGGCAGATTTGAGTCCCCGTGTTAGTTCCAGAAATCTAGTTACGGAAGCAGGCATGAGCCAAGCACCAATACTAAAAGTCTTGCATGCCTATACGTTCTATCTATACCATAGTAGAATTCACCGATATGATTTTCAAAAACGGATAGATTTTTGTTTTTAGATTACAACAAAAATTGAGGAAAATGCTACATTTTTTAATACCTTGACATTTAGAGTTGAATCGACTTTTCATAATTGTGGCCTGGTACAAAATAATACCTATCTACCTAATTTGATATTAAACTTTTTTAAGGTAAATAAGCATAACTTGCACTATTGGGCTTCAGAAAATCAGCATTGGATGAGAACAATTCCAAATCAACATCCACGGACTGTTAACACCTGATGTGGAAGTCTTGGAGGTCAAGTTACGGGCACGTATTTTTTTAATGGCAATCTCAATCGGAACATGTATGAAAACTTTTTGAGAAACAACTTGGCCCAAGTTTTGCCAGAAAATTTAAATCATAACGTTTGGTTTCAACAAGATGGAGCCCCCCCCGCATTTTGAAATCCAAGTACGAAATTACTTAAATGAAACATTTGGAAACCAACAGATTGGACGAAGAGGTCCCATGAATTGGCCGATTTTTTCTTGTGAGGATTTGTTAAAGAAAAAGTCATGGCTGTCCAACCTACGACTTCCGAAAATATGAAGGATAGAATTAGGGATACTTGCCGAATGATTACGCCGGAAATGTTGCAACGAGTACATAATTAATTTAAAAAACGAATTGCAACATGTTTAGAAGTAGAAGGAATATAATTTGAACATGTTTTTTGTAAGACAGAACGTGAAACCTCGTAATAGTTGATTATTTGTTAATTTGATAAACTTAATTTGTTGAAACTGAACCCACGGTACCAATTTTTACAAAAAATTGTATCATTTCATTTGAAATGTTAATGTCACCACCATCACTTACGAAATTGTGTGTCATAAAATTTTACTTCCCCTTTGTGTGTTGACAAGACGTTATACTTTTTTATAGCGTTTCCTTCTTTTCACCTTGTTTTCCTGTATGTATATCCATTTTCCATACATAAATATCAAATAAATAATTATATGATATATATTTTAAGGGGCATATTGTCGAAAAGCACAACGATCTTGAAAACTCACTAAGTGTTCATCAACGGTCACACACCATTCCTCATTTATCAATAGATTACTTTCTGCATCGTTAAACAGACACTTTAACTCTACAGCTGTGTAGCGGAGCACGCGGAATGCACTTTGCTTTGTATATTTGAATTTCGCTACTAGGGAGTTGCTGCCACCTGTTGGTAGGTTGGGCAAGTACCTTACATGCAGCTGAACACATGTCAGTTGGTTTCTGTCGTAGGAGCAGGCGACTTTATGTTAGTTGTCTACTTGTAACTTTTACTGGCATATAAACAAGAAATCATAAGTGTGCGTAATGATTTTTAATTTCAGCTTTCGGCACATTGAGGGCAATGTTTCATAACTTATGCAAATTCACATTTAAAGTTGACAAATCTTTGAAAAATTATATAATATAAAAATGGCCGACGCGGAGTGGGATATTGGTAGTCATTAACCTGTACAATCCCGCGAGTGACTGCCATTACCCTATGATTTTGAAATAATTTTTTTAATATTTTTTCCCAGTTTTATATGGCCTTTAATATGTTTTATGGGTTGACACCTTTACAGTTCAGAAAAGTTGTGATTGTATTTGCAGCAAAATCGAATAATCACCACAGATTTAACGCAACAAGCAGAGTCTCTGGTAAAGATTGGCAAGAATGATTTCTAAAACGAAATCCATCAATTGCAATTCGAAAACCTGAAGTAACTAGTACGAACCGAATAAAAGGTTTCAACAAGGCAGAGGTAAGAACATTTTTCGAAAAACTTGAAAATGTGACGAAGTATAAACTTAACAATAATTATAACATGAACGGAACGGGTATTACAACCGTTCAAGACAAACAAAATTTGGTGGAAGAGAGTAAACTACTGCAGTTATTTGTTCATTCAGTGCTGCAGGGACCTATGTTCCCTCTGTTTTCATTTATGCCAGACAATGAATGTCACCCCGTTTAAAAGGAAATGGACTAGTTGGGTCAGTTGGCTACAAATATTTAAAAAACGGCCGTATTAAGGAGCGGCTCCAACATTAAAAAAAATATTTCAATTCCTCTGAAAATAAGCACCTCTTACTAATTTTGGACATTCACGGCAGCCACGTCATTGAAGCATATGAGTTTTGCAAAGAAAACTTAATCACAATGCTTTCGATACTTCCCCATTCCTCTCATCGCCTACAGCCTCTTAATATGGTTTTCTTTGGACCTCTAAAGAGGGCCTACATTAGGGAATGTCACCCAACGGAAAGGATCACAGTTTAAAAGCTCTTCAACAAAGCTTACACAAATGTTGCCACCATTGTTAAAGGAATTTCTGGATTCTAATGCACAGGAATACATTTCCTAAACCCACACATTTTTTCAAAATAGGATTTCCCTCTAGAATCAGAGAAGGTGAAAGAGCGTAAACGAAACATTAAAACATGAGCTCGTAACGTTGAGAAATATGTTAAAAGAAAAATATTTGACTCATCTGATTTCGATGAGGACTGTTCTAATAGAGCAACTTATGTCAGGAATGTGGAGAGAGCGACTGGACGTCATTGATGACAGCGAAATAGGAGACTTTGTTTTAGTAACAGTTTCAAATAAAAATTGAAAGAGAATTTTTCGTCGGAAGTGGTGGATATGAAAAATAATTTAATTTCAGTGAAGTTGATGCGTGCATATAGAGGTCATCAGCATATATTATAGTTATGCACTTATCAAGTTCGAAAAACTTAGATATGGCAAACTAGTGTTTAAATAATTAATTAAATTAATCTAATAATGCTTTGCTATGTTCTTATATTCTTGTTTAGGTGTGATAAAATATTCAAATGATTTGATGTGTGTATATATAATTTTTATGTGTTTATATGTAATAAATTAAATTCAGTGTGTCACTATTATTCCTGAGCTAATATGACTTAAGATCACCATTACTCGATACCATGATCGTCAATTGCCTAACTCCATAGGGTAATATCACCTGTCTTGATTTTGTTTCATGAAAAAAAGAAGTCATTGGTGTTTTATCAACCCAATTAGAATATAACATAGCTAAATAACAAACGAACACATTTCACTGGAAAACTGGTATGATTTATCACAGTACTCGCAGTACTTTTCCCTGTGACCGCGGTTTATACATTCTTATAAATAAAATAATTCCCTAATTTTTTCATTTCATTGATATCGATATTTTTCGATTATTGCTTCATAACTCGAATGTACTCCTTATTTATCCACAAAAATTCACTAACACTAGGTTTACTAAAGTGTAACAATTCAGGTTAATAACACATTTTTTTAGCGAAAGGACTACATTGTTTCACTATATTTCAAAGCATTCCTAACTCTTATATGATACATACCCATGTATAATATCATTTCGGATGAATATTGTTTTAGTAGTAGTACTTTTACCTTAGCATCACTTTCTAATGATTCCGATAAAAATCGTTCAATGTAATCCAATTCATTATTATTACTTTTATCGAATAAGACTTTCTACTATTTCTTCGTATTAATCTCTTATAATTTAAGCCAAGCCTCGACACTACTATACGCTACAAAATTATATAACAATGATACCTTTAAATAGAATTAGAGAGACTTTTATACAATTCCATAGACGGGTGGTTGCTTAGTAACCGTACCAAGGATACTCGTTAAATGCATGCCAATGGTAAACAACTTTTTATAACTTGCATGAAACCGTAACTATAAATAATCGGAAAAAATGATGTAATAGTATATTAAAAAATAAGTTGTGTCTGACAAATTTTTGTCGCCCAAGTCCAAAATTAGAAAACGAATCGCGACAAAGGTCGTATGCAATGTGTTTTTTGATCTTTTTTTAATTTGCTTGTTTTAATTCAACATACAAAAAAATATTACAATTAAACTTAATAAGATTTAGGAGATGTTTGTTTGGGTGGCTGCCATGTTGTCACTTGTAAAAGTAAGTGACCACAAATCATAACAAATATGAACATACGTTACCAACATAAACAAATTGTTCAGTTTCGCAATACTCACCTTTTAGGTTTTTTAATGGTGTATTTTATACCTATATTTTATATAAATCTATATGATTCGATAACAATTACAATTATCGTCCTCAGTAAGTGGTAATATCTGTAGAATTACTTGAGACGTTACAACAAATTTGTGATACATTAAAAAAATGAAAACGCAAACATAAGCCTTCTATTAATAAAACAGTTTGATAGACGTATGAAACCATACGTGGAATCTGACTTTAGTAAAGAATAACTAGATCCTTAATAAATTAAATATTATTAAACTGCATTGAGGGTGATAAATCAGAACACCCTCTAACGATTGAAGGCTAATAGTGAAAAATGCCATAAGCATTGTGTTTTCACTGTAAAACTATAATTACAGTTATCAACAAAAAAACTATTTCTTCGTTAGATTTAACTAGCTCTCTAATTGGAATGTCAAGTTTCTGTATATGAGTGCTTTTATCAATTTCAAATTAAAATTTTTCACAACTATACACTTACATCATAATTTGATTAAATTTTGTTAAAGTTGATGTTTTATTGCGACATTTTTCACTGTTAGCCTTCGACCGTAGGAGGGTGTTCTGATTTGTAATATTGTATTAATATTTTTAATATTAATATTTTTTAATTACCATCGTAATTTAGTTTGTTTTAACCATGGATTATTCTGTACAAGAATAGACCTCTATCATATATTGTATTGGTGAAAGTGATGGAAAATGCCGGATAAAAGGTCCTCTCAAAATCTGAAAGAAAGGTTTAAACGGACGAAAAAAATACCAGGGTTCTAAACGAAGAAAATTAGCTTGCGGTTGCCTTATCGGTAGTACAACATCCAAACTTTAGTGAAATTTTAAATATTAAAAAATCTTCTTTTAATATGTGTTTAAATACGGAGTTCTAACCATACCACGTCCAACTGCATCAAAAATTGGCTGAAGATGATTATGTAACGAGTTAGATTTTCTGGGAATGGACTGAAAATAAAATTAGAGACAATGATTTTGTCAAATACACATTACATCTACACTCCACAGAAGTGGCTTTGTGAATCGTTATAATTTTCATTATTGCGACATACGAGATCCAAAAATTGTTTATTATCATAAATGTAGCTTGAACGTATGGCGTGGAATAACAGATGATTACGTTATTGTACCATAGTTTTTTAAAGGCGGTTTGACAGGACTTATATTTTTGTAATTTCTGTGCTCTACAACATTTAATTCGACACCTTTTGGAACATATGAAAAGAGCAACAATTTGATAGAGCAGCTCAATTTGCATAATAATTTTATTTTATTTTGCCACCATAATGTTCTTTATACGCCTCCAAATGCGGGCGTAATGTGGTCTTTATAGCACGGAAATGTCATTGATGCTAAGCAGCATGATTGGCAGCAAACACATGACATGTTATATAATAGCAATATCACAGTATCTTAGTAATATAACAACAAATTAGCCTACTGTCGACTTTATTTCACTGCATTTGCATTTAAAAACTTTCCGAAAATACTGAATCTTTTTAATATTTTGTTTCAGTTTCATGGTGCAAAATAAAATAAAACATTGTATGTACCACGGGCATAATTGTAGATTATGGCTCTCTTAATACATAAATATCTATTATATGTTCGGTTCTATGCATTACTATATAATCAATTGACAATTAACGCTCTTAAGTACTTCAGGCATTTAATATTCTGTAGCAACGAATTATCAGATACAAACGAGCGTTAATTTTCGCAACATTAAAATTCCTTTTAAGGATTCCGAAAAGGCCTATTATTGAATTCAGAATTTTTTTAATATATGCAATTGCAAGATTATTCTGAATTTTGGCTTTCAAATTTTATAATTCTCTATAAGCCAAATGAAATTTCTGCACAAATTTGAATCTAAATGCAAATTAAGTAGGTTTCTAATAAATTATTAATGACCTCGTACTTTAATGGTACTATTGGAAACTATTGAATGATTTGCAAATAAACAACCCATTTAAGTTAAGTACTTTTAATATTAATCGCTTGCCTTAGTCTATTTGTTTATTTAACAAACTTAGAGAAAGTTTTGCGAATATACAATGTTTTCAAATTTATATATTTGTGTAAATCAGTTGGAAATTAATATATAAATAAAAACCAACATATCCTGATTAGTAAGTGCACTGTGAATGAGTGTTATAATAATGTAAAACCAATTCGCCAAATTAATATGTCACGCAAAACTTACCATTTTTTTTGTGTACAGATGCTGATTGTGATGAAGAAATAACGGTGTTCAAAATAACTAACGTTAACTTGAACATTTTATGAGGTACATACAGATTTTGTTAATCAATACTACACAACACTAAAGCCGTAGTGTTTATTTATAAATATTTCCTGCAGTAAACTCTCCCACTTTTTTCCGTTACGTGACGCACCTTATTATTATCAAGAATATCATAATTTCCATTTTCCTTAATTAAATTTGTCTAGTAAGAAGTATGGCAATTCCATTTCATATTGCTTAGCATAAACACCATGTATTAAAAAAGGAGCCAATTTCTTTTATAAAGTAGTATTACAAACGAGATTACAAAGTATATATTTTACATCACTTTGGAATTGACATAGTAAATTCTCCCACAGTATTCAGAAACACCAGTTACTCTCAAAATTTACATCATCTTCTTGAAATTAAACTACGTTTTTTTTCAGTTTTTTTAAATTATGATTTTAGCAGTACTTGTTACGCATATAAACATGTGAGATTGTACTAACTTTCCGTAAATACTTGTTTACAAGCAGCTTTATGTTTGTGTAGATTTTTTCAAATATACTTCTAAAAAAATGTGATAAGGGCAGAACTTCCTTATCAGCGTGTAATCCTTCATTCATAAATATATAGGAAAAAGAGTCGTAGAACGGCTATTTATAATTCCTTCGTACTTCCATTTATCTTTGAGGTATAAAAAGAGTAAGTCTTGTTTCTTACTTACAGCTAAGAAAATTAAAACTTATAAAAATATACGCATGATAACTTCTTGCTGTGAAACAGAATAAATACTGTATAAACCAATAACCAACACAGGATTTCTTTTTTATAACTTAATAAAGCAAAATAATACCTAATTCTGTTTAAATTATTAAGCACGGTATCGTCCTACGATACTCACCAGTTACTACATAGTCTGAGTTTCGGTTTCATATTCTTTAAACAGCATCTCTAAGGACGTCATGAGAATGTGAAGTCCATTTAGAATACATACT
>JARFJB010002490.1:400000-655000 GCA_036346205.1 Vesta saturnalis
AGTGGTTGGTAGTTCAGCATACACTTTTGCCTTGACGTACCCCCACAAAAAGAAATAAAACGCAGAAATATCTTGATCTCGCTGGCCATCGTGTTGACCCATCCCTTCCTATCCACTTTTCAACAAATGAATTATTAAACCCTTCACTTACTACACGGGCATGGTGTGGTGGTGTGTCACCTTGCTGAAAATATATGTCCTTAATTTGAGTGAGCGGTAGACCTTGAAGGAGTCCAAATAATTTATTATCGAGGAAATCCAAGTACATTCGAATGCAGAGTACCGTCGAAGAAAAAGGGACCAACAACTGAAGTACCGAATATGCCTGCCAAACATTAATCGACCACTTTTCTTGACGATTAACTCGGAAATAGTGAGTATTTTCATCTGAGTAATAATGAAAATTGTGCTAGTTAATAAATCCATTGCGGTGGAAGGTACAGTCGCCTGTAAGCATGATTTTATCCAAAAATTGTACTGATTCATTTAACTTTAAGTTCTATCCAATTGCAAAGATTAATTTTATTTTGAAAACCGGGCTCCTTGAGCTCTTGATGCAGTTGGATGTGATAAGGATGAAATTTGTTTTTTTATTATTATTCTGACATATTTTACTTACTTGAAAATATTTTTCGAGTTATGTACCCGTATGGGGATTTTCTATTACTGCAGTTAAAATATTGAGTTGATTATCTTCGAACGATGAAGGTTTATTTTTCCTGGTTTTCAAGATAATGAACTTTCTGGCGGAATAAATTTTTCTAACAGATTTTTGAACGATTCCTCCCTTAGGTGACGCTCCCGATCAAGATATTTTGCTTTGTATACTGGACCCGCTAGGAATGGATTTCTAGGGCATTCTGCAAGAGTAATAACCATATCAATCATTTCATTTTGCGAAAAACTTGTCATTTTTATCCGTTAATCCGTTAATGTCAAAGTAAAGTTAAAGTGACAGAGTTGATTTATCTTTCACAGCTTGCTACTTATTCACAGAAACTGAAAATTAAAAAATACAGCAGATTAATCAGAAATGAAAAGAAATCTAACGAAGATAGATACCGACAAATTTATATCCTTAGAAATGCAAAAAATTCACATTTGATGCAAAAATGAGAAAATGGTAGATCTATTTGAAAAAATCTAGTCACCACTGATAAAAATTATTTTTATTTTTATTTTAGCTCGTAATCTGTTTTTTTGCGTTTATGTGTTTTTATGCTTTTAAAAAAGTAACCTTGGAAGATTGTGTATGCAACCTTGGAAAACACCAAGGAGGAATTCCACGATGTTATTATAATACGATTAAAAGCAATTAAACCCTAATTGGGGACGGCAGAGCAGTGGAGGGTAGTGTTCACCTTCTACTGTGTTATTTAAAGATTATAGGTTTCGGGGAAAGATGTTTATTGCTATTGTCATCACGTTTTCATTACAAGCAAACCTGATCACGTGATATTGTTAATTTATCTACTATTGATATTCCTTATACGAGCAAATATTACTTGTTAACCACGTCAAACATATCATACCTGAATAATTCGTTAGCAAACTTTTGTAATAAATGCAAATTTAATGGCATTCAGACATTAATTGGATGAATTGGTAACATGCCGCTGACTATCTTTTGTGTAATGTGTGAGAAGGTAATTGGAATAATTACAAATGTTACCTGCACGGTTTTATAAGGATTTTTAAGGTGTTTAACGCTAATACCAGTGGTGAAATTAATATAATATATCTAACATTATATAATAACTGATAATATAACATTTTCAGTTATCATGTTTTCAATTTTCACGTTACACATTTTTACCTCACAATACGAAAGTATTGGGAGGTATTGCAATCGGTCGGCAGAATTTCGAGTTCAGCACTTTAGTTTTTGTGAATTATCGCAAAATAGAAAATAGATAGGAAGTAGATTCCAGCGTATTTTTAAAGAGGATTTTCCTTTAAAATGAGCTAGCATACTAAAAAATTGCTTTACCGTAAGTTGGAAAAGAAGAGGTTCAAACATGAAAGTTTCAAAATGTGTGTCTGTCTGTCTGTCAGTATGTGTTCCAGTGCGATAGCGTCCACAAAGATAATCCGGTCATCATGAAGTTTGGTACCCAGGTTCGGATCCATGAGTAGACGGAATGTTGAACTTTTGAGCGAAATCTGTCCAGTCAAAATGGACTATTATAGAGTGTATAAATACGAACGGCTGTTCGTAGCAAACCTACGTAGGCAACTAAGTGAACCATCCTAGAATTGAATATGTACTAAGTTTTTCGTTTGTTCGTAAACTACTCCGGTAGCGCAGTGGCAGTGCGTTTGGTTGATGCCCCATCGTCTCGGGTTCAACACGCATAATGTACGAGCAGACGTGTGAAGGCATTTCTAGCAATTTGAAACGATTTTTGAAAAAAAACTTTTTGGCCCTTTGGTCAAATTTTTTTTTTGCATTTTTACACCTTTTGAGACATTTCTGACCATCTGAGATGATTTTTTTGGAAAAAAAAATTTTTTTTGGCCCTTAGGTCACAAATTTTCGGAAATTTTGTTTCATTTTTAAACGTTTTGGGCCATTCCTGACCATTTGAGATGATTTTGGGAAAAAAGCTTTTTTGGCCCTCTGGTCAAAATCTTTTGAATTTTTTTTGCATTTTTACATGTTTTGGGCCGTTCCCGACCATTTGAGATGATTTTGGGAAAAAAGCTTTTTTGGCCCTCTGGTCAAAATCTTTTTTGGAAAAAAAATGTTGGCCCTTCAGTCACTAACTTTATTGAATTTTTTTTGCATTTTTACACGTTATGATAACTTTCAAAATGCCAGAATTCTAATTACTTTTTTTATCACTAAGTAGAATTTATGCAATTTAGAAATTATATAAACAACTGTTGTTTTCGCAACAACGGAATAAATGTAAAAATCAATAGAACCATATTGGTAACAAGTGAATTTATATGTTTATAAAAATTGTACTTTTATGCACATATTTATATGTTTTCAATTTAAGAACTAAACAAATGTATACCGGGTGATTATGATTATTTACTTTCTCTGATCAACTTTTTCGATCGTGATCATTTTTGTTTAGTACGTCAAGCTTTATATCTATTATTTAAATAATAACTTAAGTTTAAGATAATGTGTCTTGGTCGCCATATTTAATTGTTTCTGCCGAAGTATTACGATTTTTTTAATGAAACAATTTAACAATTTAATGATATGTAATGATTAGTAGCAAAAAAAACACAGTACACTAGTTAAAAACATCAAATTTTACTTGTGCTTGTTTAAATTATCAATTACATTGTATTGTGAGATCATGTGTTGCACACATCAGATTTTTATAATCTTTCGGTATATTGCGGTTAATATATATTGTTGGGTAATTATATGAAATCATTTCGGAAGTTTTGTTAACGGTAGATTACTAACTTTAATATTAAGATATCTTCCCACATCTTCCCACAACACCGATACCACACTAATTAATAATAAAAAAACCTTTAAAACTCTTAAATCAGAGTTTAAGCACTAAGCATGGTCAGACACCTTTTCAATTATAGCAAATTGGAATGATTAGAAGCATGGGTGAAGATCCCTTTTATATTCAATTCAATGAAAACTATGTTACAGATGTAGTGGTTCCAGAAATAGGTACTGATTTAATAGCGTTTGAACAACGCTTGAACAATATAGTTCCAGATCCTTTGGTAGAAGATGAGCAAAGTAGAATCCTTCATTTCTTGAATGTTCGTAATTATTTAACATCTGTAGTATACTGTTTTATATGAAGACAATAATTTTTTTTTATGTGTTATTTGTGTTTTGGATTTAATTCTGATTATTGCAATTTTTTTGATATTGCTTGAAATAAAAATCCAGTAGCATCAATATTAATGTTATAGGTTTGGTTTTCTATAGTAAGTAATCGTAGATATTTAAATATGTGAAACATGTTTGACACTTCTACTAGACTCAAGTTGTGCCATGTTATTTTTACTTTTTTTTTATTACTGCCACAAAATAACATTCTATGACAAATTCCATTTTAATTACATGTTTAATTTTTTACTTAAATCAAAGTGCCTAAGGTAATTAGGTACAAGAGAGAAGAAAATGAAAGTTTGCAGGTGCTGGAAACTTTGAAAAAAATATGATAAAAGAAATATAGGAAATACATTAATTAATATTTTTAAAGTGAGTGATTAAACACACATAAATCACTTAAGTATGTAAGCATAACTCCATCATATGGTTTCATGTGTAAAATCAAACCATTTAGGTATGTTAGGTTTAAGAATACTGTGCTAGCTCAAAATATTGCAATTTTTTAAGAATCTAGATGATAAAGTTATTGAGTAGGATTACAAACGTAAGTAATATAAGTAAATTTATAGTATTAATTAGAGAATTTGTAAAAAACAAAGTGTGTCATTAAGATTTTATGACTATATTGAAGATACATATTTTAATTGCATGTTAAGCTTTTCACTTATTAATGCCAAAATTTGAAAGTAAAAAGGCTCCATCAATAATAAAACGATACAGAAGATAAGCTGACAGCATTTAAGACTGAACTCAGATATTTACCTCAGCTGAGCTTGCTGCTTTGTAAGGTTTGTAAATGACAGTATGGAATTTTCGTTTTGAGGTTATGTAAATATTTTATAAATAACGTCAAATATAAAGTTTCATAAGAACAGTCTTGAAGCACGAATTCAGGTTTACAAAAACGAGTGGTGTAACCACTCGTTGTCCATCATCATTTGGTCGTAACAAAAATTTGTTCGCATTGGATCCCCTATTCTCACAGACGCTCAAAAGATTGGTCGATTCTGAATACTACATGACCACTTGTTTGCCAAAAGTCTTCGAAGAAATTCGGAAAAAGTCAAAGAAGAGGCGAATCATTCTTGATGGGCCATACGCAGTACAGCCCTGATTTCAAAAACAAATTACGTGGTCAATGATTTACGACACACGAAGAAGCGGCTGTTGCGTTCAAAACGCATGTTTTAGAATTACCTACTCCATCAGAATGGAAAAAGTGCTTCGAAAATTGGTTCAAACGCATGCAAAAGTGTATTGATCTTCATGGAGAATATTTTGAAAAGCAATAAAACTAATTTCGATCATAACTATTTGTTTTTTCATTATTAGGCCAGAAATATAAATAGAAACCCTCGTAAAATGCATTTGTAATGATTAATGAATATTGAAAAAGTCATTGTTATCATCGCATATTTTGAGAGACATATTAGAAGTATAACAAAATGTAGAAGTCCTAGGGCCCTAATAGAAACATTTTTTATTCCATTAATCCATTTGAGGCTTTGGTGTGAAAGTTTTCAGTTCAGGTACCACGAAATTTCGCGAAAATGATTTCGAATGTGATTCGCTTTATAAACGTATTTAAACCAAAATTACAGCAACGTTGATAACTTGACTGTTTCGTTAATTTGGAAGCGTACAGTGAAATAGCGTTTATATATATGTAAATAATTACCTAAGTTTTATCTTACTCACAGTTTATTAGTTTATTTAGAGTAAATAAAATCGTAGCACCAAAAATCATTGATTCGGTAAGACTATTTATTGTACAAGGAGAACAGTATCATCCAATAATAGGCTAAATAGTTAAAGACTAAAGTTATACTAAGATATTTGATAGAATTAAAATAAAAGGTCAATAAAGTATGTTACATTTAAGGTTCTTGTTACCACGGTGATTTATACCTATGGTAGGCATAAAAAAATTACAGGTAAAAATATACCATATGAGAAATTACTTTTTCTACTCCCTATATAGAAAATATGATTTTGCTCCCACAATTAAGGTAGCAAAATACCACTTTTCCTCCCTAGGGAGAAAAATAAGTATTTTAGTAGATTTAAGGAGACCGTATTTGCTTCCTCCAGAATATCTTGGGGATTTCATCTTCACTTTCGAAATTACCGATTCTAACTTCTTTGGAATTTATGTATCTTAGTAACGTTACAGGTACTTTCGTAATAGTATCTTTGTAATTTGCCTCCATTTTGATACTCTTAATAGACGTATTAAGAAACGTGACGTCATCATCTCCGATCGCATTATAGCCATTAATTCATGGAGCATTTTACGAAAAAGACCATGAAGCACTCATTCTTTAAAACTTGAATTCGAGCTTCAAGACTATTCTTTTGAAACTTATTTTTTAAAATACTATTATAATATGACGTCTTGACATAATATGTCATTGGTTTCTTAATTGTTACGATATAAAAGGTGGATAATTATTAATATTATTATCGTTAATTACACAAAAAGATAATAAAGAAATTGATATAAAACGTAATAAGAGGTCGTAGAAAAAATCATGTGTATTACTCTGGAGCAAAATGCCATTTCCTCCCCTGGATTTTGATGCCGTGGTGAATTTTGCTCCCGTGTTATACAAATAGCTATTGTCGTCGTGAAGGCGGTGCGAATTAGTTTTTGAAATTTAAGAGTTGGAAATTCTGACGCTGCGCCGGCAGCGGTAAGTGTTTGACAACGCGGTGACGTTTGAAGTTCTGAAATTATTTGGAAGAAAAACAACAAGTACAAAAACAAAATATTTAGTAAAGTGTGTTTAAGATTATTAACTGTCAAGTGTATCCTTACCCAACTAAATATAAGTAGGGTGTATCAAGGAAGGCATGCGTAGTTTAAGGAATTAGGTGCTGCTTAATTTTTAAGTTTAACATGAATATCACTAGATTGTTGAATATCCCTACTAATAAACCGTGGTAATTTAACTATACAATTTATTACGTTATAAATAAACACCATTTTTTTGCTTGAAATAGCTTCAATGGATCATTCATTAATAGGTTTGGTCAATTTTAAATTTAAGAAAATTCATTGCTAATTTTTACATTTTACAAATTTCATCAGTCTTATTCCTTAATGTTTCCGTTGATTCAACCACAACCAATGTGTTGAGCTTAACAGGCTGATAATTTAAAGCGGGCTGAACCATTGTAAAGGTTAAGAAATACAGTTAATAGATTTGTTAAATGTAATAAATAGCCAATGAAATTTGCCAAATGTAAAAAAATAGTTCAACCTACTCCAAATTAATAGTCTATTAAGTAACAAACAAAATACACCCAAGTACCACACAAAATTAAAAAACAGCGAACGCGTTCCAATAGCTAAGCTATTATCATCAGCAGTCGACCGCTGATGATAATAGCTTTGCTACTGAAACGCGTTCGGTGTTTTTTAATTTTCTGTGGTACGTGGATGTTTTTTTATGATTGTGGACCTGAACAGGCTAAATTTGGCCTATCGTGTTAAAGCACTCAGGAACACTTAGGAGGATAGATAAAGGGATAACTAATTGCCAATAGATGCCAAGAACAGCTACCTCAAATTTTTTCATATCATAAGTGAGTGAAAAATAGGAATTAGGGAGATCATTCCACAGTTTAGAAGCCGTGTAGAAAAATGTGGATTGCTCCCGTTTGGTACGACAAGTGGAGATTTGTACTACATACTGATGATGTGAATGAGCGAACCAAGTGTTTATGGCAAAAATAGCTTGAGATGGTATCAAAGAATATAATTCAGCAGCACAATAGCCTTTGTAATAACGATAATACAAAGAAAGAACTGAAACCATCCTTCTATGCGCAAGGGGACTGTATGTGAAAAGTTAAGGACGGATTATTTATAAGCCTAATCGCTCTTTTTTGCATACGATCAACGATATCGAGAGCGTATTGGGGAGCATTAACCCAGAGATGAGAATTATATTCCATATGAGGCCGAATTTGGGCCTTATACAGCAGAAAGAGTTGTCGAGAGGTAAATTACTGCTTAGATCTGTACAAAAAGCCTACTTTACAGCTGTTTTGGTAGCTGACAGAAGATGGTCAACCCATGAGAGACTTGAAAATACAATCATACCCAACGGAGTAATAGAGTCTGAAAACTTAAGAACTGAGCCATTCATGCTTACAACTGGAAATGATCGATCTTTTTTGGCGGACACAAGGCAACACTGAGTTTTGTTAGCATTAAATTTAACTAGATTATTTCTTCCCCATTCGAGAATACGTTGAAGGTCTTTGTTGATTGAATTTGCTATTTCAGCTTTAATTTCTTGATTTGACATAGAAGGTGGATTATCACTATGAGTAGACTGAGATGAACTACAGTGAAGAGTGCTGTCGTCAGCAAAGCAATGGATGGGGTTAGTTGTCGAACAAATAAGGTCATTTATGTACAATAGAAAAAGTGTAGCCGTTATAACGGATCCCTGTGGTACACCCGCGTTAATGCTAACTTATTTTGAAAAAAAGCCATCAACTACGACACGTATTCGTCTTTTATCAAGGAAACTAGAAACCCAGTTGATGAGCGTATCATTTAACCCAAACGAGGTGAGTTTGGCAAGTAAATACTTATGGCAAGCTTGGTCAAATGCCTTTGAGATATCTAAAGCGACTACAACTGTTTCACCGGACTACTCTACTGTATTGTTCCAAACTTGAGTCACATATGAAAGAAGATCGCCTGTTGAACGACTTTGCCTAAACCCATATTGGTGGTCACTAAGGAGTTTGTTAGTTTCAAGGAACGCTAGCAGTTGCTGATTGATGGCTTTTTCCATTATTTTAGACAAAATGGAAGTGATGGCAATTGGTCGGTAGCTTGACGGATCGGTCTTATCGCCTTTTTTGGGAATAGGTTGAACATTTGCTAGCTCCCATGATGAAGGGAATTCCCCAGAAGACATAAAGATCGTATAGAGCTTAGATAGGACTGGTACTAGTTCGGGGGAACATTTTTTTAAGATAATAGCTGGGATACCGTTTGGGCCAGTCGCCTTATTGAGATCAAGCCTACTGATGATTGATTCCAAGAGCTTGTACGGAATGAATTGGTTTCATAACGTATGGAGAAGAGCTGACTAGGGGCACATCTTTTCCAGAATCATTGAGACACGAGTTTGATGCAAACAAATCCACAAAAATATTGGCTTTGTCTACAGAATCAGCAACTACCGATCAGTCAATAGATGTCAGGGGGGGAAATGAAGATGTTCCAAAGTTTTTACTAATAGCTATACCTAAAGATCAAAATTTACGACTGCCTAAAGGAGATGTAGCTAGTTCATTGCATTTTCGTTGTTCGAACAACTTTTTAGTTTTAGTGATTTCACTTTTGCAGATATTTCTAGCATCAACGTATTCTACATGACTGTCGACCGATTTATTAGATTTCCATTTAATGTAATACCTATTTTTTAAAGATATTGCATCAGCACAAGCCTTATTGAACCAGGGTTGGGAACCTGAATGACCTGTACGGTACTGTTTTTTGGGAATATACAGGGTGTCCGGTGAGGAACTGTACAAACTGAAATGGTATGTTCCTTGGGTCAATTTAAGTAAAAAAAGTCCCATAAACATAGGTCTGATTCGCAATAGTTACCCAGATACAAGCGTTTAAAGTTTATAAATGATCACATATTTTTTCAAAAGTAATTATTATTAGCCAACTGGAAAAACAAAACCGAAGCAATCTGTCATTTATTCGTTTGTGTTCTAATAATGTTGAAACACAGAAGAAGGTTTGGTGATTTGGAATCCTCCTGTTGGGAAATCTTCGTTCATATTCCCTAACGGCAGCTCTCGCATTTCCATCACAAAATCCATAAATGTAAATGATGTCAGCGTACTCTTCGTTAGAAAATTGAAAAGGCATTTTAAATTTAAATTACACTTAATTTACTACAATCCACTTTGTCATTATTAGAACACAAACGAATAAATGACAGATTGTTTCGGTTTTGTTTTTCCAGTTAACTAATAATAATTACTTTTGAAAAAATATGTGATCATTTATAAACCTCAAACTCTTGTATCTGGGTAACTATTGCGAATCAGACCTATGTTTATGGGACTTTTTTTACTTAAATTGACCCAAGGAAAATACCATTTCAGTTTGTACAGTTCCTCACCGGACACCCTGTATAACTCCATTCCAATGAGTATGAGTTCAGATACTGAAAGAGCGATGTCCAAAGAGGAGGACGACTTAAAACAATATTCACACCATGGAAAGGTTGCAAAGAAATCCCACAAATCACTCCATCGGGCTGACTTAAAACACCTCAAGGTTCTATCGGTTTTGCGAACAACAGTGGAATTAGGTACAGTAGAAATGATTTCTATTAGACAATGGTCGGAAAGACGTAAAGGAGAAAGAAAGTAAGTTTTATAAACAAGAGCGTTGGATGTAAGAAAGAGATCTAGAAGATGTGGAGTATGGTTAGGGTTATCAAGGATTCTTGTGGGTTCAGAAATCATTTGTGTGAGATCACATGTAATAGCAAATGTTTCTGCACTATGACCAGCGGGATTTGTAGTAGATGAAAACTAAAGCCAATTAAAGTTATGAACATTGAAATCGCCTACAATTGAAATATCGCACGATGGAAACTGAGACAGGAGAACGTCAACTTTCATACAAAGGTAATCGAAGAAGTCTTGAAAGTTACTGTCATTAGGAGACCTATAAATGCAACAGTAGAATTTCACAAAATTAGGACCAGAATGTTTAAACCAAATCACGTCAAAATTTTTATTTTCTAAGGAAGAAACCCTCTTGCAAGTAATTCTGTCCTTGATGTAGGCACATACGCCTCCTTTATATCGAAAGTTAGAGTGAAGGTGGTATTGAGGAAATTGCAAGTCAGGTGACTCGGAGCTTTCAGAGGAGACTTGTATTTCATATAGAAACAAAATATCAGGTTGTAATTGTTGAAGATGTTGGTGAATAGCATTAAGATTAGATCTGATACCGCGGATGTTGCAGTAGTGAATCAGAAAGTTGATACTTTCGATGACCGAGGCGCTTGGGCCCTGCCCTCCCGGACATCCGAATGGGGCAGGATTTTACGTCCAGAATTTATTACCCTAGAAACCACAGCCATCTTATTTTTTAATTTGGGACTTTTAATCCGATAGGACGACAGTGAGGGCAAGAAGGAAGAATAAGGATGAGAATAGATTAAGGATGATGGAAAAGGTAACCGGCACCCCTTACCGAGCTCATAAAATTGGAGACCCAATATTAAGGAGCCCATGGTAATGGTGGTGGTACATCCCCGGCTGTCATGGGGTATACATGCCTACCACATACTAATGTATTTTGTTTGTTACAAATCCTGCCACAGTTCCAGCATTCTAGATTTTTCTATTAAGCTTAAAATTGATTAAATACATAATTAAGATTGTGCAACTAGGCATGGGCGTGTGTATTCATAAACGCTTAACTTTGAGCTAAGATTGTTAGCAGTAGTTTTATGCTACTGGGGGACCTACATAATAATATATGTGTATGTATACAATAATAATTTAATCCACGGCCTTTTTACATTTGCACTAATAATTCAATGAGCATTTAATAATGCAAGTGCACCATACACGTAGGTTGCAAAATACAAATCTTATACACCCACTTATTATTTGTATGCGTGAGCGTTACTGCGTAAAAGTTTAAAATTTTCTTCTTTTTTTAACTGGTTTCTATCCTTGTGGTTAAGTATTTAATATTTTAAATATAATTATATTTTATATTATATTTATTTTTTTGGGCGGGAATGCCTGACAATCTATACTGCAGCATGACCACCCACAGCTTTACCTGATCAAAGGTCTTTGAGAAGAGAAATCAATCGTTTATTAATAGCAGGCTTATGTTTATGTTTTAATTTTTCAAATTTGACAAAATTGTTTACTACATCTTTAACAATTTTTAACAAACATTACTACTGACGAAGATAACTGTAAGTGTTATCGAAACGTTTAGATTGTATAATTTAAAGTACACCATTAAAAAACCCAAAAAAGATAAGTATTTTATTATGAGTGTTAGTGGTGAAAGTTTACATTTTCATATTAAAACTAAAGTGTTTTATTTCTATTAAAACATGTCTATTTCATATGTAGGTGAGTTACTGCAGGTGAACGAGTGCTTTAATGTAAAACTTCACTGGGATATTGTTATTGCGAGATTTAATTTAGTAGGCACTGATATTGGTAAGTCAACATAATTATAAAACTAATATTTTACAGCTATCATAAAAGTATTAGATTTTAAATATGAAATCCTACCAAAATCTTCAACTAGCTTCATACTAGATGTATAACACTGTTTAACATGTGTTTATAAAATGGGTTGCCAACAACAATCACATACAATGAATTTATTACACATCAGGTGAAAGAAATGTATCTTTTACATAGAGATTTATACCCTGAGGGCAAAGCCCAAGGGGTACAAAACACCAAGAGAAAAGTGGAATTTCGCACGAGGTGTATACACTATTTTTTTGCATTCACATAAACAGTTACCTAGCTTTTAACTGATTTAAAAGTGTGAAATAACTTTAGTGATGGTATTTATGATTCCAACACAAATTTTCTATTATGGCAAAAAATTTCCCTTATAAAGATCAATTTATTTTGCATACAAAAACATTTCGTCTTGTATACTTTTAAGTAGTTCAAACTTTTAGATTTTGACCGCTTTCTTGTGCAAATTTTTATATATTCTCTTTACAGACTCAGTCGGTGATTAATTTGGGTGGGTTCAAATAAAATGATTTGCTTAAATACCATTACCATGAATAATAAAGAATGTAAAAAATGAATGAAATTATCTCGAGCGCCAAATTGTTTTTAAACATCGGAACAATTAAACCGACTTTACAAAAATGTAAAAAAAATAACAATATAAAGACTATGTTTATTGAATAATAAATGCAATGATGAAATAGGTCTTAAAATTATGCTTAAAATACTAAATAAAACACTACATAAATACCTTACAAATTTTGTACACAAACTTTTCTTTTTGGCAACCTCTGGTATCTAAATATGATTACGGAGAGGTTAACAGGATGAAATCATTCTTACATCATCATGGTGCAATCTTGACATAATGTTATCAGCCACACCCCAAACTGAATTTATTTTTAAAAAAATCCGTATAACTTTCTTCTTAAAACTGTTAAATCCACTTCTTATTGCATTATATGGAAGTATCCATTCAAAAAATTGCAATCATAAAATCAAATATGTACTTAAAATTCAATTACGTTGTAAATTGAATTAATGATAAACGTACAATTAAAGTAAAAATTGGTAAAAAATACGTAAAGAAAACGTAAAGAAAAAAACCATCAAGAAAACGCCTAAAAAGAACAAAATGCTTTAATTTTATGTAAATGTATTAAAAATATATCTTACCACCAAATTGATGGCGCTTTCACATAATTTTAGATAAAATCAAGAAGAAGCAGCTTCATGCTTCGACATTAAACAGGAAGTGAAAAATGGAGGATTTCGAAGTAGATATAGCGGCCCTGCGCAGAAGATAGAAACAGAATTACTTAACGCCGACGCATAGCGTATCAGATAAGAAATGAATAAAAATTGAAAGCACTTTACGAAAGTATGCACTATGAAGATATGCAAATTAAGTTACCTACCTCATACCAATATTGTAAAATAATTAAAATGTTCTTGTATTTAAAACTAAATGAAGGAAAGATCCTAAATTGAGGTATATTTTATACAACACTAAAAAAGAGTTGTTACACACCCCCTTTAAAATTTGGACTCGGAGATCACCAAAGCAGAGATTCCAAACACTAAGCTAATAAATGAAATTAGTAAAATTTAAGAAAATAAAAAATGAAAAAATGAAAAGAAAATGTACGAAGAAGTACGGAAAATGTGGTGATGCTGGTCAGGAAAGACCCCTCGCAACAACATAAAAGCTACTGACGCGCTACCACCCGCACACGCCACTAGTAGAGATAAAAGGCCCTAACCTTAAAATAAAGTGAAAACTTTAGCTGGTGGGGTTTGTGAAGCAAACCGCCATCAGAAGAACAAATGAAAAAACCAGAAAAAAAATTTGAAGCTAACGTAAAATGAACGGAAACCAACCATGACCTGAAGGGACAGTGGGCGGGGAACCCGGGAACAGTATTCGGTGAAACGTTAAAAAATCATGGCAAAATGCCACCCTACTCAAAGGTAAAAAATCCTTCCTCACAAACCATAAATAAATAATCGCGAGATTTGAGGCCGAAAGAGAGCGGTTCCATTTCTCTACCCCGGTGATCTCAAACCAAGCCTCCTAGGTACATCAAACACATAACCACCACAGACACGTTCGGTATGTCAAAATCGGTAAATCCAAGATACGACTATTTCCATGGCAAGCTAGCTCAGGATGCTTCGTCGTGGAAAACAAGAGAGGCCACTCTACGCTTCACGAGATTCAGGTTTCATGTTATTCCACAGTCGTCGTCCATGACTAAACATACCCCTAACTAACACGCACGTTTGTAAATAAATCGAAATCTAGGTGAGCAGCAAAGAGAAGATGAAGCACTCTTACGAACACAACAACCCCCTCCTAAAACTACTAAAATGTCATAATCAGGAAGTCACAATCGGGAAGTGAACTAATCGAGGTTGACTCGAGGCAAACCGAAGTCCTCAAGCACCGTCCAAGAATAGTAACACTAGACAAATCAGGAATAGTCAAAAGCTAACATTTCGAAAAAATTCAGGGAAACTAAAATAACTAAATCAAATAAAAAATAAAATGTATACAAGCATTACTAGTTTTCTTATCAACGGGTAAGAGTTTGAAAATTACACGTTAAATAAACGATCAGAGGTAAACTCAAAATGGTTATCTTAAATTTTACTATTGTAACAATAGCAAATTGTAAATCCAATAAAGGAAGATAATCTGCCTGAGAACTAATGTCCCCAAAAAATCGGCAAAATAAGCGCACGATGTGATCTAAATATCAACATCATGCTAAACAAATCAATCGCACGATGGGATCTAAATGTCAATCATCATGCCAACAAATGTAGCAAAAATAAAATAAGTGGTTTGCAAAGCCACAAAAATATAAAATAAAATAATGTGCGAAATAAGCACAAAAATAAAATTACTTTGAAAAGTCATCAAAGCAATAAAAATGTAAATAAGAAAACCAGAATGTAAATATCTCAAAAATAGAAAAATAATTAAAAAGAATACAAAAAACTAAGAACTAATGGGGTTTTAAATCTTTAACATGAAAAACACCGAATGGTTTATTATCAAAAGGAGTGGCCAATCGGTACGTAGTTGGACCTAACACCTCAACAACTTTCGCTTCAATGAATTTTGGAGCTAACTTTTGACTATAATTTCTAGTCGCATCAGATAAAGTAAAATTCAAAAACTTGATCATTATTAAGATCATCAATACATCATAGAAAAAGTTGTCTCCGCAGAGTTTGCAACAAAAGAATTTTCACTAAAATCGGCTTTAATTTCAAATAAATGACAAAAATCTACTCCCAAAATAATTGCAGTAGTAATAAATTCAGAAACAATAACAGAAATAGTTTTAGTAATACCATTAACACTCCCCAAAATGGATTGTGAAGAACCATCAGCAATAACCAATGATGAAAAAGGTGAATTCCTATTTAATTTTAAATCATATTTGTCAATTAAATATAAAGCTGGCTTATCTAAAATAGTTACGGTAGCTTCACTATCTAATAAAGCAACAAAATTTTCATTAAAAATCTTTACATTAATAAAAGGTCTAATATCATTATTGTTTTCAACAAATTTGGAACAAATTTTAGGAGTCCCATAAAATTCCTTAACAGTAATCAACCAATCTTTAAAAACATGTTTGTCAGCCTCTGAAAAATCAAAAGGAATGTGTCGACTAACAGAACACTTCCCAATTACAAGTTTTTTGAAAATATACACTTCGGACAATTAGAAAAAGTAACATCGGAATAACCACATTTAAAGCAAAATATCTTATCATCACCCTTATCACTACCATTAAATTTTAAATTTAATTTATAAACTGGAACAGAACTTTTAGAAATTTGTAACTTTTCAATTAATTTGGCAAAAATCTTCAGCTGGAATATTAACTGAAGTATTAACATTGTCGTTAGGTGACATAGAAATATTAAAAGTGTCTAATTGTGGTAAATCATTATTCAATTCAAAGTTTTGATAAATAGATTCAATAAATTCTAAAGAATCGTTACATAAAGTTAATAACTGATCATAAGTATAAAAATTCATCATCAAAAGTGGTGTAATTTAATCGTTTTAAGATGTGCAATAAACGAGTGTGAAGTCTAAGGTACTCTACTTTAGAAGGCTTATTTTAAACAAATTAATCAACGATTGAATGTTGTGAAGTTTTTCTTGTAATAATTTCAGTTTTAAGGTTTGGCTAATTTCGACTCTCTTGTACGAATCAAACAAATTTGGATTTATCCTTTCTAAATTCAAGTTACGTCTCAATAGTTTACATTTCTCCTCTACGGTTAACCTTTCCACATCCTTAACATTAACATTTCTAAAGCTTAACTCTACAGACAACTCATCACTACGAAGAACATCCACTAAATAATCTAAATTTGACATGGTAAAAATAATGTATAAACAATAAAATATCACTAATCGTAAACACTATAAAATATTCAAATATAAAAATAATAAATGGTTACTATACCTTTAAATGGTGAACAGTAACAATCGTAACTGAAATACACAAGAGTGAAAATAATCATAAATGGTAATAAAAGCAAATCAATGTCCCTTGTTCGAGGCGACGGTGTAATTAAAAAATAATGTAAAACTATAATAAATTTTGAATAAATAAAAGTAATTATAATGAGGTAATGAAATAATTAATGAATTCTCCAAAAAAATTCTAACCTTACACCATTTATAATTGTGCCTTAGACTCAGTCGGTGATTAATTTGGATGGGTTCAAATAAAATGATTTGCTTAATTACCACTTACCATGAATAATAAAGAATGTAAAGAATGAATGAAATTATCTCGAGCGCCAAATTGTTTTTAAACATCGGAACAATTAAACCGACTTTACAAAAATGTAAAAAAATAACAATATAAAGACTATGTTTGTTGAAAATAAATGCAATGATGAACTAGTAAAAAATACAACACTAAAAAAGAGTTGTTACAACCTGTATTTTATATCGCTATCGAAAAGTACTATTGTTTTACTTATATTTTTGTTAAGCATTCCCTATGCCCAAAATTATTAGTTTTTGAGATATTTTCATTTTTATATGCAAAGTATTAATTATGTGTCTAAATGTTTGCCAATTATGAGTTGGCCATGATTTATTTGTCAAAAACTGACAGTTTACTATTATTGTCTGTGAATATAGTGGTCAAATAACGAATACAGGAATAAAAACAAGTATACTATAAACAAATTTTACAAAAAATTACAATTACGAACAAATAAAACCAATACTAATTTCCTAAACTACAATAAAAGTTAATTACAAAAGATGTTCAAAATGACCTCCCAAGACATCTGTGCATGTCTGGAAACGGTAATTGAAAGAGTTACTAACATTACTAAGCATTTGTACACTGATATTTTGAAATTCATTTGTTATTCTTTCCTTCATGTTATCTCTTGTTGTCGGAGGTGTTTTATAAACTTCATTCTTAATGTAACCCCAAAAAAATGACTCCATTTTATTGAATTCTGGTGACCTGGGTGGCCATCGCACTGGTCCACCTCTTCCGATCCATTTTCCAGGGTACTGATCATCAAGTTCACCTTGAATTAAAAGATTATGGTGTACAGGAGAACCGTCATGTAAAAACCACATTTGTGGCGGATACGAAGTGGAACCTCTTCCAGTAATACAGGTATGTGATTTACTAAAAAATCTAAATACATGTCAGCATTTAAATGATCTTCAAAAAAATATGGCCCTACGACATAGTTACCAACAATACCTCCCCAAACGTTTAATGACCATCTGGTTTGACTATGTGTAATTATGTGGTATGGATTACTTGTGGAATAATAGTGAACGTTGTGCCTGTTAACACAACCATTTCGATGAAATGTAGCTTCATCTCCAAACAATACATAGTTAAAAAAGTCTCTCTGTTGATTAACCTTTTGTAGGGCCCACTCACAAAATGCTAATCTCTTCTCAAAATCATTATCTGTTAATTCCTGATGCATTTGAATGTGATAAGGGTGCATTTTGTTTTTACACAGAATTGTTTGCACACAATAGTAACTAAGTTGTTGTTCTTTAGAAATACTCCTTATACTTGTATGTGGGTTTTCTGTAACTGCCAACAACACATTCATTTCGTTTTCCTCTGTCACAGTAGTATTTGTTCGTTCATGCTTTTCATAGTTAACTGAACCAGTTCGGTTAAACCGATCCATCAATCTTTCTAAACTTGATTTTCTAGGTTGCCGCCTCTCAGGAAAACGTTCAAAATAAACTCTTTTTGAAAGCAATGCATTTTTATTGCATTCTCCCAATATCCATATCATGTCTAGCATCTCATTACGAGTAAAATTCATTTTTGCCCTATTTTAGATTTTTCAAAATTATGAACAAATTTACCACAATAATCAATTAACAGACAATAATGGTAAACTGTCAGTTTTTAACAAATAAATCATGGCCAATTCATAATTAGCAAACATTTAGACACATAATTAATACTTTGCATATAAAAATGAAAATATCTCAAAAACTAATAATTTTGGGCATAGGGAATGCTTAACAAAAATATAAGTAAAACAATAGTACTTTTCGATAGTGACATAAAATACAGGTTGATCTGTTTGAAAAAACTGAGAAATTAATGAATTGATGTTTTGACTCACCCTGTAATCAATTTAACGGATATTCACAAACTCAATCATTTTTATAAAATGTGACAATTATTAAAAAGCTACGGTTGCAACAGATCATTGTTCTTGTAGCCCTTTGAAATTATACAGGGCGGTAAACTTGTTACGATTTTCATGGAAAAGTGGTTACAACTTTTTAAATACCCTGTATAACATATTACAAGTATATATTTTTGTAATGAGGAAGTGAAGCGGATTTCAAATTTAAATTAAAATATAGGGTGTTTGGTTTAAAAAACTTTAACTTTGGTGTGGCACGGCGTTATGGAACACCCTGTAACATTGTAACTAATTTTAAAATATGAAGCTTAATGGTGGCTATAATCTCCCGTAACGTTTGCTTTGATACTTCGAAGGGCATAGAAGATACTGAACTTTATCGCACTAATCAATCACCCTGTATATATATATATATATATATATATATATATATATATATATATATATATATATATATATATATATATGTTACAAAAAGTAGGCCAATCCGTTAACCACATATTCCTTGGGACAAAATAAGGGGACTTTTCTTATGTCACTTTTCATTTTCAGTCAGACTTCACTTTTAAAAGTGTATTTTTTTCTTATCTCTGGTGTGTTTTAAGATATCGTTTTCAAATTTGGTACAAATCTTACTCTTTTGCAAGTGCAGCTTCTGTATGATTTTAAGTAAAAAATTCAAAGAACTAATAGAACAATAAGAGGGGTGTGGTAACCTTTAGCTCCCCATTTTTTTCTGATGAACGCCTATGAACGTCGCATCCATTTTATGTAGTAGTTTGAGATTTATCTAACTTTTTTGGCTCTTGTAAACTTTTGATTTGATGCTTCCTATATGACATGCTTTTAGTTATTCGACTAGGTGTTGCCATTTTTTAACAATTTTTTATTTTATTAATCAGAATATATTCATAATAATAACTTAAAACAATCAATTGTGCTAATAATTATAATACGAAGTTGGATGCAAATAATTAGATTAAATGTTCGATGTGTCCACCGCCTTCGCGAATGCACCTTCTGGCTCTTTTTATAACTGAAAACAGAATATTTTGGAAAATATTCGGTTTCAATCTAAATACCTCTGCACCTTCTGCGATGCGATCCCTCAGTGGATTTAAGTCGGGGGAACGAGGTGGCCAATGAATAGGCGCATCCTGTCCCCGACCAATCCAGTGATTAGGAAAATATTGGTTCAAATGGTTCCGAACATTATTGCCATAATGTGGCGGAGCTCCGTCAAGTTGAAACCACATATTTTGACGTACGTCATCAAGTAAATTTGTAAACTCATTTTGTAAAAAAAATAAAAAATGTTCGGCATTTAAGTTTGGTGGCAAAAATACCGGACCTAAAAGAAAATTGTCTAAAATTCCTGCCCACACGTTCACTTTGAAATTTACTTAGCTCTTGGATTTTCATCTGCTCAAACATGGGTGTTGTGGATATTCGTTATACCATTTCGCGTAAAGGTAGCTTCATCCGAAAATAAAATGGATCTAACAAACCAGTGGTTACGGTTATTTTCATTACAGAGCCAGTTGCAAAAGATGTTTCTTGCCTGAAAATCTTGCGGCAATAAGTTCTGTATTCTTTGCACATGATATGGATGTAATGAGTGACGTTTTAAAATTCTATGCACGTCTATCGAATTTATATCATTTCCAATCTGTCGAACTATAATCCTAGTATTAGTACCCGGATTTTATTCAACTATTTGCAAAATTTGTTCCTCTTGATTTGGTCTAATTTTACGTAGCCGTCCACATGTTCCTATTTATTGTTGTTTGTGCATAACGCCTTGAAGCTAAACTAGCGTTAGAATCACATTTTCCTAAAGTGGCATAAGGAAAGTCCCCTTATTTTGTCCCAAAGAATATGTGGTTAACGGATTGGCCTACTTTTTGTAACACCCTGTATATATATATATATATATATATATATATATATATATATATATATATATATATATATATATATATATATTTATTTATTAGATGGTCAAAATGGCATCCTTCCTTTATTGAACAAAGTTGCCTTCCATCAATATACTCATGTATATTAGCGTCTATTACACAATACTTTAAGCGTAACGATTGACCTCCAATATAGCCAGCGCTGTAGACGGCGTTCACCTAATATACTGGTCTCATACAGGTCTTAATAACACCCGTATAATTGCGAAATGGCAAAAGTACATCCTTTACAACTAATAATTTAAATGAAAACGGTATTTTTGCACGATGTGGATAACACTAATTATTACTCAAATAGACCACAATATTATTGATCTTATTTGTCAACGTACATACTATATTACTATGATTATGGTACAAAATCTCAAATATTGAAAACTTCAACTTTTGAAACTGTCATCACATTTGCAATATTTCTCGAAAAATTTATGTAAGTAAACGTATTTATCTTATCTACCTCTATAAATAATTTCAATGGTTTCATGTCTAAAATTAAAGTAATTTAATTGACCAAAGCTTGCCGGAAGTCACAAAGGAAAGCGAGGTAAGTATGCAATAATTAAGTAAAATACTAAATGATTTAATCAAAATCCATTCATTTTGCAATATTTAGAAATGTTTGAAAACAAATTGGTATCTCAGTAGAATCAATAATTAATTGTTGTCCAATTTTGATTAAGCAGCGGGTGAAATATTTCATAGAGCACCACAATAAACAGAAAATAATTATCTGCAAAGAACCATTCCTTAGAAGCTTTTGAGTTAAATAATTTAGTAAGTACTATGTATTATGTAATGTCATTCGAACAATTTGATTGTCTTTTTATTTCATCAAAGTGAAGTAACTAATAACCAGGGCCGGCTCAAAGCGTATACAAAGGATGCGCAGAATCAAAGCGTCTATGACCCGGGTCGCTAGTTTGCGGCACCAGTCGCCATTTTTTGCGTTTATCGCAGCGTCCTACGTTCTAGTTCTTTTAATACGATTATCAGAGCGATGACATCTGTATACGGTATACTATTTTTAATTTTATTGAATGCTTCCCTCTTTCACTCGACCGACGAAACAACAAAATTATTGAAAACTAATCCAATCACACACGCTACTTGCCAAAATTATTTTAAGAAATTATAGCTACAATTGCACTACTATGGCTTCTAATTTTGCTATTTAATAGAAAAAGAATTATACTGAGTGCAAATAATCCTACAGAAATTGAATAGTTTTGTCATTATAATCAGAAATTAATTATTATTTTAGCTCTCATTTATTATTAGGTAATTACACGGATTAATTCACTATAGTTATGTACATAATTTTATTTCAAAAATTTTTGTGTGTACATACTAATAATTGAAAACCGAAGATATGTATATAATAATAAATTAGAGTTAAACTATGTAAATAATAGCAGAATTAAAATGATGTAACTCTGTACATTTTTATTTATGACATAAATTTGTTTAATTTTCGTAATAACTGTTTAGACTAGATATTAAATAGTAGAATAGCATGCCATAATATAGTTAGTGTTGTTAACAATTTTTAGAAAATTCCGCACAAAATCTAAATACTTAATACGATTGATAGTATGTATTCAAACTCATAACGTGATGGAAGTATTGATACTCTTGGATGTGATGAACAGCCGAGCTGATATGTAAAATGTCCGTCCGTGGTGAAAAAGGTACTAACAAATCGTGCATGTTGTCCATTTTTATTTAAAAACCGTTCACAAAAATTCATCCGATGAGGATAGTCGATATGTAATAGTGTAAATTTGCATGTAAATTTTGTTCACGTAACATTTGAAACGCCTTGGTGTGCGACACACTTCATTCTAAACCTAACGCTCGTGTACTTATTGAGGGTTGTTCATAAACTCTACCTAAAATGTTTTCATCAGTTTCAATTGATAAATGAGTAGTCGGTCCGGAATTTTTCGTTCGTGTTAAATTTCCACACTCTAATATGTTGCGATGAACAGTTCTAAAATGCTAAGATGTGAGAGTCTTCTGTTTAGAAATGTTTGTCCATACTACCGTGCAGCTGTACGAGCATTGCAATTACTTGCACCATAACACAGATCCATACTCTCTAATACAATAATTTATTCTTTTTTACAATAATTAGACAAAACAATCAGCACAAGTCAGTTAAATTCAAGAACTATTTGACACTTAATACTTAAACGTCAAATGCAAAGCAATCTCTGATGAGCATAATGGAATTCCTTATGTAATTTGTTTTCCGCAATTCTGTTGTCGCTTATGTTGATGCAAATATCTTAAAAACGAAGCGCTAATTCGAAAAAATATCAAGTATGATTTTAGTTTCAAAATGAAATGGTGAATCTAGAACTCGTAACCTTTTTGTAAAAAAAGCAGTGAGGTATACGTTTTTCTTTTGTTTTAGGTGGTGACTCCAATACATTCTAGGCCACTGGATTGAGACAACTAACAGAAATTCGCCGGAATAACTGCAATTAGTGCGACATTAAGGTATAACAAATTTTAAAAATTTTCGAAAGACACCCTGTATCTCGGTTAGGAAACGCATTCATAAAAATTTTTGTCTTAATTTTAATTTAATTTTATTACTGCAACAAACATTTTTAAATCGCAACTGTTGCCGCGATAGAAAAGTTAATTAATGGGGTTTAACATATTTTATCACATATTAAATCGTTATTTGAGCATGGTTTTCGGGATATTTTATTTTTGTAACTAATATTTGGCTAAGGGTTGAAAAACATGTGCTTGGGGTTTAACTAGTAGGTGTACGATTAAAAACTGCTTTACTGAAGGGGCGTAACGAATCATTGGAAATTTTTCTACGCGCATTCTAAAAATGTCACTAGTTTAATAATTAATTACATCAATTACACCACAGACGTCTTTGCTTGGTACTAGGAAATCTGATATTAAATGTAGGGTTTGCCTACGAAGAGTGCATATTTTTAAAATTAAGATTTCGTTCAATAATTAATATGAAACTATTCCCACGTAATATTTCTTATTTTTTTATTACTTTTGAACAAAGGAGGTTGATTTTCGGGAGTAAATATAGTTAGTTCGAAATCGGAGGGGAAGGCAGTGGTAGTTAGAGTTTCAATGGAGTAAGATCGATCCGGTTGTTTGATTAAGTACCTTCATTGTAAATAGTCTGTATATAAATATTTGATCGTATACATTCTTGGAAAACTCAAACCGCGAATTAGTTTTTTTTCTTTTACTAAACTAAACATTCGGGTGTTAATAAGCGTGCTATATGTAAAAATAATCGTTATGGTCTTGGGTTTAAACAGCGTATCGTAACCCGTTAAATATTGGTGAATAAGTGGTTAATTAATGGATTATAAAATTCATCGTAAGTAGGTATTTTTAATGTAGTTTAAGCTAGCAGCAACCAAGTCTACAAGCCTACGTAACTTATTAAAAATCAAACATTGCCTTGCAAAGGTATCCCATTAGTACGCGGGCTCATTAAGCTGAAATCTGCTAAAATAAAAGACAGTGCAGGGCTGCCTCACTCTTGTATTTGTATGAATTAACATTGTTGTTTGTTGGCCATATTTACATTTGTGTAGAGGTGGGCGTGTACGAGCGGGTAGAGGATAAGGCTTGGTTATAATTGTAAAGGCAATTGTCGAGGGTTTACATACTGCCGGGTCCAGATATCCATTAAACACCTCGATTTTTATTTTTACTATTTTCATTGTTGTATAGATGAATGTGTAACCTGAGAAAGGGACGCTGTATTTTTCTTACGCATCTATCTATAACTTACCCTTGTAAGGCTTTGTTTAATGAGCTATTTTTATTTTTCAGTTTCAGTAGAATTGTTTGCCTGCGAACTAATTTCTCTTTATGTGTAATTTATTGTAACTGTACGTATGTATTTTGTGCTTTAGTAGTCACTAAACAATTGTGTACGTGTAAATTTCTTACCTATTTTCTTTTGTCCTTACCTTTACCTTTTTATCACCTGTGCAATTTTACTGTTGTGTGTTATATGTACCGTAATTTGCATTATTATTTTATGTGGTTATTTACTTAAAGACCGGCATGATTGGTTTTAGAAGGCCACATGTTTGATATTACAATCTTTATTCTGATTTATTTATGACACAATTGTGGGTGTGACTACATGTTTTTTTTAAATTGTGTTTATGTGTAGCTAAACCACTTTTTATTTATGTTTTTGCTTAATGTATAACTATGTACGTAATTTATCCATCATTGCGCAAAGCTCGTTAATTTTATTTTGAGCAGTTTCTTTTTTTACCTGCCCCATATGATGCAACACTTAACCTCATCCAGCCTATCTAAGCCAAATAGCACAACGTACCTACCACTAGACGGCACATTCTTTTGATCAGATTTGGGGTTTGCGAGTAATTAAATATCAGACTCGTAAATAAATTCTAATATTTTAATTATTGCCAGGAAAGTCAATGTAAGGCAAGCAATTAATTTGTGTAATAGTAACATTATTGTCAGTAAAGTCAAGATAAGTCACTTTGCGATTGTTTTGTTCTTGAATTTGCATTCTTGCAAATAAGTTCAAATTACACTTTTCAAGATAGGGTACCTGTGGGACGCTACAGAACTAATGGGTTTGCGTGGAAATATTAATAATTGGTTGGTATCAATCTTGACCGGCGTAGTTTCTGATTTATGTCGGATCAGTGCGCTCAATTAGAACAAAAACAACTTTAGAGATAGGTCAAGGATCAGTTCTAGGACCTCTTGTCTTTATATTATTTCTCAACGACTTGTCAAAACACATATCCTCGGATGTTTTTATATATGCCGAAAATACCACAGTTATGGTGAAGGCTCAATGTGAAAAAGCTCTAGTAATAAACGAGTTTTGATTTGGTGTAACACAAATATGTTAATATTAAAGTCCTGAAAACAGTGTAATACTCAATATATTTAATAATAATGGAAAAGTAGCAATAAAAACAGTTACAACAACTAAATTCTTAGGTGTAATAATTGACAACAACTTAACTTTTGATTCCAATATAGCCAGATAAATTAAATAGCCAACCCCTTAAATTTAAAAAAGAGTTAAGAAAATTGTCTTGCTTGTAACTGGTTCTGCAATATTAACGAATTCATTGATTACAAGCAATAAGCAATCTAACTGTGACAGTTAGTAAGTATGTCTTAGTTTGTTTTATACAGGGTGTTCATTAGTGCGGCAAAGTGCGATATCTCAGTAAAAGAGCTTTAGAAGGAAATATTTCGTATCAAAGTTTTTGGTGTTCAATAGGTGCGTATTTAAAATTACTTTTCAATATACGGTGTCCATCATAAGAGTGTGGTAGTACCAAATTATGCAAGATTTCAATAACTTGCTTATTTCAAATGGAATACCCTAATTTTTATACCGTCTTCAGATTTATCGTCTAATTTTAAGGTCAGTTTATGTAAGGGTCCTACCTTTAAGATTTACGGCGTCCGAATTATTTGGCAACATTAGCAAAATTATTTAAATTTTATTTTTATTCTGACATGGAAACAAAAAAAAATTTGATGATTCATATTGAGGTCTGCGTTTTTTTTTGGAAAATATCATAAATGTCATAGTTGTTCGTAAGTGACACGTAGTATTACATTGTAAGTTCGTTATTTATTTTTTTTCTACCCAAAGACATTTTTTATGTATCTCTTACACAATTTTTAAAGTTGTTAACGTTTTGCATATTTCATTCTTGTTTCATTTTAATGTTTGTAGCTAACTAAATATAGATGAATTTCGACAGATCGGAACTGATTGACATGATCTGCTGATCAAGAGCTTTCTACCAATTCGGCAACAATATCTTAGTAAAATGATGTACCCCGATTTTCCATTAGTACAATTTTAAAGAGGAACAAGTGTCATGACTACAGTATATCCTTCTCTCCGAATAGTCAACTTTCACTTAGAGTGGTAGCCCAAACCGTCATAATATTCACTATTATACAACGGAATACCAAAAATAGTAAGAGTAGTTAATATGCAGTGACAGTGGACTGTAAATGTTTGGGGTGGTATTATGGGTGATTCTATAGTTGGGCCACATTTCTTTAACGAACACTTCAATAGTGCTAAATACTTGTATTTTTTGCAAAATGATTTTCCCCAAACTTTTGCAAAACATTCCCGTTGTTTTAAGGCAAAATATGTGACTACAGCATCATGGTGCTCCTGCGCACTTTACGTTAAATCTCAGAGACTACCCTAAATCAATAATTTGAAGGCGGATGGATAGGCTGTGGCAGTTCCGTTTCTTGTCCGCCTAGATAGCCACACTTAATAAAATTAGCTTTTTTTTATTGGGTCACATAAGAAACGATGCATTTGAAACTACTCCGACTACTCCAGAAGATATGAGACAACGCATAATTTATACGTTTAGTAATAGTGCAAGCATTGAGGTGTTACGAGAAGTAAATAGGTCTTTTCTGGCAAGACTGTAATTGTGTTATGATCGAAATTGGGGACAGATTGTTTCAGAATCTGCTATGAATACCTCATGTGTCTAGAAATAATATTCTGCAGTTTAATGTATTCTATGATTGTCAACATGTGGCCGGTTGACTAAATAAAATAAAAATCAAATAATTTTCTTAATATTACCAGGTAATTCGAAAACGGTAAATTTTAAAGATTATTAAGACATTATATATACTGACCTTAAAATTTGACGATAAATCCGAAAACGGTATAAAAATTAGGTTATCCCATTTGAAATAAGCAAGTTATTGAGGTTTGAAATCTTGCAACTTCAGATGAATATTTCGGGGGTTGTAGATGACTTTTTTAAATTTCAATACGTCAAAACGTAGCTTATTAGGTTTTGTTAGGGCCCCAGAATATCGATTCCGAAATTAACAGAGGTCAGGATACGGCAGCGATTTTTGTGGAACCCTACAGCTGTCAAAATAATTCTAAAACGGTAAATTTTTTAGATGAAACATCTTACATAAATTAACATTAAAATTTGAAGATAAATCCTAACGTGGTAAACAAAAATTGGGAGTTCTATTTTAAAAAACATAATTTGTTACTACCAAACCTTTATGACGCACCCCGTATATTGGAAAATGATTTTAAAATACTTTGGTAGGAAACATTTTCTTCCAAAACTCATATTTACTGAGATATCGCACTTTGACGCACTAATGGGAATCCCTGTATACCACTTGTATGTTTATCAATATTTTTTAGATGCTATACGACTATACCATATGTAAAATTGGTGAAATAAATTATTATTATTTAAAATATCTATTAAATAATAATTTTATAATTTTAGTTTCTATATTATTTTCTAAATAAAGAAAAAAGTAAGTTAATAGCTAGTAATATTGTTTATGGCGTTCCAATCAATAGTTCATTACTAGAACGATAATAGTGATATTTCTAGAACGGGTAAACCAAATGACCAAATAATATATATGTTTGAATTAAAACAAATATATGTATATATATATATATATATATATATATATATATATATATATATATATATATATATATATATATATATATATTATAGACCGCACGTTATTGAGCCCGATATATTAACAGGCGCCCGATGAGCCCGGCTCTCTTCGCTAATATACAGGACGTTGTTGAGCCCGATTATATACAGAATAGATGTTTATCGTTCCTTCGTGAGCCCCCCAATGGTGCCATTGGATTTGGGCTCATCAAAGGTACTTTTATATATGTTACACGATATTTACCTTTAATACAATATAGAGGCACAGTATTTTTCATCAATGCTTATGAACTGCAAGCCACGACTGTGCAATTTCATTAAATTAGGACTTTTAATCTAACTTTTGCCATCTATATTTTTAAATAAAGAACTCACTGTTTATTTTTTGGGCAACTTAGTAAGCGATGAACAATTTCCGGAAAAACGATTATTCATAAAAAATTATTAAGCTTTAAGTTAAAAAGTTTAAAAAGCTGTATCTGCTTTAGACAAAACAAAATATTAGTTTTTAATACTTTTTGTTTTCGATCCGACAGCTCGCGGTTCTTGTAATTATGAATTGATCAGATTGAGTTTGTACTGCTTGAAAATTAACTTTTCAATAAAGCATTTACATTTAACATTCATGTAGATAAAATTCAAAATTTAGTATCAAAGGTTTGGGCGCTTTCGACTTGTTCAACATATCGTATAGCTTTTATTCTATTATTTTGCTTTGTTTCAATATCGCAATTGAATGCTCGGTAGCAGTAGTACAAAAGTATAGCAATACTATAGATAATGTAATCAGTAAAATAAAGCGATACGTTGAAACGGGTATTAAATGGGAATAACTACAAACTGTAATCTGTAAATCAAAAGAAATTTTAAGTTATTTCAGTTTATTACTTTATCAAATTATGCTAGAGAGATTTCGAAAAAAGTAACTGAACGATCAGTACTTAATTTTTTGATCCGTCTATTATTATTTAAGTTGTCTAAAACACAAAAACGCAATTGTAGTAAGAGCTACAAAATAACGTTTCATTTTAAGAATCTGTGCTACATAAATATTGCAAAGAACTTTAATTTAAAAAATACCTACCTATTTAATTCCTTAATAAAAATTGTATTTTTAAAAAATGTAGAAATTAAATTAGTTGTAGTTTCCTTTTTTTGTTAGTATATTTACTGCTGTAAGAAAATCCAACTTAATTTAAAAATATAAGCTTGCATAACATTGACTTGAGATTAAAAACATTTAAAAAGACAATTGAACTTCATTCAGAAGAATAAAAGAATAACAAGTATGGATTCTCCTTTAAAATTTTATTTTTCCCTTAATGTGCACATTGAATGCAGATTAAGGTAATTGTCTAAAGTTATCATAATCTTAGTGTTTACAGAAATCAACTGTAATTAACTATTTTTCCATTAATGATTGAAATTCTATTTGTAATCCCCTAAATAAAACCTAAGTAGTTTCTAATTATGGTACCCATTTCAATGAAAGAAATTGGTGATTCCAATAAGACTTTTGTTCTATTCATTACCATGTCTTCTTAATTAACTTTAAAAATGTTACAATTCAATTTATCAGTTTAATTTGAAGTGTGGAAATCGTGAGTGAGTAAGTGGTAACTGAGTTCCAGAGCTAAAAAACTATATGCAATGGCAATGGCTGTTAACAGTAGTACATTTTACAGTTTCTTCTTGCTTCAATTATTGTTTTTATTTTTTTTTACTTCCTAATATTTGTCAAAGAACTGAGAGAAAAGAAGAGAGAAATACTATCAATTGTAGAATAAATTCTAATTTACAATAACTAAATATAAAAAAGCATTTGTTAAAACTTATAGCTATTATAAAAAAAGATACTATAATAATATACATATACAAATAGTGAACTTACACATTATTTATAAAAAGTAAATAATTGTTTATCATAGACTGCAATGAATGTATCATCTGCAAATAAGTTAATAAAATCAAATTTGTATGCTTGACTAATATCGTTGATATACAACAAAAAAGTAGAGGTCCTAAAACACTTCCTTGAAGAATACCATAATTATTGGGTAGTAGTTCGGATATGCGATTATTCATCCTTTTCAAGATCGATTAGTAAGATAGAGTCATTTAACCAATTTAAAGTTATTTCTTCAATTCCATGTAGGTAATTGTAATCTTTTAATTAAAACATTTCGATTAATTTTCGTGTATTACTCTGTAGAACAACAAAAAATAGTGCATTGCAGTTGGGATTTTTACAGAGCCTAAGCCAAGAGTATCCTCATTAACACGTCAGGTTATTTTTATATGTTTGAAGTTTTTAAGGTATTTATCCATTGTTGCCTTGTTTGGTCAAACTAAATGTAGTGTTGTCTCCAAAAAAAGATTAAACTGGAGAGTTGAGTGCCCTACCAAGTAGGGCACCTCATCTTGAAAAACATGAAAATTTGATATATTTTTAACCAAGTGACTTTATTGTGTCCTAGCCCCTATAAAGTCTATTTTATGGTTCAGAATAAATAAATCAAGCTTTAGCAGCGGCAGTATATGTACTAAAAAAATTAAAATTGTCGACGTTTCGATTTATTCAACATAAATCTTTATCAAAGTCTAAATAAAGGACAGTTAGAACATTAGAAAATAGAATAAGCAGTACTTAGTATCTAATTTAAGTTAAATATTAATAAAGTGTAATACGTTTGAAATGTGTATAAATTATCATTATCTCACATAATTATTTCACGTGAAGGAATATTTCCCAACACATTTTCTGAAACACTTTCAGGTTACCGAGAAATTTATATGTACCAACATAAGGACTAGGGAAAGGGAGGGCAAGACGGGATCCTTAACGTTTCAAGCGTAATAAAACGGAAATTTTTAATTATTTTGAATACTTATTTATTTATTACCCTTACATAAACAGTGTTTAGAAATAAGGAACTTGAGAAAATTTAGACTTATTGAAAAAGATAATAATTTTAATTTTGTAAAAAATGTCAAAAACCCATATTGCCCTCTCCCCCGGTAGGGTAAGACGGGGTACCCTATGGGACATGATGGGGTATGGGAAACATATTCTATTTTTGGTTGCAAAACTCGCAAACAAATATTGCCTCGTCGTCTATCCCAGCACAGCTACAGTGTGCCCACTTCCCACAGCGAGAACATGCGGCCCATCCTTCATCCATCTGAATCCAAATATTTTCCATGGCAGTAAAAGCAAGGGATATTATTTTCATCGTTGTCACTTTCTGGTGGCGAATTTAGATTATTGTTGGTTTTCTTCTTATTCTTTTTCTTTGCCAAATTGGTTTTTCCTCGTTTCCTTGTCACACGTGTCATTTTGCGAGTTACAGGGTAAGGCATCACTCGTTGAGGACTGACAACAGAAAATACTGATGGTGGTGGAGTAGTTGGCCTTTGATCTATTTCTATATTGCTCATCCAAGTGGAGCATCCGGGTCGAGGCTCTGCTTCAATTTCAGATTGTGTCATGATAAAAGGCATGCCGCGTATCAGCGGTTCGTCAATAGTTTATTTGTCAGAATCTTTAACTGCCGAAGCTGAAGTTGCAGCCGTTATCATTTCAGGGACAACTGAAGCGTCAGTTGATGCGAATGGTTTGTTTGGTGCTGTTGCTCCGTTGTCCGACGTAGTGGTTTCTAGCAATGCTTCAGTGATGGATAATCTCTCTGTTTGTGGAATATCTGTGGTCAATGATGGAGCAAAGTCAATGTCGGAAAACACTCTTGGTCGTATCTCCAAATTCCACATTTTTTAAAGCCATTTACCGCCGTTGCCATTGTAGAAGCGTGAACAAAGGCTTTACCAAAAATCTCTGCTACTTGCCGGACAGTTACTACCATTCCGGGATTACTGCGAAGCCAGGCTGTAATTTGTTGGTCGTAATATGTGCTCAAGAGCCTCATGTATGCTACGTCGCCAACTTGAAGTTGATGAGTCGTATGTGGAGGTAAGCATAATATAATAACCCCATTGGAACGAGCTTCGTTACTCACGTCAATATTTTGTGTGTGGGTGCTGTGGCCATCTAACAACAACAACACAGATCGATCAACTGTTGCTCAGCTAAATTTAATAAACTTCTTAAACCAGCCAAGGAATAATTCAGCTGTCATCCAGCCAGAATCGCTGCAAACACCCCAAGCTCAAGCAGCAGCATCCAGCATTAGCTGTGAGTCTATTCTCTTTCTTGGGAGCACCATCATTGGAGGCATATATTGTCCACTAGCACTGAAACATATTTCTATAGTTATTGTGGTTCCTCTGTCCGCAGAAGTTATGGATCCTACTTGTTTTCTACGTTTTCTTGCAATTATTTTTGGCATTGTTTTAGGTACCACTGTTTCATCACAATTATAAATTCTGTCAGGGGAAAGTTGCCCAGGAAGTTAAAAAAATGTGCAACACCTTGTTTATTACACTCATCGGTACGTGCATCTGAAGTGATTTCTGGCTCGATATCGTATCGATAATTTTGGATGTCTGCTTAAAAATCCCTGCACCCAATCCTTGCCTGCTTCTTTTTTTTCAGAGTTCGGGGTGTTGCTTCCCATTTTTTACTGCCAGAGTATATGCCAATGCCCTTAAATATTTTGTTGTAAGCCCGTAAAGATGACTCTCCATATCAAATATATAGTTACAAAGTTCTTTCTCTTCATCAGAAAATGTTCTTCTTTTTGGGCCTAAAGGAACTTTCACCGAAGTTGCAGAAGCAGCAGGATCTTCTAGGGCTACACGATCTTCTTTAACTTTTCTTTCGAGGGTCGTTTGTGGTACAGAATATGTTTTCGCCGCTAATTTATACCCCATTTCCCGTTTAACTACATTTACCGCATTTTTCATACTCTCTTCACTCCAATTCCCCCTCTCCGTCTTTCTTTTATAATTTTTCACCATTCTAAAACAAGAATAGGCTCAATTAAGTTCACAGAATCATATTGGCTTAAAGAAATAATTTGAATTTTCTGCGAGGGGTAAGATTGGGGTACCCCATACCCCACCTTGCCCTCCCGCGCATATCTGAATAAAATAACATGCCTTAAAAAAGGCACCTGCTGGTGTAATCATTGATAAACAAGAATAACTTTCAATCAGTTCTAGACAACAAATGCTGAGGTACAACACGAAAATCACAACGAACTTGACAGAAACCGTGTTTTTGGCGCTAGGGCAAACACGCGTGGACTCACAAGCCGGCTACAGCGCTGACCGATAAACAAGACGGTGACGCGTCATTACGAGCAAGAGCGGCTGTGATTAGTCGTTAGTGCGGCCGATTACATCCGGTACTCCGTCTTACCAGCTACCCCGTCTGGCATTCATTAAATAAGCAGGCATCCATTCCCACATGAAACTTTATCCTCCACTTATTTCAGACAAATAACTCCAATATAAGTTCATTGACAAGCACCTGTTCTGAAACGACTCTTGAAAGATCGGACCAATCGGATTTTTTAATCCCTATTATTGAAAATGTGCGTATACTTTATGAATATAATGAATCACTTTCTAATGTAAATATTTCTCATTATGTAGGTAGCTCATACTAAAGATAGCGAAACCGCTACTTCTTATACTTTCAACTATTCAGAAATCGATTTGAATGTGTTTGACCAATCGTCCATAAACCCTGCACCCATATCGGAGTTTTTAATAGCACTCCAATTGAACTTGGAACTTCTTCGGACGTTACATTATTGGAAAGTACCGAACCTTCTCCATTAATTGAAAACTACACTGGACCTACGCTTTCTTCCGAAGCACCTTCTATTTATCGATTTGAAGGTATTAGATCGGTAAGTCAAAACCTATTTTTCCTACATTTGTCTTAATAATTATACTACAATCTTCTTACTGCAGACTGTACCCGGTAACAGAGAAACATATTTTGTGAACTTACAATCTGGAGACGTTGAATCTATCCATCAACCAGATATTTATAATAGTACACTTGTAGAATTTCGAAGTGTCCTAAATGTGAAACCACCTCAAAATATTGGGGCACCATTACCGTATCAAATCCATGTGAATCCTGCTCCAATTATGATTCAGCAGCATGTAGATAGAACTATCTCAATATTTGGGCAGTTTGTAAAAATGAGTATTACTCTTAACGCCCAGAAGTGTAAAGTACAATACCACCTCGATATAGATAATTTGCTTTAAAAAGTAAAGTTAAGTAATGTCTTAAAAAGAACAAAAAGGTACCACTCATAACTTGTTCATGGTTATAATGTGCATGATGATAATATTATTACTCTCTTTGTGAAATACCATTGATGAATTTGTAGTAGTTTACTGATACAGAAATGGGTTTGGTTTTTTATTATCCTAATTTTTTCGTTTGTGTATGTAAATGCATTGATTCCGATAATACCAAATTGTAGGAACCGTCTGGAAAAGTAGAAACACTTACAAGTTGTAGAGCATGGACAAAAAAAATTGTTGTCCCTACTGCGTGCAAGAAGTGACACATTTTACTAAACATTTAGAGAGACATCATAAAGACGAGGGTGCAGTGCGAGAACTGGTATCTCTATGGCAAGTAGATACCAAAAAAAGAAAACTTATCAAACTCATTCGGTGGCAAGGAAACTTCCTTTCTTCCAGTCAATCAAATACCGTTCGACCAGTAAGGAGACGGATTTTACTGCCTGCCAGTTTTGTTTTGGCCACTTCAAAAAGAGTTTTTTAAGACGACATCGCAGTCAATGTGAACTACGACCTACAAAGAAAAATGTTGGGGAGCGTGAAAACCACCTTTCCGCGTCTCAAATGTTTGATCTTTGTTCCGGTAGTCAAGAAGAGTTTTATAATTCCTTACGACTGAAACATGAAGTGTTCCAAATTATGCGGGATGACGAAATATCGAAGGTAGCCATGAAGGATTTATTAATATGTTCTTATGCAGAAAGTTTAGTCAAAAAACACAAACGAGTTCAAATTCGCAACCGTATTTCCAATAAAATGAGGGAATTGGCACGACTGTTGACGTCTTTACGAAAAATGACTGAACTTAAAGCTCTTTTTGAAGCACTAAAACCCGAGTTTTTTAATCATTTGGTGTCATCTACAAAAATTATTAGTGGATACGACCCAGATTCAAAAACATTCAGAGCAAGTAGTTTAGCTCTGCATATGGAAACGACGTTGAAGCAATGAAGATGATAATTAGAAAAAGTTAATTTCTCCCTGATGATCCAGAAGCTTGTTTAAAAAGTATTAAACGTTTAAAGTGTTTAGTTGAAAATCTCTGGACTTCATAAATTTCTAGTTTGGCATTGAAAAATTTAAACGAACAAAAATGGGAAAAGCCAAAACTTTTTCCAGTTTCAGAAGATGTGATGAACTTTCAGAAATATAGCACCAAAGAAGCGAAACAAGCCAGTGAAAATATTAATAAAGGGAATATCGGCGATTATCTGAAAATGTAATGGCACTCGTACTCCTAAATAGAAAGCGCATTGGAGAAATCCAATATTTAATGGTCAAAACGTATTGAGCAGATCAAACACACCATCAACAAAAAGAGTTTTTGGTGCTTTGACGGAAAGTGAAAAGCTACTCACAAACAATTTCAAAAGAGTTATTACAGGTGGCAACGGGACTAAACCCGTTCCAATTTTATTTCCCAAAAGCATTCAAAACATGATTGAGTTAATGTTAAAAGTTAGGAACAAATGTGTTCCGACTTCAAATGAGTATTTATTCGCGAGCCCGAAGAGCGATACAAGATGTTGGTGCAAAAATCTGGTGTGAAGAACACTCGCCTGAGAAAGCAAATCGCTTGCATTCTACAGGTCCTTAACGTTACGGACACAGAGATGGAGCAATTTGCAACCTTTATGGGCCACGCGAAGAAAAGTAACGAAGAATATTACAGGTGAGATACCCACTACATTACAATAATATATTGATGTTATTAATAAAATTGATTGCAGACTGCCTCAAGATGTGTACCAAACGGCCAAGGTATCAAAAGCACTACTTGCTATAAATAAAGATAAAGGAAGTAAATATAAAGGGAAGCATTTGGACGAAATTGAACTCTCCGATGAAACCGATTCAAAGGAGGAACAAGAAGTGGACAGAGAAAAATCAATAAATAGTTCAACAACTACCATTGGATGTGGTAAGCACATTTCTCTATTCCGATTTTGGTCATTCCTTATTGCATTTTCTAATTTCAGCCAAATCAAGATCGCCGCCCACTACCGCAACTTCCGATAAAGATGAAGAGGCAACTAAAGCTTCCCGGAAAAAAATTAAAACAAATGAAGGGAGAGACAAATTGAAACAAAAATCAAGAGTTCTTGCAACAAGTACTGTTACATCTGGTAAGCTTATTAGTTTATTCTTCTTTGGTTATAGCATTTTCTAATTTCAGCCAAACCAAGATCGCCGCCCACTACCGAAACTTCCGATGAAGATGAAGAGGCAACTAAAGCTTCAGGGAGATTAAAAATAGTTAGACAGAGATGGACGGAGGAACAAAACGCTTTAATAAAAAAACACTTCCACGGACACATTAAAAATAAAATATCCCCCAAGAAGCATGAAGTCCAAGATTTCATAAATAGACATAAACCCATTTTTGTTGGCAGAAACTGGGTTTTAGTGAAAGCCTTTGTATATAACGTTTATTGTAAAAGTTAATCTTATTAAATATTTGTTTCATTAGATCGCTATTTAAATAATCATATCAATCAATCTAACGTTTGATCCAAATCCCTTCACAACCCTTCACAGACGAGCGCGGACGGACAGGACTATAATTTACCATTAACGCATTTTATGGAAAAATAAGAAACTGTGCAATCAAAAACTGTTCTTTTATTCCGAAAGGAACGAGATTGTAACAAAAGCCTTTGTTTACAACACGCACAAAAATAATATGTAAAGCTTTTAGATAATTTTTTATAGCAGCAACTTAATGTTAATTTAATAGCTGTTATGTAGTTTGTTTGCTAAAAGCACCACATTACACGTATGAACGTACGCACATTACGTATAAATTGCAAATGTTTTAACAATGTGGTGGAAGAATCTAATACTGATCTTTTACGAAAACAATACTTAAGCGCGTGTTTGTGATTTAAAAAGTGGTAGGTAGGTAGTTGAAAAAGTGCTGATACATACAATTTCCTATTAAAAATGGAATACACTCAGACTATACGTTTTCTGCACATTATTAGGCCCGTTCAACGTTGCCACATGCTGGGCCCCACAGCGTACCGTCCATGAAGCACGAGAACGTGTATATAAAATAATAATAAAAATACAGCGGTTTACTCCGAACTATTTTGTATATAATGGATATATAAACGTACCGTAAATGACCGCCAGGTGGCGCTATCTCACTTCAATTTTTTAAATGCAATGCCCAATTTTTTATTTCATTTTTGGATTCTATGACATATTTGTGATGACTTTTATTAAGACTGCTACCAACCTATCTTTTGTAGTTTCTGAGAAAAAAATAATCCTTGGAATTTTAGCACAAAAACGTAATTTCAGGAAGTGCTCATAACATTTGAGTGATACAGACAAAATAGCAAATTTTATACCAAATGAAAGATAAAAGATTGTTCTTCCACAAAAATAATGCAGATAACGCCGAAATAATACGATAAATTGTAAGGGGACCAACTTATCACAGTCGTTGATTACGAATCATGTGAAACATTTATCATGCCATGAAAACAAACGCGTAATGAAGTGTCTGTCAAGTGTTAGGATAAAAAGGTCTTTAAAACACGCGCGATTTTTCGAGCACGACGGCGCAGCCGGAGTGCTCGAAATAGAGTAAGTGATTTAAAAACCAGTTATCCACGAATACTTTACGCTATTTTTTTTTATTGGTGCACCTTGAAATCATAAATACTAATATTATTAGTGCAAAAAATGGAATTAAGAACTAATAATGTAAAAAATGTAAATAAAATATATATATATATATATATATATATATATATATATATATATATATATATATATACAACTGTACTCTCTATTTTCACTTATAAAATTAAAAGTGTTAAATAATGTTTAAATAAAAGTTTTGAGTTTGTTAGTAATATTTTATTTGACGTTACAAGGTACTCCTGTCAGACCAATAATCAAAAAATGTCATCTAGACTTCACGTTTCTTGAGTTGTTGATGTTGCCATGGTAACTTTAAAAACGTGCGTTTTGAAAGTTCGATTTAAACACGCTAAGGCGTGCTTTAAATAGGTAAAATGGGGCACCAATAAAAGGAATATATTATTGTATATATATATATATATATATATATATATATATATATATATATATATATTTTTCTGGAGTAGTCGTAGTAGTTTCATATGCACCGTTTCTTATGTTACCCAATAAAAAAAAACTAATTTTATTAAGTGTGGCTATCTAGGCGGACAAGAAACGGAACTGCCACAGTCTATCCATCCGCCTTCCAATTCTTGATTTAGGGTAGTCTCTGATATTTAACGTAAAGTGCGCAGGAGCACCGTGTTTGCTGTAGTCACATATTTTGCCTTAAAACAACAGGAATGTTTTGCAAAAGTTTGAGGCAAATCATTTTGCAAAAAATACAAGTATTGTAGAAATGTGGCCCAACTATGGAATCACCCATAATACCACCCCAAACATTTACAGTCCACTGCCACTACATATTAACTACTCTTACTATTTTTGGGTATTCCGTTGTATAATAGTGAAGATTATGACGGTTTGGGCTACCACTCTGAGTGGAAGTTAACTAGTCGGAGAGAAGGATATACTGTAGTCATGATACTTGTTCCTCTTTAAAATTGTACTAACGGAAGATCGGGGTACATCATCTCCCTTAGATATTGTTGTCGAACTGATAGAAAGCTCCGAAATTACAGACAACATTAATTGACCTTTGTCGCTTTTCCTCTTAGCCCTTTCGCATTTTTCGTAATTCACATTGTCTGTTTCTAAACTTCTAACCGAGGGTTGTCTTCTGTCGGAATATTTTCGCGCATACATCCTTTGAGTTAGTCAACAATTTTGATCAGCAGATCCCATAACGAAGATCATGTCAACCAGTTCCGATCTATCGAAATTCATCTGTATTTAGTTAGCTACAAAAATTAATATGAAACAAAAATGAAATATGCAAAACAAGTATATTGAAAAGTAATTTTAAATACGCACCTCTTGAACACCAAGAACTTTGATACGAGGCATTTCCTTCTAAAGCTCATTTACTGAGATATCGCACTTTGCCGCACTAATGAGCACCCTGTATAAAACAAACCAAGACATACTTACTAACTGTCACAGTTAGATTGCTTATTGCTTGTAATCAATGAATTCGTTAATATTACAGAACCAACTACAAGCAAGACAATTTTTTTAACTTTTTTTTAAATTTAAGGGGTTGGCTATTTAATTTATCTGGAAATTTATTATATATCGCACAACCAGCATAATTAGGCTATTTTTTTATATGAATTTAATCAATTTTGTTACCTGATCGTGTATGACGGCTATGGATGTCATTCCTTATCTTAAATTTATGTGCATTTTTGTGAATGTATGTTGCTATTAGATATGTAGATACACATAACTGTCATTAACTTGGTTTCTATAAAGGTATTTCTACGGGATTCTCTGTATGGTAGATCAAAAATTGTTTGATTGTTCTTTTTTGTAAAATACTAATGCGGTTGAAACATGAGGTTTGACCCCATACTATTATATTATAAGCAATTATAAAGTACACTAGGAATGGTAAGCAGACAACAGGTGTCCAGTAGCCAGTTCAGAGTTTAACTTTATTATTGCGTAACAGGCTTTGTTTAGTTTTTACACGCTTTCGCTATATTGGTATCGAAAGTTAAGTTGTTGTCAATTATTATACCTAAGAACTGTTTTTATTGCTACTTTTCCATTATTATTAAATATATTGGGTATTACATTGTTTTCAGGACCTTAACATTAACATATTTTTGTTACACCAAATTATAAACTCGTTTATTACTAGACTTCTAGACGTTTTTCACATTAAGCCTTTACCATAACTGTGGTATCATCGGCATATATAAAAACATCCGAGGATATGTGTTCTGACAAGTCGTTGAGAAACAATATAAAGAGAAGAGGTCCTAGAACTGATCCTTGACTTATCTCTAAAGTTGTTTTTGTTCTAATTGAGCGCACTGATCCGACATAAAGAAGAAACTACGCCATTCAAGATTGATACCAACCAATTATTAATATTTCCACGCAAACCCATTAGTTCTGTAGCGTCCCACAGGTACCCTATCTTGAAAAGTGTAATTTGAACTTATTTGCAAGAATGCAAATTCAAGAACAAAACAATCACTAAGTGACTTATCTTGACTTTACTGACAATAATGTTACTATTACACAAATTAATTGCTTGCCTTACATTGACTTTCCTGGCAATAATTAAAATATTAGAATTTATTTACGAGTCTGATATTTAATTACTCGCAAACCCCAAATCTGATCAAAAGAATGTGCCGTCTAGTGGTAGGTACGTTGTGCTATTTGGCTTAGATAGGCTGGATGAGGTTAAGTGTTGCATCATGTGGGGCAGGTAAAAAAAGAAACTGCTCAAAATAAAATTAACGAGCTTTGCGCAATGAGGGTTAAAGTGCGTATATAGTTACACATTAAGCAAAAAAATAAATAAAAAGTGGTTTATCTACACATAAACACAATTAAAAAAAAACATGTAGTCACACCCACAATTGTGTCATAAATAAATCAGAATAAAGATTGTAATATCAAACATATGGCCTTCTAAAACCAATCATGCCGGTCTTTAAGTAAATAACCACATAACGCAATAAGGCAAATTCGGCACATATAACATACAACAGTACAAATCCGCAAGGAATTTACACGTACATAATTGTTTAGTGACTACTAAAGCACAAAATACATACGTACAGTTACAATAAATTACACATGATGAGAAATTAGTTCGCAGGCAAACAATTCTACTGAAACTGAAAAATAAAAAAAGCTCAATGAAAACAGTAAAAATAAAATTCGAGGTGTTTAATGGACATCTGGACCCGGGAGTATGTAAACCCTCGACAATTGCCTTTTACAATTATAACCAAGCCTTATCCTCTACCCGCTCGTCCACGCCCACCTCTACACAAATGTAAATATGACCAACAAACAACAATGCTAATTCATCCAAATACAAGAGTGAGGCAGCCCTGCACTGTCGTTTATTTTAGCAGATTTCAGCTTAATGAGCCCGCGTGCTAATGGGATACCTTTGCAAGGCAATGTTTGATTTTTAATAAGTTACGTAGGCTTGTAGATTTGGTTGCTGCGAGCTTAAACTACATTAAAAATACCTACTTACGATGAATTTTATAATCCTTTAATTAAACACTTATTCACCAATATTTAACGGGTTATGATACGCTGTTTAAACCCAAGACCATAACGATTATTTTTACATATAGCACGATTATTAACACCCGAATGTTTAGTTTAGTAAAAGAAAAAAAACTAATTCGCGGTTTGAGTTTTCCAAGAATGTATACGATCAAATATTTATATACAGACTATTTACAATGAAGGTATTTAATCAAACAACCGGATCGATCTTACTCCATTGAAACTCTAACTACCACTGCCTTCCCCTCCGATTTCTAACTAACTATATTTACTCCCGAAAATCAACCTCCTTTGTTCAAAAGTAATAATAAAATAAGAAATATTACGAGGGAACAGTTTCATATTAATTATTAAACGAAATCTTAATTTTAAAAATATGCACTCTTCCGTAGGCAAACCCTACATTTAATATCAGATTTCCTAGTACCAAGCAAAGACGTCTTTGATTGCAGTGTGTTCCGATGTAATTAATTATTAAACTAGTGACATTTTTAGAATGTGCGTGGACCCGTGAGTATGTAAACCCTCGACAATTGCCTTTAACAATTATAACCAAGCTTTATCCTCTACCCGCTCGTCCACGCCCACCTCCACAGAAATGTAGATATGACCAACAAACAACAATGCTAATTCATCCAAATACAAGAGTGAGAGAGCCCTGCACTGTCTTTTATTTTAGCAGATTTCAGCTTAATGAGCCCACGTGCTAATGGGATACCTTTGCAAGGCAATGTTTGACTTTTAATAAGTTACGTAGGCTTGTAGATTTGGTTGCTGCGAGCTTAAACTACATTAAAAATACCTACTTACGTTGAATTTTATAATCCTTTAATTAACCACTTATTCACCAATATTTAACGGGTTACGATACGCTGTTTAAACCGAAGACCATAACGATTATTTTTACATATAGCACACTTATTAACACCCGAATGTTTAGTTTAGTAAAACAAAAAAACTAATTCCCAATTTGAGTTCTCCAAGAATGTATACGATCAAATATTTATATACAGACTGTTTACAATGAAGGTATTTAATCAAACACCCGGATCGATCTTACTCCATTGAAACTCTAACTACCACTGCCTTCCCCTACGATTTCAAACTTACTATATTTACTCCCGAAAATCAACCCCCGTTTTTCAAAAGTAATAAAAAAACAAGAAACATTACGTGGAACAGTTTTTAAAAATATGCACTCGTCCGTAGGCAAACCCTACATTTAATATCAAATTGCCTAGTACCAAGCAAAGACGTTTTTGATTGCAGTGTGTTCCGATGTAATTAATTATTAAACTAGTGACATTTTAGAATGTGCGTAGAAAAATTTCCAATGATTCGTTACGCCCCTTCAGTAAAGCAGTTTTTAAGCGTACACCTGCTAGTTAAACCCCAAACACATGTTTTTAAACCCTTAGCCAAATATTAGTTACAAAAATAAAATATCCCGAAAACCATGCTCAAATAATGACTTGATATTTAATAGAATATGTTAAACCCCATTAATTAACTTTTCTATCGCGGTAACAATTGCGATTTAAAAATGTTTGTTACAATAACAAAATTAAAATTAAGACAAAAATTTTTATGAATGCGTTTCCGAAAATGCTTCCTAACCGAGATACAGGGTGTTTTTCGAAGATTTTTTAAGATTTCTTAAACACTTGAAGGAAAGTTAAATTAAAATTTGTTTATCATAATGTCGCACTAATTGCAGTTATTCCGGTGAATTTCAGTTAGTTGACTCCATCCAGAGCCGTAGAATATGTGGAAGTCACCATTTAAAACGAAGGAAAAACGTAGTATGCATCTCTGCTTTTTTGGCCAAGAAATTACTAATTCAGGCTCACTATTTTGTTTTGAAACTAAAATCATATCTGGTACTTTTTCGAATTAGCGCTTAGGTTTTGAGATATTTTCGTGGATGTAAAGATGACACACTTCAAGAAAAAATTAATTGAATTATTTTAGGAAGAATTAACGCAATTATTATTAAACAAAAACAAACACACTAATTCCAATTATTCCGGCGAATTTCTGTTAGTTGTCTCCATCCAGTGGCCTAGAATGTGTTGGAGTCACCACATAAAACAAAGGAAAAACGTATACCTCACTGCTTTTTTGCAAAAAGGTTACGAGTTTTAGATTCACCATTTCATTTTGAAACTAAAATCATACTTGATATTTTTTCGAATTAGCGCTTCGTTTTTAAGATATTTGCATCAACACAAACGACAACAGAATTGACGGAAAAGCAAATTACATAAGGAATTCCATTATGCTCATCAGAGATTGCTTTGCATTTGACGTTTAAGTATTAAGTATCAAATATTTTTTGAATTTAACTGACTTGTGCTGATTATTTTTGTCTAATTATTGTAAAAAATAATAAATTATTGTATTAGAGAGTATGGATCTGTGTTATGGTGCAACTAATTGCAATGCTCGTACAGCTGCACGGTAGTATGGACAAACATTTCTAAACAGAAGACTCTCACATCTTAGCATTTTAGAACTGTTCATCGCAATATATTAGAGTGTGGAAATTTAACACGAACGAAAAATTCCAGACCAACTACTCATTTATCAGTTGAAGCTGATGAAAAATTTTTAGGTAGAGTTGATGGAACAACCCTCAATAAGTACGCGAGTGTTAGGTTTAGAATGAGGTGTGTCGCACACCAAGGCGTTTGAAGTGTTACGTGAATAAAATTTCCAACCCTTTCACTTACAAATGTACTCTATTGCCTTTCAACTATCCTCATCGGTGAACGGTTTTTAAATAAAAATGGACAAAAATGGACAACATGCACGATTTGTTAGAACCTTTTTCACCACGGACGAGTGCTTTTTTTTCTAAATGGAATGATAAACCAGCATAATCCTCACAAATGGTTGGGTGAAAACCAACATACAACTGTAAGTAGATCCCACCAACATACGTTCAGCGAAAATATTTGGCTAGGGATAGTAGACGATTACGTAATCGGAATTATTCGTTTACCTGCATGACTTCCTGGTGAAATATATCTCAACTCTTTAAGACAAGATTTACCGGAATTGTTTGACGACCTACCTTTAGACGTTAGGATGAACATGTTTTTCATGCACGATGGTGCCCCACCACATTCTACACGAAACATAACAAAATTCTTAAATCAAGATTTCCTGGATGTTGGATTGGGAGACGCAGTGAAGTACCGTAGCCGGCACGATCGCAAGATTTCTTTGTGTTGGGTTATCTGAAAACCCGCGTTTACGTTGTTGAAATAAATACTCCAGAATCGGATGCAGATGGCATGTGATGAGATTAGAGCCATGCCAGGAATCTTCCAGAGAATTAAATATAATTTACTAAAAAGAATGCAAGTTTGTATTCAACAAAGATGAAAACATTTTAACCAACACCTGTAGAAAAAAATTAGATTTGATTATGTGTTTTTTTTTGTTTAATAAGTAAACAAAGCAACAATTAATTTTTTCTTGACCTGTGTCGTCTTTTATATCAACACAAACATCTCAAAAACTAAGCGTTAATTCAAAAAAAAAATACCAGGTACGTGTCTGATATTAGTTTCAAAATAAAATAGTTAGTCTGAAACAGTAATCTTTTTGCCAAAAAAGCAGTGAGGCATACGTTTTAAGTGGTTACTTCAACACATTCTACGCCACTTGATGGAGCCAACTAACTGAAATTCGCCGGAATAATTGCATTAGTGTGTTTTTTTTGTTTAATAAGTAACTGCGTTATTTCTTCGTAAAATAATACAATGAATTTTGAATTATGTCGTGGTTTATATCAACACAAATATCTCAAAAACTAAGCACTGCTTCGAGAAAAAACCAGGTATGATTTTAGTTTTAAAATGAAATGGTGAGTCTGAATATATATATATATATATATATATATATATATATATATATATATATATATATATATATATATATATATATATATATATATATATATACATATATAGGGTATCTAGCACTTTATTGGTGCATCAACTCCTCTACCGATCCACCTATCACCATATGTAGAATTTAAGTATTCTCGCACAGGGAGGGAAAATGTTGCGGTGCTCCATGATGCATAAAAATTAGATCGCGGCGTAACTCTAACGGCACGGTAATGCTGGCACTTCGTCACGGATAAATTCTAAATAAGACTGACCATTTAATCTTTGTGGCAGAACAACAGGGCCTACTAAAAAATCTCCAACGATTCCAGCCCATACATTAGTAATAAACTGGCGTTGAAAGGAATTTGGTCGAATTATTATAGGATTTTCATCTGTCCATTTGTGAAGATTATGAAAGTTGAAAATTCCATTTCGTGTAAAGCACGATTCATCTGTAAACAAAATTTTATCAAAAAACCTATTATGGCCAGTAAAACCATTCATAATCCACTTGCAAAATTCTACGCGTAACGCAGGATCCCCATCTTGCAATTCTTGGACACGTTGAAGATGATAAGGCGGCAGAAGTTGTTCTTTCAATGTTCGGCGAACAGTATCCTTTGGTGTGTCAATTAGTCTTGCCAGTCTTCTCAAGCTTTCTCTTGGATTTTTCAACAGCGTTTAGGATTACTTCTTACGTTTCAACGTGAGCTTGCGAGGGCGACCTACATCTGCAGTGGATTCCTTCAATGTCCCAAATTCCCTTAGCCGTCCATCTACTGCAGCACAGGTGGAATGATGGCGAATACGCCTGTTTGCAAATCTTTCTCCGTACATTCGTGCTGCTGCTCGACAATTCATTCTACATTCTCCTAATATTAAATACATATTGGTGAGTTCGTTAAAAGAATATACCATTTTCACGAATAGTAAGTAGAGTATTTGAATCAAAAAACAAGGAAAACGTAATTTAAACGTGAAACGTTCCGTATGTGTTTTTGTAGTAACAGAACAATTAAACTGATAGATTAGGCAAAACATTAAATATTACACGAGGAAAGCCACAGTCGATTTTGGTTTTAAAAAAATTCATGATCGTATACATTCTTTGCAAAGGCTAGCATTTATTTAAACACACACTAGATTTTTGTTTGACATGAAATACGTTCTTCCACATTGCTACAGTGATGAAAGTATTATTCAACAACAAAATTTTAAAATAATTATTCTCAGCGACAAATCTACTAAAATTTAACAATTTTTTTAATTAAAAATGAGAATTCTGCTGAAATAACGAAACATTGGCTAACTTTAGCGAAAATTTGCAAAGGGGCCTTTCTCTTGACTAATTAATGCTCTATTAAATGACAGCTTTCAATTGTTATAATTGTGTCGATAGGAAAAGTTCTGAATGATACTATAACGTCATAGTCGTAAAAAATCTAGGAGGTCATGACCTAAATGCGGCCATATTTTGCTAAAAGGAGAAGCTTAACCAAGTAACATACTGTAGCAAATTTTATTAAGTTTCATTACGTCGTTGTAAAATGGTTAGCAAAAAACTATAATTTTATGGTAACTTTGATCGCTTATATCTCGAAAAGTAAAAACTTTTTACTAAACGTTTTTTCGCTAAATCGTCTTTATTTTATCCCCTGAATCTACAGTTAAGCGTTGTCGGTGTAATACACGGACACCCTGTACACTATATATATATATATATATATATATATATATATATATATATATATATATATATATATATATATATATATATATATATATATATATATATATATATATATATATATATATATACATACATATAGGGTATCTAGCATCTACCCACGTTTAGTGGTTATCTTTGTTATTATAATTTATATACCGATAAGAAAGTTCAACGTTGTTGCCAACTTTCTAAGATATCTGAAAATAACTAAAAATCGTCCAAATTTTCAATCGACTATAACTCTTTTAATATTCATAATACGAAAAACCTATAAGAGAGACTTTTGACAGCTGTTTTTATGCAAAATAGGAAAATGCGGATAAAAAAATTTTTTAGTAATTATCTTTCGAGCTATAACCCAAACATGCATTTTTTAAATAGCAACTATAGGTGGTTATGGATTCATTCGATGGTTTGTTTTTTTCTGATTTCAAAAATGTATAGCTTTGTACGTTTTGTATTAATAGTTAACACAATTTACAAAAAATTGTAGTTATAGCATTTACTAAATAAATGTAATGTTTGCCGTGGTGTGCTGTGACAATTAAAAGCAAAACTCTACATTGATTGACTGTCAAATAGCAGATATTGAATTATTTGTTGTAACTAGTTGTAGTTCGTACCAGTATTAATACCAGCGACGAACTTTATACCATAATGTACCGGTTCGCGTCCATTTACAGCCATATTTCTTGCCGCACATTAATAGGAATATCTTCCAAATAATTGCCAAGTTTCACATCAATTGGGCTTGCAATAAAAAAAGTTATAACCTTGCAAACTGACTTATCTTGCTTTTTGAAACCGCACTTAAATAGTGAATATTAATTTATTAATGGCTTATTTTTCTGAAGAAAGAAATGATATGCTTTTTGGCTATTACGTGTCTAACAGAGATGCTAATGCTGCTTCGGAATTATGTCTTCACACTTATATGGAAAGAAGACAACCAGATGTGAGATTATTTGCCAAACTCGAATCGAATTAAAAAAATTATGAGGCTTTTACTTACTCTCAAATTTTTAAAATTAATGTTAACACAGAAACAGAGGAACGTGTTTTAGCTTACGTCGAATTTAAACCTACTACATCTCTTCGTGAAATTGCGAACGAGTGCAATACTTTCAAAGATGAAGCCCACGTTATTTTGAAACAAAATAATTTTAAGCCATATCATTTTCATATAGGAAATACATTGTATGTTGAAGATTATCAGAATGGTTGATTAATGAAAGTCGAGCAAACAATCAATTCTCCAAAACCATTATTTTTACCGATGAAGCAAAATTTACAAATAACGATATCTTCAATAGAAAAAATCACATCTAATGGTGTCAAGAAAATCCTCATATTACTGTTGAGAGGAGAGATCAATATACTTTTTCAGTAAACGTTTGGTGCGGTACCAAAATCCTTGGGCCGTTTTTTTATGAATACGATTTAAATTCCGAAAGACATCTAACTTTTTACGAAACGTATTTGAAGAAACTTTGGACGATCTTCCGTTGAACGTAATTCGAAATTTGAATTATTTTCAACACGACGGGGCACCAGCACACAATGGATTACTTGTGTGTAACTATTTACAGGAACGTTTTAATAGTTGGATAGGAAATCGAGGTCCAATAGCTTGGCCACCGCAATCTCTAGACTTAACCCCCTGGACTTTTTCTTGTGGGGTGCAATTAAAAACAAAGTGTACCGTGTAAAACCTGGTAATCTAAACGATCTAAAATAAAATTTGTGTTGCTATACAACAAACTAGAACCCAAAGTTTATTAAAAGTTCAAAACGAAATTTTAATACAATGTAAAATGTGTGTTCAAAATAATGGAGGGCATTTTGAAGCATTTCTATGATTGCGTTATCTGTTTACATTTTTTGCTGCTACTCTTCGTTGTAAGTTAAATTTATTTAGAACTCTTTTATTTTGATAATGTAGTACGTTATTTCTTGTTGTTTCCACAAATTTAGTAGCAGAATATGAGTTTAATTTTGTTATTTAAATGTTCACGGCACACTTTAATTTGTTTAATAAATATTATAATTACCCTTTTTTTGAAAATTGTGAGTTAACTAATAATATTAAATATAAAAAGCTGTACATTGTTGAAATCAGAAAAAAATAAGCCATCGAATGAGTCCATAGCCATCTATAGTTGCCATTTAAAAAAATGTATGTTTGGGTTGTAGCTCGAAAAATAATTATTAAAAAAAGTTTGTATTCACATTTTCCCATTTTGCGTAAAAATAGCTATCAAAAGTTTCTCTTATAACTTTTTCGTATTTTGAATATTAAAAAAGATATAGCCGATTGAAGCTTTGGACGATTTTTAGTTATTTTCAGATATCTTAGAAAGTTGGCAACAATGTTGAATTTTCTTATCGGTATTTGAATTATCATGTAATTCTGCCAAACTTTGCTAATTTAACCGACTCTGTATCTCTTATAATAACAAAGATAGCTATAGAAAATTACGGATTACAACCTCAACCAAAAACCTACTTATTAACGATATAAATACCATAATTACATTTCTCTTGAATTGTGTTATTATTTCAAGCACTTTCATAATATAATAATAACACTGACATTAATTAAGAGTGATATTGAATATTCCACATAAACATCCATAATAAGGAAATCTTCGAAACAAATTGTTCATCAGGGAATTCATTAGTTCTTATTAATTTATGGTTTGTTGATAAGTTGGTTAATGTCAGACGCATATATACGTTTACGTTTGATTAGTAAAAAATTAAAATTAAAAATGATTTCTAATAAACCACATTTATTCCCTTGAGACTATATTCAAGGAATACATATTAACTATTTATTAGCTGCATTGTATGTCTTGTTTACTTTAGTATTACTGAACAATTTTTAAAACTCTAAAGTTAAACGTAATTTAGCCGTAAAAGGACAATTGCACAAAGTAGCTTTGCTCACCAATGGTCAAGGTTTATAATTATTTACAACAAAATACAATATAGCTTCGTATAATGTATTATGCTAGAAATATAAAAAGTATAATTGTTCAACATACTAACCGTCTGCGACGTGTTTTTCTAATTGCAGTATAAATGGACTTAACAGATTTTTTATAATATGAAAGTAAGCTTTAAGCTTCGGATACTAATTAAACTTTACTTGAATAAAGTTAACACAACGTATGACTAAAATTAACCGAAGTTTATTACAGTAATTGGTTCAATGGGCCAGCAATTGACCGAATACTAGTGAAAGCTTATACGCTGTAAAAATCTTTACTTTTATATTTAATTATAGATACTTTAGGTGTACCTATCTATTATATTGAAAAGAAAATAAGTACGTCAAATCCGAATCGATTCTCAATGCAGCGCTTGTACAGCCCTCTAGTTACAAATTTCAGACAATGCTATTTTCTTAAGCAATTTTAATGTAGAGATCTGCATAATACAGATCAATTAAAAAAAAAAAATAAAAAAATTACAGAATTCTATAAAGTTAAAAATATGCAAGTTTAGAGCATAAAACCTTAGATGGTGAAGATAATGCGATATACAACTAGTTTATATGTATACTACTGCGACATCTAGAGGAGAAAGGCTTGTTTAGCGCATCAACATACAATAATAAAACCGGAATTCAAGTCTTTATAATTCAAAACCAAAAGTTACATTTTTATGTATAGAAACTGTATGTAATTGAACGCAACCTTACAATTATTACTTCATTTTCACAAATTGTGTAAACAATTTTTATTTGAAAGCATACGCATGATTCCAAATATATCAATTTCTATGGCCGCATTCTCTATCATGTCTTCTTATTTCATTGGCCAAATAATAATATCGAATTTAAATCACAAGTATAAGTAGAACAAATATTTTACACTTCTAAGTAACTTACTTTTAATCAGAGTGAATCTGTTAAACTGAAAGAAATGTTATCCCTTCTTCTTACAGCGGGCGTCGTGCGAACAGAAGATATCTGGATAGGCTCCACTTTTAGTTTGGTGCAGTCCAGATACACATCATAAACATAATCATACATGACAGTGTTCAAATTGATGTCGGAATGAATAATTACACAACACTATTTGAATAACGTGTTTAGTATAGGTGTTGAAGAGGATTAAGATTTTCAAAGTTTTATTTATGTACTACAGATACAACTGTGAATTTGATTTCACTAGTCTCTGAAATGTATGATAAATGTGAGTGACATCTACGTACGAGGTTAATTGGAGTAGTTGGCAAAATGAAAATGAAAAACTACTTTTATTTTAATAAACTTTGCTTTACCTTTTGAAACATTCTTCCTTAAGATTAATAAGCTCGTACCTACAGTAGTCCAAGTACCGAATGGTTTTTCTTAAGGGTTCCTAGTTGACATCTATCGCCTCCTGTACTTTTGTACCAAATAACCAACTTTGGAGACCCCTGGTCTCGAAGTTGGGGCTATATCTAGTTTTATTTATTTATGTGGGGCTGTGAAATGATACCGTACTTAAACTTTTTATTTTCCTCGTTGCAGTTATTTTTTAATAGGATTCCTTTTTCATTTATAGGAAATGTTGCCATAAATTTACTAGTTGATTTGATGGTCATTGCTTTCTTTGTAGGTGCAGAGTTCCAACGTTACCATCGCTTTGACTGTTGTTTAGTTCAGAACGTATTGAGATTAATCCATCTCTCATCTGTAACATAATTCTTCACATAAGATCACTTGTAATTCTTAAAACCATACAAACTATCTTGAGAACTGTTCGTTATAACTGGTCTTTAACCAAGAGTAAGCAAACGCGACATCGCAACTGTTCCAAATTTTGTTCGCTAACACAAAAACCTTCCGTCAACGATTTTGAACAATTGTATGATGGATTTTTTAATTAGACCTTCCACGCTTGTACGATACCGTCTAAATTTGGTACACTTAAAAACGGCTCTAAATAAAACCTCTCGCCTAATGTATTAATACATTATATATATATATATATATATATATATATATATATATATATATATATATATATATATATATATATATATATATATATGTATATACATATATTAGTTTCGTCTAATACGGATGTAACCGGTTTCTTAATTACTCCTCGTCGTATCAGGAGCTGAGTAAACCTTTTCTTTTAAAGTATCATTCACTTGGTCCTAAAATTTATTCAAATAAATACACTTTTACGATTTGAAGTAAAGTAAATACACTTCCACAATTCAAAATAAATTAAATACACTTTTACAATTAAGCATTCAACTCGTATCTAAAACATTTAATTCTCTAGGTTTTTCGTTTTGGGATTGTTATCGTCTGTCTTCGTTTCTTCAAGGTACTACTGTAACGGATCTTACACATATACCTGGTTAGCGTTTCTTCCTAACGAGGAAATAACTGAGAAATAGTCTCCGGAAACCAGTTCGAAAATAACTTCCAACTGTTACTTCACTTCGGCTCGCTCTCTTACTAAAAGCAAACAGGTTTGGGGCTAGAAGACTGAGTTCTTTTATGGCTATTCCTTCATGACGATGCTCTCGCTATAAACACATTTAATTCAGTTAAACTTCGAAGCATTTAAGAGTAACTCGTCCTTGTAATGAATTACAATCATAAGTATACCACTGTTTTCTAAATCGTGAGTGTAACTACGTCTAGTTGGAACATTCAATAGTGTTGTTGATAACGAGGTTATGTACCTATAATATATTAACTGTTTAAATAAAATTTTATTGGAAATAGACAAATTCACACTTACACTGGTGCTCGGTTGGATACAGTTCTTAATCTAACCTCACGTTTCTACCATTTTAAAGATGTAATGTCTTCCCATTTACCCTAAAATTGCAGTGTGATTTAAACTGCTGTTGTATTTTAAGTTACTGCTTTGAAGTAGCATGTGTTCACGAACTTTGCACTTACGAAATTCAACGGTTGATATACAGAGTGCTTCACGATATATGTTACTATTTGTGCTTCTAGACTAAATTGCTTATATAGGGTGACTCTTATCACAAGTTTGTACTTATTTGATGTTAAGTGTTTAGTGCATGACATACGTGTCTCACTTACTAGTGTTAATTATTTAAGCTCTAATTCGTGTGTGTTCACAAACGTTATCATAATAAGGAAGCTATTAATTTTATTTTCGCTTACACCTACTTCGGCTTTCATGGTTATACATATTTCTAATTCTATTCAAAATTGGTAGGGGTTTTAATCTAGGCCTTTGATTTCTGATGGTAGTAATAGTAGCATGCTACCTATTTTTGGAGGCAGTGGGGAAACTTTATACTTTGTTTTTGTTAATCAAATTTAAATTTTCATGTGTACTTCAGAACGCAATGGTAGCCATCTGGCTAACATATTTTAGTTATTTTGATCTAGTTAAATTACTATTCGGTTGAATTAAAACTGATACACCAGTTTTAAGGAGAGCTCTTTCTAGAATCACGGTTTATGTTGTATTTGATTTAGATTATGTGTTTCTTGTTGCTTTCTAGGGTCATCGCTGGATGTCGAACAGTGCTTAAAAGTTGTTTTGTTCTTAATGCAATAAAGTTTGATGTTTGTTTGTCGGGGTTAGCACTTTGTAAAGAGGTGTTGCTATTAAAACGATGAAACGTTGGTTTAAATATTTATTTTCGACAAGAAATTTTGCGATTTGTTTACAAACGTATTCTCGAATGGGGAAGCAATAATCTAGTTAAACTTAATGCTAACAAAACTTAAGTTCTTAAGTTTTCAGACTGTATTACTCTATTGGGTATGACTGTATCTTCAAATCTCTCATGGGTTGACCATCTTCTGGCAGCTACCAAAACAGCTGCTCATAAAATAGGCTTTTTGTACAGATCTAAGCAGTACTTTACCTCTGGACAACTCCTTCTGCTGTATAAGGCCCAAATTCGGCCTCATCTGGAATATAATTCTCACCTCTGGGTTAGTGATCCCCAATACGCTCTCGATATCGTTGATCGTATTCAAAAGAGAGCGATTAGGCTTATAAATGACCCGTCCTTAACTTCTCACATACAGTCCCTTGAGCACAGAAGGATGGTTTCAGTTCTTTCTTTGTATTATCGTTATTACAACGGCTATTGTGCTGCTGAATTATATTCTTTGATACCATCTCGGGCTATCTTTGCGAGAAACACTCGGTTCGCTCATTCATATCATCAGTATACAGTACAAATCTCTACTTCTCGTACCAAACGGGCGCAATCCACATTTTTCTACACGGCTTCTAAACTCTGCTTTTCTCTCACTTATGATATGAGAAAATTTAAGGTAGCTGTTCATAGGCATCTATTGGCAATTCATTATCCCTCTATCCATCCTCATGAGTGATTTAGCAGGATAGGCCAAATTTAGCCTGTTCAGGTCCACAATCATAAAAAAAAAGCTGTACAAACTTATGATATCGATTGTGTTAGTACTTACTACTATTTATAACTGCTGCTATTATATCTCTATATGGGGGGCTCTGACTGCTTTATTTATATTTTTTCATGACTCGACAAGGGGTTGGGGTACACATTTTTTTGAAAGCATTGAAATAGTTGTGTTTTTTATGACACTGTGGCTCACAATTTCAAGTGATTACTTACTCGATTATTTTTGAGACAAAATTTGGCGATGTATGAACATCTATTACTTTCATTTAGTCTTTCTTTGCCCATTTTCTGCTAATTGTACGCTTTCTAGATATCCTGAAAATTTTACCATGATATATTTATCAGCGACTTCAAACTTTCCTTCCAGTACATTATCTCGAAAATTTTTGAATGTGTATGCATCCTAAATGAAAATGATTTTGTCCGCATTAGACAGACAACGTTTGTTGTCAGCTGGCCATAAACAGCGACGTTCAGAACTAACATGTACCTTTGAATTTTGCTTTTGAATAGTGCCACTACTGTAGAAGTAGTAGGCAAAGAATTTCCATTTAGAGAGAATGATATCGTAAACATTAATGCTTCTTTCGCGATTGACTGCGTCTTGCCCAGATCAACCATGTTTTCAAATCCTAGAATGAACTAGAAAGGTTTCGATTGTTAAACCTTTCCATTATATCGCCTTCATCGAAAGCTAACACAGCGCTTTTCGATTGAGGTTGGGTTAAATATTTATTTTCGAAAAGAAACTTCTTGATTTGCTTACAAACAGTATAGCTATTCAAATTTACGATATCGATTGTGTTAGTACTTACTATTATTTATAACTGCTGCCATTATCTATCTATATTAGGGGTCTGTATAAATACTGCATTATTTATATTTTTGAATGGTTATAAATTTTAAAACAATTGCGTTGGACTATCAATAGTTGTTTTCTTTATCACTGCGGCGTAGGATTTGATTCCTTTTCGAACCTATTCTTTTCCTGGACTGTGTCCACCATCTTTGATTTTAACTATAGCGTATCTCTTATATTGTGGCTAACCGACCGACTGAGCTTCCTTCTTATTCCTTATTTGGCTGTTACTACACACCTTTTCTTTTGGGAAGACTGTCTCTTTGTGCACCCTTTTTAAATTTTTGAATTTATAAGAAACTCAGTGCAGAACTTTTTGTGTTCCCCAATCGTACAATAACCTTAAAAGTAAAAAGATATCAGCACTTTCAAATTATTTCGGTCAATTTCTTCTCCCAACATATATTTCTGTATTCCTCATAGAAAATAACGATCTTTCAACGATTATTCACTAATTTTAAAATATATTGTGGTGGTAAAAATAGTCTTTTTCAATATAGTTTGTTTAAGATATGTAATCATTTAATTAACGCAAAATACTTGATCGAACAATATTCAACTGCGGTAGGTCCACTTTGCGAGACCATTTAAACTTTCGATGTTAGGTGAAGATTCTTTTTCCATGTTGACATTACTTATGGATGAAGTTGTTTCTTCTTTATTAGGAATAGTCGAATCCGGGTGGAATTAGATACGCACAAAGCGTTTCAGAAATCATGTTCATCACAGTTTCCATATACAGAGGAGAAAATTATGGAATTAATAACGGATGATCTAAATATCCCTCTAAAAACTATGCGTGCCGGATTCCTATTGAAACCGCCTTTTTTGGGGATTGCGGAGAAGTAGTTTTTCATGGCAGTCGGGCGCAACCGATTCGTTAATGGATAATTAAAATTACCTTGTTTACATTGAAAGGCAATCTTTCTGTGGATTTATTAATTAAACTCGTGTCACAATAGTCCCGGAAAAGATGTTCCGCTAGTTTCTACTCTACCTTACATGGTATGAAACCAATCCATTTTTAATACAAGCTCCTAGAATGTATTATCAGTAGGCTTGATTCTAATTAGGCGACTAGTTTGGACGGAAGTTTTTCAAAAGAAGTTGGTATTAACGGGGAGTGCCACAGTAATCAGTGATAACTCCTACACTTCTTTGTTCATTTCAACACGATACATCGCTTTGTTGACGATAGCGCCCTTCGTTGTTGTCCATCTGTCTACTCATAGTACTAATTCACCTTCTATGTCCAATCAAGCTCTAAAAACTAAACTGACCATTTTAATCAATAGAGACATGCAACGTATCCTTGGATAGGGGAGTATTAATCTAGTTAAACTTCATATCAACTACACTCAGTGCGGCCTTATGTTCGCAAAAGAATATCGACTATTGCCTGTAATTGCAGTGATCGAATCTTAAATTGTGTGACCATCTTTTTCCAGGCACTAAAGCAGCAACTCGTAAATAGGCTGTTTGTGCAGACCTAAACAACAGTTTACCTCTCGGTATCGTTGACTGTATTCTAAAAAGAGAAACCGGGCTTATAGATGACCTATACTTATATTCTGATACACAGTCCCTTAAAATTACCTCGACAATTTTTTGAATGTGTATGCATCCTAAATGGAAATGATTTTGTCTGCTTTAGATAGACAACGTTTGATGTCAGCTGGTGATAAACAAAAATGTTCAGAACTAACCCGCATGTTTGAATTTTGCTTTTGAATAGTGAAACCACTATAGAAGTAGTAGGCAAAGGATTTCCATTTGGAGAGAATGATATCGTAAATATTAATGCTTCCTTCGCGATTACCTGCGTCTTTCCTGGATTAACGTGGTTTCAAATCCTAGAATGAAATCGAAAGGTTTCGATTGTTGAAGCTTTTTCATTATATCGCCTTCATCCAAAGCTAAGACAGCGCTTTTCGATTGAGACTACATTTCTGACCTCCAGTTGACGTTGCTTAAATCTGGTATCTAGTATCAGCGCTGGGAAAAACTCTTGACTCACCACTTAATTTTATTACAGTAGACAATATGGGAAGTGTAAACTCACTCTGTCTAAACTTTTTATGTGCCGGGGATTTTAAACGTATTTTTCCCACTCCCCCCTAATAGCTAAGAGCGTAATTTTTTAAATGGGACGATATACATTCTTTTATAAAATTCGAATCTACGTAAAACAGTTACTGAATTATCATGAGTTAGGTTAAAATACAAAATAATAGTTCTAATTTATTTATTAAGTCTACGTATGGTGGACGTTGATGTTGATTTTAAACACATTACTTTTACTTTAGGTCAGATGAGAATTTTGACTATTTTTCATATTATTGCTAAATTTAACACGAAAAATGAAAATTTTAATGTGCATGTTGAAATGTTCATTTTGGGTAAGTAAGAAAACTACAGAGTAGCTGTACTGGTCTGGGCAGAGAGGTTTACTAAGAGTCCGAAGTCTCACACGGCCTTTCAAAGCCTGGAAACCAGAAACACTACTGGCAGTTTGAAATCGAAACCAAACGTTGGACACAGCGCTAAAACTGACAAAAAAGTGCAATTGATGTTTTAAGAAGAGTAGCTGTTAATCTGCATTCAAATAGCAAGCGACCTGCTAGACATGCTGGAATGAGTGAAACATTTGTTGTGAAAATATTGCACTGCACAAATTTTATCCATAACACTTTACACTACTCCAACCGCGTTGCATCTTGCAATTAGATTAACAAACAAACACAAGGACATAAAAGGTTTCTAAACAATGTAATGTTTTCTAATGAAGCTACTTTCTGTAATTGTGGGCAGGTAGGGATTTTATGTTATCCCTTATCAGTATAACATTCTTGTTTAAAGTGCAAGCTGGTACATTATGCGGCGGAAGATCCCCACTGGATCGTAACTTCGCCAAATCAAATCCATGATCAATTAATGTCTGATGTGGTATCATCGTAGATACAGTTATAGGTCAGCATTGCTTTTAAGATCATTTAAATGGAGAAATGCACAATTACCCTTTAAGAAAAGATTTACCCCAATTATTAAATCAAAACATAAACCCTGACATGTGGTTTCGATTGGAGGGAGCATTCCAATATGCAGTACTAGCCTATTATGATTGCACTGAGATATTAGTGACATATTAAACGTTAAAGTGTGTACGTAATTTATTTGTAAAAAGAGTGAGAAAGTGGCTGGAAGTTGAAGGGGGACATTTCGAACAATTTCTCAAGCTTGACAGAGATAAACTGATATTTAGTTGGTAATAATTTTTTTCTGTTTTATGACCTAATAAATCATACCGTCGCAACAGAAAGAACAAATCATTTTTTCCGTACACATATTTAGTTTTTAACGTAGATTCGAAATTCATAAAAAAATATCTTCCCATTTAAAAAATCTAAAGTTAAAGAGTACATTTAAATATGCCCCCCCCCTCGCAAAATTTTAAACCATTTCACCTTGTAACGCTTAAAAAAAGTCACCTAGCATAATAAAAATTTTTCTCAGATTGGAACCATGACATACTGCACTTGTACAAAAATAGCATTGCGAGTATCGCTACTAGAGCCTCCGATCTGACCAATACTAAGTTGAACATATTACGGATTGCTATTCTTCGATTGTAGTTTAAAACCACCGTTTCTGGCTTTGCATTTTAATATTGTGTGCATCTCAGATACTTCAAATGTAAGGATAATTTATTTTAATCTTTCTGCTCTTTTGGTATGTCTAGCAAATCAAAAACTCATCTAAATAACGTTTTACCACTGGCCTATGGTGTAAGGTATTTGATGCTCAAAGAAGTTGGTTTGTACTGCTTAGCAGGAACTCCAACGGTAAGATTAAGGGAATTATGTTTGGTTTGTTTAACCTCCTTCTGTAGAGAGTGCTATTTGATGTATGACCAGTAGTTAAATGTTTTTCGGTTAGAAATTTATTTTTAATTGCTCATTTTGAAGAGGAAATAGACTATTATTTCCGCTTTTTAAAATCCATTTTCAAAGAATGATGTTATGTTTCCATGCAGGAGGGCACTTAATATATAGGACTTCGTACCTCTTCTGGCAGGCATGGTAACAGGCACCTAAAATCAATAAAGCAAAGTTTGAGGCAGATATAAAGGGGTATCTTAGTCATCATGTGAAAGAAATCAAAAAATAGCTAAAGTACCGCACATTAATCACGGAAGAATTGTTGAGTACTGAGACTTTACTTATAAGTATAGCACCATTAAAGAACAGATATTACAAAGCCTTATCGCTGTTAGTCTAGGGTTGTCACCTCTCCAGGTTTCACCTGGAACCTGAGGGTTTTGGTTTAAGATTGCTGTTTTCATGTTTTTTAATATAAGATATGTGATTTTTAGGAGGAATCGCAAACTGCGTGTTTAAAGTAACCAGTTGCAAGATCCTCCCCATATCTTTAATTATGATTAGTAAGGTGTTATTATCTTAATTCACTAAGACACAACCAAACATGCATTTTTTGTGACCCAAAATAGATCGTAAACAATTTTCAGTCCTACGACCAAATCTCCCCATCTTAGGATTACGACTGCGATAAGAATGGCAACCCTCAGGTGTGTATCCTCATTGAACCAAAAAATTGAAAAACCACTCACATCCGTGCATCCAGCATTAAATGTTCTATTTTATTTATTCTACCAGCATTTAGTAACCATGTAAATACATATTTCTGAATTTAATGACATAATCGTAGGGTCAAATGGTAAAATTGAATAGTGCACTATACAGTCTGCAATCGCTTGATGTAACTGATACAAACTCCGAGACCAAAACTACAGTCACATAGATAACACACGTCATCTGCTGTTCCTTTTGAACAATGGGAATGAGAAAAATACAGATTGTTTTGTTTCTACCTTAGATATCTGAAAATAACAATTTTACTAAACGGATTTTCGTCAGAAATGATTTCAGCAGGTATGATCCATAAGAAATTGTCAATATTACATTACTTCATAGCCAACTTGACGAGAAAACTCGCATTAAATAACAAATCATATATATATATATATATATATATATATATATATATATATACAGAGTGTTCCAGTTTTTTGTAGCAGGACTTTAACAGTCGATAGAGCTTTCAAAATTAAGACAAATAAACATAGGTTGCCAAACGCTTAGTTTTGGAGATACAGGGTTTCAAAGTTTAAATTTTTTTTCAGTTCTTTTAATTTATCTTCAAAACTATTTAAAATAATAAATCCAAATGTAATACACATATTACACTTCTTAAACTCAATATTAAGAGTAGTTTAACGTTTATTAATATCTACAGGGTAGTACATTTTGTGGGGTGGTGCACCCTTTATCCCCCCCGAAGTTTTTCATGCGACGCCTTTAACTCTTAAAAGCCAAAAATTTAGATTGCCCATTTGATTTAGGAACTTTTTTGCATAGTTTTTGAGATAAATTAGCTGTAATCCATGTACAGGGTGTCCTATTTTCGATGTAATTGGGGGTGTTAGGTATTTATCAAATAGGTAGAGCAAAATCATGGTCGGGACCCTTGGACCGATTTTTGAAACAAATTTAATAATCTAAAGAACATTTCAATATCTCGACTCGTTTGGGAAATATAGGATGTTTTTCGTTTTATGCCAAAATAAAGCATGATACATTAAAACCAAATCTACCTTGATTTTGGCGTGCTAATGTTACAAAATTGTTATTTTTTGACCAATATCGATTGTTGTTGCGATTAAAAATTCCTGCACTCGTAATATGACTCTCATCAGACCAAATGATACTGAGCCTAAAATTCCTATCTTGTCTAATCTGTTCTAAATACCAATTACAAAAAATAATTCGCCGTTCTAAGTCACCATCATTAAGGTGCTGAATTACTCTTTTTTTGTACGGAGCATAATTATATTTTTTTAAGATTTTTTGTACTCTCGATTTAGATACGCCAACTTCTGTTTCTATTTGTCGGCAGGAGGTATTAGGATTTTCTTCAACTCTTGCTAAAACAGTTATTTCGTCGTCTTGTTGGTTCATTTTTGCATAATTTTTGATCCTAGGCTTCTCAAAAGATCCATAAGTTAATAGACGTTCTTTTAATTTGGCGAATATATTCTTGTTGGGATGTCTTCGTTCAGGGAATCTTCAATAAAGTAGCTTTATTATTTTTCGTTTTTATAAATACTAGCATTATTAAAGTACTAAACGCACAACCTACCTATTAAAATATGCCTCTGCAGCTTGGTCTGCATTAAAATTACACTGATAGTATATGCCAATCATATCTAACTTTTCAAAATTTTCATATTTCGTATTATTGATAGCCATCACAAAAAAGTTATTAACTTGAATAATTAATTATTTAAGCAAAGTTTTGAAACAATAAATCTAATCACATTTACGTTTCCACCATTTATTTATATGAAACAACTGCGTGAAATGTCAAATAACTAGCAACTAGCCTGCAGTAAACAAAGGTTCATAGATGATTTGATCAAGAGGTATTTTTCAAAAAATCGTTTATAATTTTCTTATTTACCGAGATAAATATATGGAACTATATATTTTCAGAAAGCTAAAAGAAATCTCTAATTAATGGAGTCATAGCCAACTATGTTTACCATTTAAAAAAATGCAACTTTGATCTGTAACTCGGAAACAAATTAAGTTAGAAAAAAGTCGAGTACACCACTAAATTGCACATAAAAAAAGGCACAAAACATGTTTTTACCAAAATTTTAAATATTCACAAACAAAAAAGTTAAGGGATTTTAAAGAAAACGGCATAAAACGAAAAACACCCTATATTTCCCAAACGAGTCGAGATATTGAAATGTTCTTTAGATTATTAAATTTGTTTCAAAAATCGGTCCAAGGGTCCCGACCATGATTTTACTCTACCTATTTGGGAAATACCTAAAACCCCCCAATTACATCGAAAATAGGACAACCTGTACAGCTTCCAAATGGTAAGTAATGAACGTCTGATGCTCCCGCAAAAAACAGTGTGCCATGAAAAGAACAATAAAAAAAAAAGAATCAAATTATGTCAATTCTCAGGTTTTTTTGTCTCTTAATAAAAAGTAGTACTCCACTGATTTTTTCCTAACTTTTCAGTTGAATTAAATAAAGGAAAATAATAGTAAAACAACAAAATAAATATTAAAAAAATAATTATTGGAAAAAATTGGAAAGAATTTCTATTTAAGATTTTAACAAGAACAAAACAAACGAAATAAATAAATTAGACAAATAAACTTAACCTACAACAACAAAACAAAAACGCTATCGTTATAATAAATAAATTTAAAGAAACTGTTCAAAATGTGAACCATTTTGTTGAATACATAATTCACACCGACGAATAATTGCACGCGGAATATTAACTAAAAATTGTCTTATTTCATTATACGCATCCCTAATCCTATTAATGAGTTCATCTCTTGTTGTCACAGGAGTTGCATACACCCTTTCTTTTAAATACCCCCACACAAAAAAATCTAAGGAATTTAGGTCTGGAGACCTTGGCGGCCAGGGAACTGGGCCTGCACGACCGATCCATCTTTCTGGATAATGGTTGTCCAGCCAGTTTCTAACGATTCTGCTATAATGGGCTGGACAACGATTAAGCTTGAACCAAGCCGTTCTTCGTAAATTTAAGGGAATATGTTCCCACATATTCCCATGTTCATTCCCTAAGAATTCCAAGAAAGCTGCACCATTCATCCGAGGTGGTAAAAAGTAGGGCCCAAAAAAGTGATTATCGTAAATACCTACCCAGACGTTCACAATAAATTCTTGTTGGAAATGTCTCGGGCGAACTACATGTGGATTTTCATGTGCTGGTTGTCAAAATTTATCACACCACGGCGAGTGAAGCAGGATTCATCGGTCCATAAAACATTATTTAAAAAAACCTGGATTGTTATTATTTTCAGCAAGAATCCATCGACAATACGCAACTCTACGTTCTGCATCCCCTGGTTGTAGTCCTTGAACAGGTTGTAGATGGTAAGGATATCGGTGATCCCGTCTTAATGTTCGGTGAATTATTTGAGACTCCACCTAAAGCTACAGAACAGATACTCTTCTAATGCTAGTTGTGGGATCTCTGTCGAATTCACGCAAAATTCGTCGTGCAATATTTCTTTGCTGCCTATGATTATTATTTTGACAACCATGCACATTATTTAACCCCTGACTTATAGTTTGTTGGTGAACTCTTACAAATACTGAAGGATGCGGAGCTCTTCTATAAGGAAATCTTCGCCTATATTCACGGTCTGCTGCTGCGAACTTCCATTTGCAAAGCCATAAATAAAATGGATATCCGCTATTTCTTGATTAGAAAACAAAAATGGCATTTTAAAAGATCACTTTTGCAATACAAATTAACACAATAAAATATGTAAGTAAATTAAATTCTTTCTTATGCACAAGTCGCATTTAAAATAAAACGTGAGATTTGGCATAACTTGATTCTTTTTTTTTTTATTGTTCTTTTCATGGCACACTATTTTTTGTGGGAGCATCAGACGTTCTTTACTTTCCATTTGGAAGCTGTTGATGGATTACAGCTAACTTATCTCAAAAACTATACATTTTTCGAAAAAGCAGAAGGCAAAAAAGTTCCTAAATCACATGGGCAATCTAAATTTTTGGTTTTTAGTAGTTAGAGGCGTGGCATGAAAAAGTTCGGGGGGGATAAAAGGTGTACCACCCCAGAAAGTGTACTACCTTGTAGATATTGATAAACGTTAAACTATTCTTAATATTGAGTTTAAGGAGTGTAATGTGTGTACTAAATTTGGATTTATTATTTTACATAGTTTTGAAGATAAATTAAAAGAACTGAAAAAAAATTAAAACTTTGAGACCCCGTATCTCCAAAACTAAGCGTTTGGCAACCTATGTTTAAATGAACTTCTTGTCTTAATTTTGAAAGCTCTATCGACTGTTAAAGTACTGCTACAAAAACTGGAACATCCTATATATATATATATATATATATATATATATATATATATATATATATATATATATATATATATATATATATATATATATATATATATATATATATATATATATATATATATATATATATATTATGTGGGTTATGTATAATACAGCTCGATAACAGAGTTTCATATCATTGCATAACTATATAGCAAGTAGCTGTTTTCCCGCTCCTCACATCCAAACCTCTCGGTCGTATGCTATATCTTACTCTAAATCTCGCTTTCTCATTACATTCCTGACCACCTCATTCCACGACTTCCTGGGTGTACCCTTCTTCCTCTTTCCTTATGGTTTACAACTGAATAATCGTTTGGGCCATTGAGTATCCTCCATTCTTAACAGGTGTTCAAACCAGCTCCTTTTTCTGTTCTGCCTATAATGCTTTCTGTAGCTTCCATGCGGTTTCTGATTTCTTCATTTGTTATTTGTGGTCTTCTGGACACTCTTGCACTTCTGTGTAGGTAATCCGTTTCGATAGCCATTAATTTGTTCTTTTCTGCTACTCTGACCGTCCATCTTACACTTCCGTAGCACAATACACTTTCTACCATGGTTTGTCCTATTCTCTTCTTATTTCTTCTTGTTATTCCTTTATCCCACCATAGTGAGTTTAATGTTCCAAATATTTTTCTAGAGTTTTGTGTTCTTTGTTTTATTTCCCGTGCTCCCAAATGTCTAAATTCTCAACATGCATTCTAGGTCATAAGCAAATCACCTGATCGTCTACGAAGTTCAGTGTGAGTAAATGGCTTTCTCCAATTGGTACACCCATTCCCCCACAATTTCTCTTCCAGTTTCTAAGCGCTACCTCCACATATAGGTTAAACAGTAACGGTGGCAGGCTATGCCGCTGCCTTAGTCCTTTCATCGTGTGGATTGTTTGTGATAGTTGTCTTCCCTGCTTTATATAGGCGATGTCGTTTTTGTATATTTCTTGTATGATTCTGATTAGATGAGGGTATGTTTCCATTATTTGTAAGGCCCTCCACGGTTTGTTTCTGGGTACATTTTCGTATGCCGTTTGCAGATCAGTGTGATCCTCGTCTCCTCTTGATAGTTCTTTGTAATAGTTGTTGTATTGTGATAAAATTGTCCACACATGGCCTTCCAGGCCTGAACCCATTTCGTTCCTCTCCTATTTTATTTTCTACATCTTGTCTTAGTCGTTTTTGCAGGATTTTTCGGTATAACCTACTTAGAGTACTATTTATACTTAATCCTCTACAACTTTGCGGGTCCTTCCTGTCTCCTTTTTTGAAAATAGATGTAATGTATGACCTTTTCCATTGAACAGGAGTTTTTTTTGTCTCAAACATTTATTAAATAGACTTTTTACAGCTTCTATTGGTTGTGGCCCTCAATTGTTTAAAAGTTCAATTGGTATATTTCCAGGTCCTGAAGATTTCCCATTTTTAATTTCTACATCACCCTGTTTCGCAGTGTTCTTTCCATGTTGTGAGGTTTATTAGGTTGGTAGTGCCGTTTTTGTTGCTCGTTTTCGTATCTTTCACTGTTCTCCACATTTCTGTTGATCGTGCCCCTCCTATCAAACTATCTATTTGGTTGCCTTGTAATTCCCACTATGGGTTTTTCTCTTCATTTATTTTTGTTCTCACATCCTGATTTTTTTTGTTAAATATAACTCATACGCGCTTCTTTCCGGCTATTGTCTATTGTGGATGGCTCTTATTATTTCTTCATATTCATTTTCAATATCTTCTATTCTTTTGAGTACTTGTACTAATCTTATTGCATATAGTGTTTTAATACTGTCTTGATGTAAACTCCGTCGATGCCTGTCCCAAGCCAGGATGAAAAAGGAGTAGGGGAGGAGTAACAACCTCGTTAAGAAACCAGGGTTCAGCTGGCCCGGCTGATAGCACCCTGTAAGGGCTCCTACCCAAGGATACAGATGTGAAAGTCAACGGTTTCAAAGGCGGAAGAGATCAAGTAGATCCAACGGCAGAGGAGGCAGATGAAATAACAAAGCAAAAAGCGAAGACGGATCTCTTAGTTGAGTATCAACAGTCCGTGTAGGGGAAGGTCACCCCGAAATCAAAGACCCTGGTCCTCCAGGTTGGGGGTTGTGGCTAGGGCCAGTAACCCGAAAATAGAAATAACAAATCAAAAGGATTAAAACTCTAAAAGAATAAAAAATGAAATTAACTCAGAAGCACCGCCGATTACGAAAATCTATCAAAGCACATTGTAAATAAAGGATTCCGTACATTTTAGCTCTTTATGTAAACAAATTTTGTAGAATAACAATAACACAGTTTTAGGAAGAACATAATAAAATACTTATCTTTTTTGGGTTTTTTAATGATGTATTTTAAATTATGCAATCTAAACGTTTCAGCACTGTTTTACTACAACTTATTTTCAGTGGAATAATAAATTTTATGAGCAGCTGGATAGTGTAGCAATGGGTAGCCCCTTAGTCCTGTTATAACTAATTTTTACTTTACAAAATACACCTAAAAAACCTTCAGTTTGGTGTAGATATGTAGATGACACATTTATTGTTTGGAGACATGTAGAAGAGGCACTGCATGAGTTTTGGTTTTTTGTAAATGGTATACATCCTAGTACTCAGTTTACCATGGAAAAAGAAACTAATGGAAGTTTAACATTTCTTGACATATTAATATCTAAAAATAATAATTCACTATCTTTTAAGGTTTACAGAAAGCCGACACACACTCATAGATACCCTCATAAATTATCTAACCACCATCCACATAAAAAAATTGGTGTAATTAAATCTTTAGAAGATCGAGCAAAACGAATTTGTGACCCTGAATTTTTGAAGGATGAATATAAATATTTAACAAAATCCTTACAAGATAATGGATATTCGCTTACGGATATTAATAATGTTATTACACCTTCTAGACGTAACCTTAAAGAAAAACCTGTTCTTAATGGTGGTACTGCTTTTCTTCCTTTTATAGCTAATGTTACAGATAGAATTGAAACAATCCTAATTAAATATGGCATTAGGACTATTTTTAAACCTACAAGAAAATTAAAGAGCATTTAAGATTACCTAAAGATGTTTCAAACCCATTATCATCTTCCGGAGTGTATAAGTTATCTTGTTCATATGGAAAAGTACACATTGGAACCACATAACGTAGCTTTGATACAAGACGTAAAGAACATATGGGATTTTGTAGATTAGGTCAACCAGAGAAGTCCGCGGTTGCTGACCATGTCTAAATCTAAATCATCACATTCAATTTGACAATATGGAAATATTGTCAAGACAAACTCATTATTATGTTCGTTTATAACGTGAAGCTATTGAAATGTATAAATACCCTAATAATTTTAATAGACAAGAAGAAAATCTCCTTTAAAATAGGTTTTGGCATCTTATAATTACAAACAAACCATAATGATACGTCTTAATTTTGATTTTAATTTTGACTTTTGGTATATCTAGGTTTTTGCTGTTTTTCCTAGACCTTGAATGCTTTACCAAATATATATTAAATTACCACAGAACTATATTTAACATAAGTAGTTGAAATTAAGATTAAAATTAAAAAGAAATTACAAGAAACGTTCTGCATTATGCTTTTCATTGTTAATAACACTTGCAATTATTGACAAATATATTTTTTTGTTAGGTTTAACTGGATTATTTTATTTGACGTCATTATTCACAATTTGTGAATGCTTCTATCATTTTAAAATTGAAGTTTTTCACATTACACTTACATCTCAACTTGATTAAATTTTGTTAAATGTGTTTTTTTGGCTGACATTTTTCATTGTTAGCCTTCGCCGTTAGAGGGTGTTCTGGTTTGTCATCTTTAAGACAGTTTAACAATATTTAATTTTTAGTGACTTAGTTATTCTCCACTAAAATTTAATTCTATGGTTGGCTTTATACGTTTCCCAAACTGCAATATTAATAGAAGGCTGATGTTTATGTTTTAATTTTTCAACTGTGACAAAATTGTCTAAACATGTATAACAATTTTAATAGATATTACTACTGGCGAAGATAACTGTAAGTGTTATCGAAACGTTTAGATTGTATAATATAAAATACAGCATTAAAAAACCCAAAAAAGGTAAGTATTTTATTATGTGTGATAATGGTGAAGGTTTACATTTTCATATTAGAAAGAACATGTTTAAATAACTGCTCAATAGAAAGCAGAGTAGACTGAAGGCATTCAAAATAAATATATTTTAAGGACACATGTGTTACAGATCAAATTAGTTGGTGTTATCAAACTGTTCTTTGTGTATCTCTGTGGCCACAGATATACACAGCTGAACACAAACTGATATTTGGATTCATATTAGCATAGCTACCGTTATGGTAGAGACATAACATAGCATAACCAGTTCCGTCATTCTCTTGCGGGTAGACAAAACAATATCTACCTCTTGTTTATTTTTAATTTGGAGTCTTTCTCCATGCTCTTATATCCCTGCATATCTCCATAGCTTCCGTAAGATTCATACATTGTCTCTGACACGCCCTTTTATTTTTAGAACTCCTTATCTTCCCTTATTTTATCATACATTTTACTCAGTCAAGGTTTACGCGGCCTTCCATGTTCGGCCTTACTTCTCATGTCACACATTTATCTGCCTTGGTAGATTTGTGTTGTTCATTCCTTCAATGTGACCGAACCAAGGTAGGGCACTTCTATGCCTATCAATCATCGTCTTTTCTTCGTCATTATCGTCCATATACTTCCAATCACTTTCCTTCCAGCATTGACCCGTCCTCCAATCGTACCATCCATTGTACCATCTGCAGTGAACGTTCTATTTAGATATACAAACTCATCCAGTTGTTCACATTTTCAACATGTAGGATAAATACTTTACTCTCACAGGCTATATAAAACTTACTCAGAGCTGTTTGTAGCCCATCCGCATACCCGATTAATAAGACTGTCATCTGCATACACCAGAACTCGTACGTTTACGTCACCAACCATTACAGCATTTGTATTAGTGCACGCTTGCCTAACTCATTTGTCCAGGTATACATTGAAGAACATTGACATCACATTGCCTACTCGCACTCCTTACTCAATGCTAAAGTATTCACTCATATCTTTTCTCACCCTAACATATGCCCGGCTACCGTTATAATCTGATCTTGTTTCGTTTATTAGACATTTACTTACGTTACATTCATTTACTATTTCCCACAGATTCTCTCTATTCACTCGGTCATATGCTTTCTCCAGATCTACGAAGGCAAAGAGCAGCTTCTTTTATACTTAAACACTTTTAAATCACCTGCTGGAGAGCAATCATCTGATCAACACATCCTCTGCTTGGCATAAAGTCACCCTGTAAATCCCAAATCTTAGTTTATACAGTGGTACAATATTTGCGCTGTTCCAATCACTCGGCATTTTTCCACACCTAAGGCATGCGTTTATAAATTCATACAATTTTTGAACAAACTTTTGCACCTTTATATTTTAGCATTTCACCAGTGATTTCATCCACGCCTGCTCCTTTACGTCACTATCCTTTGTTTGTTCGTTCCAGACTTCTTCATACGCATTCAACTTCCTACTCAGAGCATCATGTTTCATTCTCGCACCAGTACCTACCAGTTTATCTACCCTAATTCTGAACGTTTGTACTACGTTTGATTTCCTTCTCCAGGCCCATATTTGCCCTAAACACACCCTCGATACAACTAAAAATGATCCTATCCACACTCCAATCCGCTCATTACTTTTGTATCTCTCACCAGGTTTTTAAGTTGATCATCATACCCCATCAAGTCAATCATACTTTTAGATGGAAAGCCTTACCACGTGTACATATGCACATTTTTATGCTTAAACCACGTATTAATGGGTTTCTCTACACACAGATGTTCACCAGGCGTTCACCATTGCCATGAACTCTTTGATCTCCGGATTTTCTTTGGTCTTCTCTGTATACCCACCCATCCATTCATCTCTCACAATATCACCACTCTTTCGTTTGGTTTACATACTTTCAATACGTTATCTATATCATTCCAGAAGTTTTTATACTCTTGGAGTCTTTCTCCATTCACCGGTGCATAGCATGTAATAAGAAAGTTCTACTTTCATTTTAACCCATATTACCCGGGGGATACCAATTCGTACTATTTACTGCATTTTCTTGCCCTTTCACTCACGATCACTCCAACTCCTTTAGCACCATGCATTTCAGTTTCAACCCCTGATCATAGTGCTAGTCTGCCATCCTAGATATCCACAACATCCTTTCCTTTGCGCTTTGTCTCTTATACACACAGAATATCAAGCTGCCTTTCATTGATTACATTTCCCATTTCAAATTATTTACCATACCGCTAACACTCCACCTACCAACTCGCCATTCTTTCCTTATACCGTAGTCGGAAACTCAGCCTGTTTGTTTCGACCTTGACCACCCCTTGTATCCTGGTCGATCCGTGGTATTGGTACTGGTCTTTTTAGTAATTAAGTTAGCAGGTCCGGTAACTAGCCAAATCGTGCCCCGGACAATGTAGCATTCCCTATTAGCGGTATCGTCCTACAAGTGGGCAGCGCTGGCACTTATGTACACATATATCCGTGATTGTGGCTGAAGGAGCTCGGAAAGCTCGAGCAGCTGGCCCTCCCCATTGGGGAGGGAATGAAATACATGGCCTTTTCCTTGTCCTATGAGAAATCAGGTAGGACTACTTACGTTTGTAAAGATTTAGTTACGGATAATAAAAATAATACAAATAAAGGACTACATGATAAAACATATAAATTTACAAGCATAGTGCAATGTAGTTCTACTGCTTATGTAAACCAGGAGAGAAAGAATTTCGCTACGAGGAGAGAAAGTAGAGACTAGACTGAGGGAGGAGAGAGAGAGAAAGAGTATAGAGGACGGAAGTAGAAGAAGAGGGAGAGAGAGGAAGAGAGTGCAGCGTGGACTAGACGAGTACGTGATGTGGAGAGGAGACTGGAGAGGAGAGGAGAGAGAGAGAGAGAGGAGAGGAAAGGGCGAGAGGAAAAGAGAGGAGAGGAGAGGAGAAGGAGAGTGGAGTAGGAGAGGAGAGAAGGGAGAGGAGAGGGAAGAGGAGAAGGGAGAGGGAGAGGGAAGAGGAGAGGGAGAGGGAGAGGAGAGAGAGGAGAGGAGAGGGAGAGGGAGAGGGAGAGGGAGAGGGAGAGAGAGGGAGAGAGGGAGAGGGAGAGGGAGAGGAGAGGGAGAGGAGAGGAGAGGAGAGGGAGAGGAGAGGGAGAGGAGAGGGAGAGGGAGAGGGAGAGGGAGAGGAGAGGAGAGGAGGGAGAGGGAGAGGGAGAGGAGAGGGAGAGGAGAGGGAGAGGGAGAGGGAGAGGGAGAGGAGAGAGGAGAGGGAGAGGGAGGAGAGGGAGAGGGAGAGGGAGAGGGAGAGGGAGAGGGAGAGGGAGGAGGGAGAGGGAGAGGAGAGGGAGGAGGGAGAGGGAGAGGGAGAGGGAGAGGAGAGGGAGGAGGGAGAGGGAGAGGAGAGAGGGAGAGGGAGAGGGAGAGGGAGAGGGAGAGGGAGAGGGAGAGGGAGAGGGAGAGGAGAGAGGGAGAGGGAGAGGGAGAGGGAGAGGAGAGGGAGAGGGAGAGGGAGAGGAGAGGAGAGGGAGAGGAGAGGGAGAGGGAGAGGGAGAGGGAGAGGAGAGGAGGGAGAGGGAGAGGGAGAGGAGAGGGAGAGGGAGAGGGAGGAGGGAGAGGGAGAGGAGAGGGAGAGGGAGAGGGAGAGGGAGAGGGAGAGGAGAGGGAGGAGGGAGAGGGAGAGGGAGAGATCTGTAACTTTGCAATTGTAGCAACGTTATCTCCTCCTGTATCAATGATCGGCATATTGACCCTATAAAATTATCGTGTTGGCATTTTTGTCATCCGGCGCATTGGTCATTTTCTTCCTAATTGTCGAACAGTGAAATTCTGCGGAATGTGCTCACTCAGTGAAATGATCCTCGTTGTTTAAGCCACGTATTGTGTTTTGGAAATTCAAGGTTCCATTTCTTATATCTTTTCTAGGACGATACTTAAACCTGAATGGTTTTCTCAACATCAAATTGAACAAAGACCATCTTTCACAACACAATGTATCTAGAAAGCATATGTGCTTTGGCGATGTTAAGCAATGAACAAATATTAGTGTATGTCATAGACTGCAATTAGATGATCATACTGATCACCGACCAAAAAGCATTAAGAATTCAATTAATATACAATTATGCTGTATTTTTCATAACTAAGAGTTTCATATTGTGTTAGTTATACCTTTTATACATGAATATCTATTATATGCATTCCAAGATAAAGTCTTAAATTAAGGAATATGTACTTTATATAAATCTATCAGTAGAAACTTTTTCTACGAAAAATACATCATTGCGATATAACCAATGGCAAAACCACAAACAGCGGCATTCAGTATTTTTAACATTTAATAATTAACTTTAACATAGTTAGTTAAAGGAAGTGTTAGAAACCTTGTTTTATACCGCTTAATATATGTAATTTATCTAAGAACTGTACTTATATTACCAAATAATATTACTTAGAATACTGTTTTGATTGAATATTATTTTTCTATGGAAAATGAATGCAAGTGAATGTGTCAAACTTCAGGCATTTATTACTTCCTTTTTACAAGTCAACCCAAACTTTCTAAAAGGTTTTTATGTTGTTTCACTTTGAAATCTTTCTCGCTCACTTATGGTATTTACTCACCATAATAATAAAAATATTTTTTGTTTGTTGTGATACTGTTGTGGCATCAAGAATTTTGTATATAAATACTCGTTACTATTAAATGACAAATTCATTTGCACGTTTTCATATTATTGAAAATCGCACTAGGTTTTCTTAAATACAAGACACTGTGGCTCATTTTACTGATAAATCTTGTACTTAAAAGTGAAAAAGGACTATAACTTCATCAAAATCATTTTTCTCAAATACAGCTTTTATTACTTTATTTGGCTACGTTTGATTTGAACGTTATTTTATACATTTTAGCGGTTACAATTGCAATTATTTTCTATTTTTTTATATCACCGGGTCAATGGGATTCATTCGTTAAAGGTCCTTCACTTTTGTATACTTATCTGTGGAATATGCATCTTTCTTTAATGAGTGTTGTTGAAATAAGTGCTTCTTAGCAATGAGATATTTTTACTTCGAAATAGCCACGGAGATGATTTTTCCTGGGTCAAGCCTTAGGGGATTCCGCCACCAACCCCTCGCAGACTATCACGGGACGATCCCGCTCGCACTTCCAACGTCCAGAGGGTGCGTCCCTCGGACTTCTCTGTCATTCGACGCTCTGCGAGGTGATCTAGTACACTATGCCTCTCATAACTTCATCCAACCCGATCATGGCTCACAAGGGACTCTATGACAAATGTATCCTTCCGCCAACTTCAAATTAGTTCCGGCCGTATAGAGTGATACGGATAGACGACCGCCGTGGCGGGGAAAACCATATTGCGCACGTAATAAAACAAATAATGTCAACTCCTGTCTTCGAAACGAATACATATTTGTTTTAACCTTAGATCCGAGCGGTAATTCATACATAGCAAACAGGACGGTAAAGTCCACATTCATAATGGAAAGATGACATGAGATATTATCTTCTGTTATTGAAGCACATGTGTAGACAAACTTTGCTTAATATATTTATTTAAAGATAACCATTCCTAAAGCAACCTTAAACATGCGTTAGCAATACTTACCTATACAAGATAAAACAATTAAAACCAAATGAAACAATTTTTATTCAAAGTTGATATATGAAATGAATATGACTTTAAACACGAATAAACAATGCAATTAATATTTTTCCTATAAATAATTGGTTGACATGTTGAAAATTAAAAAAAATCAATTTCAAAAGAAGCTTACCAAGCTCAAGTCATCTATAGTTTCATAAATCTTGTCTAAAATTTAAAAGGATTTTCTTATTCATCTAGCTTAGCCCTTATCCGAACTATATGAATCCTCATAAGTGCAAAGAAGGTATGATATTCTACAAGACAAGTTAAGAGAGGTAAATCAAGTCCTGTCATAAATAACTTTTGTTGTTACTCTAGTGAAAGATGAAGTCATATTTTGTGGTACTTAATCATTTTCAGGATTAAATCAATAACGATTCTCTCAAAGTACATATAATTGCACTTTAAAAACTCAAAATAATCTCTTCAAAATTTACATTAGTATTTACTGAAAACACGACAGAGAAGCTGAACTTAGGCCTTAACTTATTTAACTCATTAATTGTGATTCAGATCTTGTTAGGGACGTTTACGAAAGTAATATTCTGAAGCACCCATTTAATACAAAATTTTTAAAAGATTAAAACAGAGTTGATCGAGTTATCTTGTTCTCATTCAAGCAGATGAAGAAATCGTGGATAGTTGAAAATTTTTAAAATGTTTTACATTAGAAAAACGACTTTGGTTAAATTCTCTAAAAGTGAAAACAGTGCATACTCTGCTCCATATTATTTTGCATTAGAGCAGGCCGTCGTATTATTTTTTGTAGTGTTACTTCCATTTGTCAAAATTACAAAGTCAATTCCACGCCGTCCTGTCACTTAAGTAACCCATATTATGATCAAATCTCATATTGCGAACCACTTATACATATGTAGCTACAGAAGGCTATACAATCGACTTTTTTTCGCTATCGCTAAATCGACCTATTAGCTCATTTTACAACTTTTGGCCAAGTTTCGCCAAGATTGGCCATGATGTCTATGGATGTGTGAGTGCGTGTATTTGTGTGTAAGCACGCGTGCGCGTGTGCGCTTTTACGTGTGTGTTCACCTGCGCGGCTGCGTGTGGGAGCATATGCGTGCGCGCGCGTGTGATTGTGTACGTGTGTGTGTGCGTGTGCGTGTGTGTGTGTGTGTGCGTGTGCGTGTGCGTGAGCGTGTGCGTGTGCGTGTGTGTGCATGTGCGTGTGCGTGTGTGTGCGTGTGTGCGTGCGTGTGCGTGTGTCGTGTGGTGTCGGTGTGCGTGTGCTGTGCGTGTGTGTGTGTGCGTGTGTGGTGTGCTGTGGTGGTGCTGTGTGTGGTTGTGTGTGCGTGTGTGGGTTGCGTGTGCGTGTGTCGGTGTTGCGTGTGCGTGGTACTTGTGCGAGTGTGTCGTGTGTGCGTGTGCGTGTGCGTGTGTGTGTGCGTGTGCGTGTGGTGTGTGTGCGTGTGCGTGTGCTGTGCGTGTGCGTGTGCGTGTGCTGTGCGTGTGCGTGTGCGTGTGCTGTGCGTGTGCGTGGTTGTGCGTGTGTGGCGTGTGCGTGTGCGTTGGGTGTGCGTGGTGCGTGTGTGTGTGCGTGTGCGTTGCGTATGCGTGTCGTGTGCTGACTGCGGCGTGTGCGTGTGCGTGTGGTGTTGCGTGTGCGTGTGCGTGTGCGTGTGCGTGTGCGTGTGCTGTGCGTAGTGCGTGTGTGTGTAGCGTGCTTGCGTGTGTGTGGTGTGCGTGTGCTGTGCGTATCGTGCGTGGTTGTGCCTAGCGTGCGTGTGGTGTGTGCGTGTGTGCGTGTGCGTGGTGCTGTGTCGGTGCGTGTGCATGTGTGCGTGTGCGTGACTGCGTGTGCGTGTGCGTGTGCGTGTGCATTGTGCGTGTGCGTGATTGCTGTGTGTGTGCGTGTGCGTGATGGGTGTGCGTAAGCGTGAGCGTGTGCGTGTGCTTGTGCGCGTACGTGTGCGTGTGCGTATTCGTATGCGTGTGCGTATGCGTGCACATACGCGAGCGTGCGTGTGCGTGTGCGTGTGCGTGTGGGTGTGCGCGCGCGGGTGCGTGTGCGTGTGCGTGTGCGTTTGCGTGTGCGTGTGTGCGTGTGCGTGTGCATGTGCTCGTACGTGTACGTGTGCGTGTGCATGTCTGTGAGCGTGTGCATTTGCGTGTGTTTGTGTGTGAGTGTGTGCGTGTGCATGTGCGTATTCGTATGCGTGTGCGTATGTGTGCACATACGCGAGCGTGCGTGAGTGTGTGCATGTGCGTGTGCGTATGCGTGTGCGTGGGCTTGTACGCGTACGAGTGCGTGTGCGTATTCGTATGCGTGTGCGTGACCGTGTACGTGTGCGTGTGCGCGTGCGTGTGCGTGTACGTGTGCGTGTGCGTGTGCATTTGCGTGTGCGTGTGTGTGAGTGTGTGCGTGTGCGTATGGGAGTGCGTGAGCGTGAGCGTGTGCGTGTGCTTGTGCGCGTACGTGTGCGCGTGCGTATTCGTATGCGTGTGCGTATGCGTGCACATACGCGAGCGTTGTGTGCAGTGCGTGTGCTAGTGTGCGTGTGCATGTGCGTTGTGCTGTGTGTGTGCGTGTGCGTGTGCATGTGCTCGTCGTGTGCGTGTGCATGTCGTGTGCGTGTGCATTGGTGTGGTGTAGTGGTGTGGTGGGGTCGTGTGCGTGTGCTTGTGCGTCTGTGTGCATGTGCGTATTCATATGCGTGCGTATGCGTGCACATACGCGAGCGTGCGTGTGTGTGTGCGTGTGCGTGTGCGTGTGTGGGTGTGCGTGTGCGTGTGCTTGTGCGCGTACGTGTCATGTGCGTATTCATATGCGTGTGCGTATGCGTGCACATACGCGAGCGTGCGTGAGTGTGTGCATGTGCGTGTGCGTGTGCGTGTGGGTGTGCGCGCGGGTGCGTGTGTGTGCGTGTGCGTGTGCGTGTGCATGTGCGCGTACGTGTACGTGTGCGTATTCGTATGCGTGTGCGTGTGCGTGCACATACGCGCGCGTGCGTGAGTGTGTCCGTGTGCGTGTGCGTTTGCGTGTGCGTGTGCGCGCGCGGGTGCGTGTGCGTGTGCGTGTGCGTTTGCGTGTGCGTGTGTGTGCGTGTGCGTGTGCATGTGCTCGTACGTGTACGTGTGCGTGTGCATGTCTGTGTGCGTGTGCGTGTGTGTGAGTGTGTGCGTGTGCGTATGGGTGTGCGTGTGCGTGTGCGTGTGCTTGTGCGCGTACGTGTGCATGTGCGTATTCGTATGCGTGTGCGTATGCGTGCACATACGCGAGCGTGCGTGAGTGTGTGCATGTGCGTGTGCGTGTGCGTGTGCGTGTGCGTGTGCGTGTGCGTGTGCGTGCGCGTGTGCGTGTGCGTGCGCGTGTGCGTGTGCGTGGGCGCGTACGTGTGCGAGTACGTGTTCTTAAGCTTGTGCGTGTGTGTGCACATACGCGCGCGTGCGTGAATGTGTGTATGGGTGCGTGTGAATGTTTGTTAGTATCCACGATAACTCTAGGACAACACGTACGTACTTAAAATTCGTGTTTCAGCTTTCTAATTTTTATGAAGCTGATTAAATTTTGTTACAAACACTGGGGTGGGGAGGAAGTGTTTATTAGCGGCAGTAGATGGTTTTTATTAAATGTTTTTGAAACGGTAATATATTTGAAAGAAATAAAAATACCAACACATAGAAATATTTAACATGTAGATTAATTATGTTCTATGCCATTTTTTGATAGGACGCGTAATTAGCTGCAAAAATTCCGACAGTAGAATTTAAGGGTTAGAATAATAATTAATTTTATACGAAAATGTGTACACATATTTTTTAAAGAAAATTCAATTTTAGATAACTTTTCTTTACAACATCCCTTAATATAAAGCGAGAAATTTAATAAATATGATTGAAAATGGTTAAACTGTATTATTGATATTTTTATAGAAGCAGGTAGCCTTGGAATTTTTATCTGACATGACGTCTTAACCGTCTGTCTGAAACAGATTATTTTTTGTTCTTACTTTTCCTATTGTCATAATGAACTTATTATAAAAAAATTGTTATTAACATTATTTTATTTGTTTTAATTTCCATTTTGTAGTTTGGAAGGTCGTGCGTCGTTACACATCTGATATACACTTACGGGGCAATTAAAGTGAAATTAGTTCAAATATTTTCAATGTTGTTGAAAATGCTTAAACTGTATTATGAATATTTTTATAGAAGCGGCCGGCTTTGGAACTTTTTTAAGTTAGCATCTAGATGTAATTGATCTCTATCTGACATCAAGCTTTAAACGTCTGTTTGACACAGATTATTGTTTTTGTTTTTTCGTTGGTGCCTATTTTCGTAATGAACTTACTATTATGAAAGAGGTTGCATAATTATTCCAAAAAAATTGTTATTAAGATTAACTCATTTAAGTTAATTTCCATTGTGTGTTTTGGAAGGTTGTTCCACGCCAGATATTTATGTATGCTTAGCACTAGGTTACATAAATTTGGAAGCCTCTGCATATGGTCCCTTATTTTGAGCGACCGTTTATTCTTCTCGATAGCCCCTTTGAATCAGGTATTTGGCGGATACTATCATTGTTTTGTTTGAAAGCACTTTGAAAATAGAATTCAAAGTAAATGTAACTATGACATCTATATTGCTAATAATTAAGATTATTTTTGAGGTCACGAGCAGTAATGAAAAATGTGGCAAGGCTATTATTTAACAACATAAATAAGGAATTTTAACGATCAACAAAGAAGATAATAAAAACCTAAAATTCCTAAAAGTGAACTACTACGCTAGCGGTACATACGTCACTCTTGTCATGCAGAAGGCAACAATTTGATTCTTGATCTGATTAGGGATGAGATCGTCTACATTCTAATAGAAAGATTTTTTTATTTTTATGCAGCTAACTTGCTGTTTTGAGATGCCTATGACTTTTTAAAAGTATTACTAATACGTATAGATTTGAAATTACTCAAATAATTAATATTGCGTTTGACATTTGTGAACTTAAATACACAGTTTGGAAGATATATTTTTATGTGCAACCGTCACTTTTCACTCCACGCAGCGACCGCAAAATGCAATTTGGCGTCAGTTACCAATGGCAGCGGGCGGACGCAAAATACCTTTCTGTCTACACAATTACTTCTAGCAGTGTGACAGATGGCACTTTGTGATGATTTTTCAACAATTTTGTATTTAATAAATGTAGGTACATAACCTCAATCTTTTGTATCGAATTCAAAGAATTATACTTCATTGCAAATTTCAATTCGATAATTAATGTGGTGTGTTATTTGATGGCATCCACGTTGCTAGGTAAATTTTATTCGTAGCATACTAAGAATTTTAATACTGACTGCACAAAAATAACTTGAATTTCATTGTGTATACATAATTATTTAACGGTTGTACAAAAAATTTTGTGTACACCATGGAGGAAAAACGGCATACAAATAACTATTGTTCTGTTTCGCCAGAAAATAACTTTCTTGGGTTAAGGATGTTCTACTGTATGAATATGATGCAGACTTAAAGCGTAAAGTAAAAACTTCAAAGCTTCAACGACCATAACATAAGCGAATTCTTATCACAACGGATTGATAGTAATTACTAATTACTCACACAAATCAATTTGCACTCATAACATTAACAAAAAAGGCAATTAAAGGTAATTTTGGTTGCCAATGCTGCATTCATACATTTGTAGAGCGCACGCTAACATAAGTACCAACATAATTTCGACAATAAAAATTTTTTTTTTTTAATAATTAATGATTTTGTTAAAGCAACACAAGAAACGTTATATAGTACTCGAGCGGAAACTACAGCGTGACTTGCTTTAATAGTAATATCAATTACTAACACGTTGTGTATTCATTTGAATAAACTGGAGATATATTTTACAGTAAGTTTTAATTTCAATATTTATAGTGCAATTTAAGTTTCCGTAAATATTACACAATGCATTTTTAAATTCGATTGTTTGATCGTTGTCTCTTTGTCAAGTTTTTTACCTTCTGATTGAAATAATTGCACAAAATATTTTCAGCCTTGTACTATTCTCGGAATTTTAGTTTTTTGTTCAATTATTTGTTTCACAACTTTTCCTAAACTGAGGCGCTTTCCCAGCCCTCCTGTTTTTTGAGCACTGACCAATTTGTAGTAGTAAGTGACGTGGCAGATGATCGCCGAAAATTGTGTCGTATATATCATTTAAAATCTTGCAAATAAATGTAAATTTTGTCATTTTATTCTATTGAGAGAATACCAGCTCTTTGGGATATACATTTGTCATTTCGGTACCCTATTTACTGCATTTTTTTGTTTAATGTTCTTTGGTCTGAACTTAAGGTACTTTCTGGAGAGTTGTAAAGAATTGAAATACTTAGCTTTTTGGATTTTTTTATGGTGTATATTTGCATTTATGTTATACAAATTTAAACGTTTCGATAACACTCGTAGGTATCTTCGTCAATAGTAGTAAAGTCTTTCAGAATTGTTTAAGATGTTGAAACATTTTTATCAAATATGCAAAGTATAAAAACGAAAACGTAATCCTGCTATGAATATAGCTGTTATATGCACCACCTTCATTAATAGTAGTGCATACTCTCTTTTTACGTGTTCAGAGGCAGTTTAGCAGTTCAGTTAATATGATTAAATTAATAACTGTTTGACGTTTCACAGTGTAAATGTCACATCATAAAACAAAATGAATAGTTTCGCGCTATTATTACTGTAATCGGCGTTGAAGGAAACAAATACATATACAATATACATATTAAAATTAAGGTTTCATAATAGTATATTATTTAATCAAGCTTAGATGTGTCATTTTCTGTGGTGAATGTGTTCGTTTGATCGCCAAACAAGAACATATGAGCAATAAAAGGTCACATTTAATAAAATATACTAACTGCAAATTCTGGTACATTGACAAAATTCTGATTTTCCAATGTAAATTTAGTGCGTACTACACATTTGTAACTCTTTTGAATGTGTAAAAATATCCTTAATTTGTTCAAAGGCCCTAAAACACTTTTCCTATTTTGCATTTATAATATGTACATTATGACAATCAAACGGCTGTTTTAATGTTTGACTTCATGAAGCCGACATTTTTTTTTATTTTGGTATGGACGAGGGGTCGTTATTATATTCTCGGACTAGGTATGATAAGAGTAGATTAGAACAACAACAAAAATTTATGTTTCAATATAGGCCCCTTGCTTTTCAATACAAGCGTTACATCGTTTCAATAACATCTTTAACCCATTATAAAAATATTCTTTGGTTTACTCGCAAAATGGCTTTTAGCAGCCGCTATAAGTTCATCGTCGTCCCTAAATTTTCTTCCCCTTAGTGTTCTTTTAAGATCTGGAAACAAAAAATAGTCACTGGAGGCTAAATCTGGACTGCAAGGTAGACGATCAATTTCTACAAAGTCACATTTAGCAAAGGTAGCCTTTGAAAGTCTTGACTTATGGGCTGGTGCATTATTATGAAGCAGCAGGACACTTTGCGTTAGTTTTCCGCGTCTTTTCATTTTAATAACATCTCTGAGGCAATGCATTAAACTTGCATAATACTCTCCTGTGATTGTACCACCCTTGTTCAGATAATCTATCATTAAAATCCTTTGGCAATCCCAAAAAACGGTTGCATTATTTGCCCTGCAGAAGGGGCGACTTTAAACTTTTTGGTAAGACTGGAACCCCTAATATGTCACACTGTATCGACTCCTGTTTCGACTGAGGATCAAAATGATGAACCCAAGTTTCATCTCTGGTGATAAGTCGATTGATAATTAAATCTGGATCGTTCACAAAAAACACCAAAATTTCTTCACACTTCTTCGTCCGAGTAAGCATTTGAAAAAGCGTAAGCACTCGTGGAACCCATGCCGCACTGACCATTGTCATGCCAAGGTAATCGTGTAAAATTCTGAAAACTGTGGTTTTTGAAACTCCTGATAAAGACGCTAATTGTCGCTTCTTTAATCTTGAATCTTCCAATACCAAACACTTGGTCACTTGATCATGTCAACAAGCCGACCTGGACGGGGATCAACATCTTGTGATTATTGGCCATGTTTAAACAATTTTGACCATTCATAAATAGTCGACTTGGAAGAGCAATTATCCCTGTCTTCATGAATAACTTTTGGAGATATTCTTTGTTTTATAAGAAACCTTATAACAGCTGGATATTCAAGTTTGTCCATTTTGAGGCGTTACAACACAAACTAACAGATACTAAAACTAATAATGCTGCAATTGTTTTGTAAATTGTCAAACACGTTACCATGGCATATGTGATTTAAAATTAATAAAATGAAAAATTACATTAACATTGTAGATTGCCTAGTCCGGGAATATAAAAACGACCCCTCGTAAACTATCAAAGTTATTTGTTGATGTAAATATAAATACAGGGTGTTTCTGAAATAGGGTTCCGAATTTCTACTGCATGTAGAACTCATTAAAATAAGACAAAATGTTCATATAAATATGTGCCCTAAAACGCACCCTTAAAAAGTTACAGGCCCTTGAAAGGGTTCGAATGAAACTGATTTTATTCAATTATTTCAAAAACGATAAAAGATAAAGAGATGAAATTAAGGGAACATACATAACTTTTCACGCCGAGTAACATGAGCTAGGCCATTTTTCGTTATTCATTTAGTACATAAACTAAGATTATTTTACTTCACAAAACTATCCAGTTAAATTGCAATTAATAATTTCAGATAAAATAAGTAAGATTAATTGTGATCAGCATAATGCTCTGTAATAATGAAATAATTAATAACACAATTTAATAAGAAACAAGGTAACTAACACTAATTACTAATAAAAGGGACAAATTACAGTAACTGTTCGAAATGACCACCGTCCATTTCAATGCATAATCTAGCGCGACGTTTCAAAGACTTGCAAACCCTCTGAAAAATTCTTGGCGTTTGTCGTATTTCCATGCAGGCGATTTCAATTTTCTCCCGTAATTGTTCAATGATTTCGGTTGATGTTTTATACACTTTCTTCAGTCGCCGGGATTCTTACAAATTTGGCTCTGCCACGATCGTTTACCCTTGCCTGGAATGAACCACTTTCTCTTAAACGTTGATGGATCCTCTGAAATACTTGTCGAGATGGAAGTCTTCTATTTGGGTATGCCACCGCATACAAACGCCTTGCTTCTGTTGCATTATCATTTGCACGGCCATACATAAAATACATATCCGTAAATTCCGCATTTGAATAGTCTGGCATTTTAAAATAATAATAATTGTAACAGTCACTAAATTAATTTTGATTAACTTTTGCAAAAGTTAGGTGACAAGTTATCAATAAATAATTATTTATTCTGACAGGGTATCGTAGCCAACGCTATTTTTTGTTTCCGGTAACTTTATTTTCGGCCTAATAATTTCTAGAACATTTATGACAATTTTCAAACTCATTGTACACAAAAACCGGTGCCGATATCGACTTACGCAAAGACGACATTTTTTACGTAAAACTGTCCAAAATTTATGAATTTGTCAAAAAAAATTGCAAAAAGGTCGTACAAAATTTTTTAGGGACTTGATACCCTTTTCATCCCCCTGAAAAGGACGCATATAATTCGAATAACGAAAAATGGCCTAGCTCATGTTACTCGGCGTGAAAAATTACGTATGGTCCCTTTATTTCGTCTCTTTATCTTTTATCGTTTTTGAAATAACTGGATAAAATCAGTTTAATTCGAACCCTTTCAAGGGCCTGTAACTTTTTAAGGGTGCGTTTTAGGGCACATGTTTATAGGAACATTTTGTCTTATTAAAAAAATTTGAAATATCTATCCGTAAATTTATACTGCACAGTAAAAAAGCATGTAATGCCATTCATGATAAGTGATAATCACAACCATAATTTTTCCACGATAAATTTATTAGTACTCTCCTCGAAGGACAAAAGTGTAAAGGGGGCAAACGTCAACAACCAATATTACCACTTTACGTGGATCAAGAACATGTCAGCGTTGTTGTCCTCTCAACCTTCCAATCGAGGACACAAAAAATTCTTTTGTAACATATGCTTAAATAATTTTTCCCTAACACTCTTAATGAAACACTCCACTAACTACTTTCAAATAAATAAATGCTCGGTAAGATTGCCCAAAGAAGACCAAAAATATTTAAAATTTACGCACTATTCATATAAGGAAAAGGTTCCTTTTGCTATTTACGCAGATATTGAGAGTATTTTAGATAAATGTTCCAATTCTCCAGATGTTGGTGGTGCAAACACAAAATTTTTTTCAAACCATATACCATTCAGTATTGCCTTTTCTCTCAAGTGCTCCTACGATGACACTTTATCAAAATTTTTCTGCTATAGAGGGGCAGATGGCATTACGTGGTTTATTAATCAGTTATGGAACATTGCAAATTCGGTCAATTCAATTGTTACTAATTTAATTCCCATGCAACCGCTAAGCTTGGTTCAACAACAAAATTTTGATCAGGCTACGCAGTGTCACGTATGCGAAAAACCTTTTGTAGAAAATGAAATTAAAGTAAAGGACCACTCGCAGCTCACAGGGATCTATAGAGGGGCTGTCCATAATAACTGTAACTTAAACTTTCAAGATTCCTCGAAATCCCTGTAGTATTCCATAACCTAAGCGAATACGATGCACATTTTTTCATTAAAGAACTAGCAACCGGTATTCCTGGACCTGTCAAACTCTTACCATTAAACAAAGAAAAGTACATTTCTTTTACAAAACAAGTTGACAATACAAGCATTCAGTTTAAATTTATCCACTCGATTCCATTTACGAGTAGCAGTTTAGACAAGTTATGTTCCTACTTGGATAGTGACAAAAAATCCATAACTAGATTACACAACCCTAACGAAACCGAATTTGATTTGATAACGAGAAAAGGTATTTTTCCATATGAGTACACAGATTTTTGGGGAAAGTTAAATGAGACCTCTCTACCGACTAAAGAGGAATTCTTTAGTTATTTGCATAACGAAGTTTTCAGTAGTGAAGCATACGAGCATGCTTTAAAAGTATTGCATGTTTTTTATATTCGAACCTTGGGTCAGTATTCGGACCTGTATCTAAAAACTGACATGCTTCTTTTAGCGGATATCTTTGAAAACTTTCGCAACACCTGCCTGCAAACCTACCTTCTTGATCTATTAGAGTACTATACGGCTTCCGGTCTAGCATTTGACGCAATGTTAAAAATTACACAAGTCAGATTGGAACTTTTAACCAACATTGATCAGGTTATGTTCATTGAGAAGGGCATTAGGGGAGGCGTCACTCAATACAGTACTCGTTACGCAAAAGTCAACAACAAACACATGTCGAAAGAATTCGATCCCGAACTTCAAACCGCCTATTTAATGTACTATGACGTAAATTCGCTTTATGGAGCCACCATGTGTGAATCGTTACCTATCGGGCAACTAAATTTTGTGGGAAACTTTGAGGACTTGGACAAAATAAATCATTCCGATGATTCCGAGATTGGGTACATTTTGGATTGCGATTGAGATTATCCGAAAGATTTGCACGAATCCCACAGTGACCTGCCGTTAGCGCTCGAACATATGATTCCACCCGGATCTAAAATTAACAAACTTTGTGAACTTTGTATCTTAAACGGCACTATATCGTGCACTATAGAAACTTGAAGTTGTATATAAAACACGGTTTAAAACTTGTAAATATCAACCGTGTCTTGCGTTTTACACAATCATTGTGACTACGAAGCTATATCGAGCTAAATACAAAAATGAGACAGCAGGCCAAAAACAAATTTACCATAATTTTTTTTAAATTAATGGCGAACAGCGTCTATGGCAAGCTTATGGAAAATGTAAGAAAATATAAAGACGTACGGTCGGTTACGAAATGGGGGGGGGGCGATATGGGGCACGTGCGTATATCGCAAAACCCAATTTTTATAGTTGTACCATATTCGATGAGAATTTAGTCATCATTGAAATGAATCGATTAGAATTCTTCGTAAATAAGTCCATATATGCAGACTTCGCAGTCTTGGGCATCTCAAAAAATTTCCTGTACGATTTTCATTATAGTTACATTTTGCCGAAATTTAAAAATGATGCTAAATTATTATATACGGACACCGCTAGTCTAATTTACGCTTACACAGTTGCCGACATATACGAATCCATTAAGGAGGATATTCAACGATATGATACATCTGATTATGAATGCAATAACAATTATGGAATTCCTCTCGTCAAAAAAAAAAGGTGCCCGGTTTGATGAAGGATGAAAATCACAGTAAAATTATGTTACAATTTATTGGGCTTCGTGGTAAAATGTATGCCTACCAAGTGGATAAACACAAAAAAATTAAAAATCAAAAGGCTCCACTGTGGCCAGCATTAGAGAAACAACTTTACAGGATTACAAGGAATCTTTGTTTAGTGAGGCAGTGGTAAAAAAACATCAGCACCTAATTAAATCGATGAAACATTCATTGTATACGATCAATCAAAATAAAATTGTTCTCAGCCCCTACGATGACAAACGAGTTATAACAACAAACTCTGTTACAAATCGTCCTTGGGGTTACAATTCAACTATTTCCGTTTGAATACTTCTCAGTAACGTTTAATTTTTGAATTTACATTTCAGATCATGAGCGCCAGTTGGAGCACTCGTTCAGAAAAACACGTTCACATGGAATCAGAGGTCGGTCATGCTACGCGTGTGATATATACAAAACATTTAAAGAGTGCTATAATGGATATATCATCAACTGAACACTATTTTTTTATTAATGCGATCTTGCAAGACATTGTTCTACCAGACGAGTCCTTCAACTGGTGAATCAAAACGGGAAATGTGCGCGCGAATAAAATTACATTGCTGTTCAATAAAAAGAGTGAACTGGATAATTTAATTAAGAAAGTTGTAAATATGTGTAAGATTGTAAATAGTTAATGTATAATTGCTAATCAACTTGAATCATTTGCCTTACAACCACACGTCAAAATGTGTATACTTGACTTAAGTAAGCCGTTATATAATGTTCACAGTATCTTAAGTAATTATAAAAATTTGTCGGTGGTGATGGACGACGCTATTTGTACGGCCATTGAGTACGCCAACCCTAAGGCTCTGGAAATTCTTTGGAATACATGTAAGGAGCGGGATATCAAGTACCCTTTTAGACCGTTCGATGACCTTCGTCATAAGTGAGCGCACGAGTGGTTACTGGAGAATATTCCAAAGGTGTTGAAAATCCAAATACGCTCCTTGGATGGACCAACGGCCATCCACCGAACTGAGAGAATACCAAAAAACGTTATCTTTAGTCTCAAAAATGTATGTAAAGAAAGATATTGTCTGAAAAACCTTTGTATGGTGAGATGAAATAAAAAACGGTATAACAGTATGCTGAGTTTTTATAAAGGGTTTTCCAATAAGAGGTGTTATTTTGAATAGCCCGCTATTTCGGTAGATGTCACTTTTGAAGCTGTCATTTATTGACATTTGACAAGTAAAAACTACGCGATTAATAAAAATGGAACGATGCACGCTTCACCAACGCATTGAAATTATTAAAATTCACTATAAAAATGGTGAAAATTTGGCAGAGACGGTTCGTAAAACTAAAACATTTTTGGGTCGTCGTGAAGCACATTGTCGGGCCGCAATACAGAAATTGGTGAACAAATTCGAGCTGTTGGGACAAGTTAATGATGTGAAGAATAGAACCCGTGCACGTCGCTCAAGAACAACTGAGAATATTGCTGCTGTAGCCTAAAGTGTTGAAGAAAACCCAGGTTTGTCCATTCCTCGTCGTTCTTTGGAATTGGGATTCCACAAAAGTCATTACACCGTATTTTGCATAAAGACCTGGGTATTAAGGCTTATAAAGTTCAGTTAACATAAGAACTCAAGCCGGCCGATCATCAACAACGTCGTGTCTTTGCTGATTGGGTCGTTGAAATGCATGAAAATGATCCGGAATTCCATCGAAAAAACATCTTGACTGGTGAGGCCCATTTCCACCTCGGTGGGTACGTCAACAGGCAAAATTGTCGCATCTGGGGCTCGGAAAACCCAAGAGTTATTGTTGAAAAGCCTCTCAATCCTCAACGTGTGACTGTTTGGTGCGGTTTATGGTCTGGCGGGGTCATTGGACCTTACTTTTTCGAAAATGAGGCTGGAGCAACAGTTACGGTGAATGGATTGCGCTATCGAGAGATGATTAATGATTTTTTATGGCCGGAATTGGATGGTATTGATCTGGACAACGTTTGCTTTCAACAAGACGGCGCTACGTGCCACACAAGCAACGAAACCATTGATATTTTATGGGAAAAGTTTCCGGACCGTGTTATCTCTCGAAGAGGTGATCACAATTGGCCACCGAGATCTTGTGATTTAACACCTTGCGACTTTTTCCTTTGGGGCCACGTGAAAGATAAGGTCTACGCCAACAGCCCAGCGTCGATTCAAGACCTCAAAGATGGAATTCGTGAGGCTATGGATGACATAGGGCAGCCACTTTACGATTTGGTTATGGAAAATTTCATGAAAAGGATATGGTCCTGTAAGCGTGGTCGTGGTAGCCATTTGGCTGATATTGTTTTCCATTATTAACGGCATACCTTCCTCTTTATAATGAAATAAACATCCGATCAATTATCTCAAAAAATTCCATTTTTCTTTGAATATCAAAATCACACCTCTTATTGGAAAACCCTTTATATAGTTAAGTAGTTACAATAATATGGTTATAAAACTACATTGTCATCATCGATACACAAATATTCGTTTAATCCCAACCATTTTACGTACACTTTATTCCTCTTACGTCGAATGACCTTTTCCACCAAGTACACGTCCGGATATTTAGCCTTTCGAAGTTCCTGTCCATAAAATTCACCTAGTATAGGTGTCCCTTTCATGTCTTCTAGCAAGTACGTGGCCGGATTGGTTGCGCGTGCTTTAACAATCTTGAAAAGTTCACTCGACCAATTGGGTACATAACCTTTATCAAATATGCTTTTAAATTTACTAATGCGAACTATGTCGCCCACCATGAATCGATCGTTTTTAATAAAGATTTTGAGATTCGAATATACATTAAGCGGTGTGTTAGCATTTACTTCACTAGGTTTCATTCCGATCGTTCGATGTTTACGATTATTGTATTCTGTTATTACTTTCTCCAGAAGTTTTCCAATCCATACGTATTTTCCACGAAGCCCAAATTTTTTATGCAAGGTATTCTTGATGGTCTTAATCACTCTTTTTGCTATGCTAGCCTTTTCCGTGCTATAGGTGTAGTAGTGTATAATGTTATATTTCATCATCAGTTTATCGAAATGATTATTGTAGAACTCTTTCCAGCATCTGCTTGGAGATTATTGGGCGTCCGTTCTTTAAAAATGGTTTGCATAGCTTTTGTCACGTCTGCACCCGTCTTCAATCCTCTCGTCCATAGGTATTTAGAGAAACAGTCGATAACTACCAGCATGTATTTGTAGCTTTATTCTGTTTGGCATAAGGTACAAATTCAGCTAAATCGGCTTGCCATAGATCATCGAATCTTGTAATAATAGTGCGTCTACGTGGGAAATTTTTGCATGGCGGTTTATGCAACTCGTTTGCCATCCTCTATCAATTTACTTAAGATTTCTTTAGTTGCATTCAAATCTGCCTCTACTATCTCAACGTAATTACGAACACCATCTACAAGCGACTTCACTAACTGGATAGAAAACTCGAGGTAGCCTTTATTTATGGCATCAATGTCTTCTTGAGGATAGGTCACCTGTCTTTAGCGGTTCCCATTTAAATGGAACCTCGCCAATTGATAGTGCTGTAAGGTTAAAGTATCTTGACGTTCGATGGGATCGGCTACATCTTCGCATAGTTCTTCCACGATTGATATGATATCGTTGACGAGTCCAGTATTACCGGCAATTTTTTCCGCCCATAGGACTTCCATATATTGAATCAATTCATGCACGTTGTTCCAGTATTTGTATTCAACCGGTTGCCCAATTTCTTTGAATACTTTTACTTCCCTCCCTTTTTTCTCCTTCATCTCCGCCTTTTACATTAAGGGTTTAATTATCCCTGCATATTTATTGGCACGTGTACCTTTCAATTGTTCGTCCGGGTTATTATTATCGCGAAGAGCTGCATTAGTTGCAATTAAGATCTGTGTATAGTTCGCTTCATCTTCGCTAGTTATTAGACGTGTAATGAGCCAGAGTTGGGTGAGAAAATTAATTGTTATTTTAATAAAAATTATTAAGGTAATGTTTAAATAATAATTAATTTTATTCCAGCTCTTAAAAATGTAAATAATCAGCACTTTTGCGTGGGCACCGGTACCCCACTTTCACGATCTGCAGAAACGTTGCGACACTTCCTACCTAAAACCCCACTCATTCGCATGGTCCATAAGCGAAGTTGTTAGCATAATTTACTCACTTTTATTCTGTTTGTAGAACGTTTCTCTACAAATCTTCTCTCCTGCGTCTCCGTTTGTAATAATTTATTATTACACCTGAAATTCTCTATTCGAGAACATAACCGCCTGACCCGCTCTTAAAGCAATTTCATTTAGAACTTATTGTTCTATAGGGTACTAACACTCCGAAGGATAATCAATTTTTAAGAAAATAGTTGTAATAATACCTAGAAATTCCTGTTAACAAACCATTCTTAAAAAATGAATTGACGTGAAAGAGGTTTTGCGTATTATACTGGTCTTAGATATATTGGCTGGTTACCTTTGGCGGTCACCGGGACTATTATAGGACTTAATGGGGCTAATACAAAAAAAAGGCACACCTGGTTGTCCGATCACGCGCTGTAACCTCAGAAACGGTAATTTACAAATACCATCATGAACTCCTTGTATATAGTTTACAAACCCTCATAAATAAACAAATCGAATACAGCCGTTGTTTGACACGAACTTGCGCTGACACTAATCGTTTAAATACCAGAATCTCGTGTAGGGCCTGCTTTTCTTTAACCTGTTCCGTATTTCAAAACGCCGCATAAGAATATATCAGTAATAAATAGCCAGTCCACAATAGAAATTTGAAATGCGCTCTAACCTCGAATTCAACATTATTACCTCTTAAATTCTAAAATAATAGACAAAATAAACTTACCTGTCTAAATAACAGTAATCCTCCCGTTTTTGAAGTGTACACGCACCCTTGTATTATTTTCACCTGAACACATTATATTTGTTTACAAAACACAAAACCACCATTATTTTATTTTTTTGAACACTACATTATAACGTGTTTGTTTATAGTAAATTGCGCAACCGACGACGATCGCAAATACACAGGCGCCATCTTTCTCTAAGTATTATAATATTAGGATTTACCGCCGACATTTCAACGACACCAGCACTACACCGAGACACGGTGAGCTGCCCAAATACCAGGCGCTGTACGAAGAAAACCTTTATTATTATTATTAGAAATTTCGTTTATTTTCCGTCATTTCGTCTAACTTAAGTATTTAATTGTTTTAATTAGTAAGTGTAACCCACAAAAGGAGCATATACTTTACAGACTTTTGTCAGGTTCATTCATGATTATTAGGTCATAGAGACCGCTCGTAACACTGTATCGAACTGCCTTAAAAACCAAATCCTTTCCATCTATCTTCACTGATGTCTTGCCAATTGCCAACTTATCGGTGGAAATATCGTAAAGAACTCCATAAGTGGTATCAATTGCATTCGATGAATCGCTTAGCATGCGCTCTACGTATGTTCGTCGTAATGGATCATATTATTCCAGAAATTGTCTCGATGCAGAGGTATTGAGTGAAATAGAATCGATCGTAGTCTTCCACTTGGGATGCAATATCTCCAATCACACTAGTCTCGAGGAACGATGGCGTCTCTTGACACAGAGGATTTCTTTGAAAATACAGGTCGAGCAAATGGACTAACATAATTACTACCACTTAAAGAAGATGACCTTCGTTTGTTAATTCCTCGAAAATGATAAGGTATTGATAGCGTGGAACTATACTGCTGAATTGGTGACCTTTTGTTTTTGATAGGGGACGAATGACGTTTTGGTGACGGTTTCACGAATACGATCCTTTTTAAGATGATCATATTTTTGCTGTATAGCTTTACAAACTTGAACTATACGTTTCATCAACGCTAATCGCTTGTTATCGATCGGTGCAGATCAACAATGAAACAGATAAACAGGTAAATAAACAGCTCTGTTTAAAACAAGTCTGTATATAACCGGTCTGTTTATAAGAGGTCTGTTTATAACAGGTCTGTTTAATACAGGTCTATTAATTATGCTGTTTATTTGTAGGCTGTTTGATTCCAAATGATATATTAACGATACCTCTAGGGTATTAAATACTGATCGAAGCCTTTCCTAAAACGACCTTTTTGTATTTCAGCGTCCTTATTTATTACCATGAATCCGTATCGAGTTCGCCAACTCTCTGAGCACAAGTCTCGAAACAATTGCATGCTTACTATTGGGGCGTCATGGTTTTCATATATGTGACGAAAATTCAAATCATCGTGTTCTAAAAGCACTATCAAATTGGCGTTGTCTCTAATCAACTGTTTGGGGATTTTAGTATGGGTTTGACCCAAGTAGAATGAGTTACTTCTCCTGTCAGAGGATTTTATTGCACCATGGCATCGTGTAGTATGAGGCAATAAGCAACGATGCCAGCTTCAAACGCCTCCAAAGCTTCCATTTCAAGTTTTACATCTATGATCCTGATCTTCATGAGGGCTGTTGGTATAATAGTCTCTTCGAAAATTTAAATAGTTTTGGTAGGCCGTTATGTACTTGTTGATATTGAAATCCAGATGCATCGCTTCGCATGGGTAACATTCTGAGTTGAGGCGTAACTTTAGTCTGCGAATATTCACATTATCGAAGTCTGCCGCTCTTTCCGTCGTTGAAAACTTGTTTCCCTTTTGAAAAGCCCCAATTACTTATCCAGACTTCTCTAACTGAGTGGAAGTTTTAATTGGCCATATATCCGACTGTGTTTGTTTTAAAGCTGGCAATCCGTATAGTACCCATTGATGAAACAGAATTGTAATGGTTGTATTTTTATCGATTTGTTGCAACAGACTCAGTTTTGAACTGTCGCTTAGCATCACATGCGGAATCTTGAATTTTGTTGAGGATTACTTTCGCATCGTTTGCGGTGCCCTTATAGCAATCTGCATCGCTTCTCTAACGTGTTAATACCAACTCCTGTCGCATATTCACGATAACTTGTCGATAATCTTCCATACCTCCAAATACTTGTTTTAAAGGTATACAGACGGCAAAATGTTTTTCTTTGTTGCTTTTAGCGTGTTCTACTTGTAACGGCTACTTGTTTTTCGACGACCATCCCAAATTCTGTAGACCTTTGCTCTCATTCGATATGTATGATACATATCCTTTGAGTGCGGATGATATACCGGGATTTCTGCATGTATCCACTTTCTGTCCTCCTAACTCCTAGCGAATTTCTTCGAAAAAGAATGGTGCAAAATTGTTTGTTAGGTAACATGTTTTTACACCGCCCCCTTCTTCTGCTGACCTCCATTCAATTTTCCCTTCTATGTACAAGAAACTATCATAAGTAGCGGTGACCAGATCTTGAGTCTGTATTAATATACGGATCTCATCGGACAATCCGTAATTAGAAGGACCGTACGGAAGATATGTATGAATATCTGACTTGGTAATGGTCTCATCAAAACGTGCGCTTTGAAAGATGTTTAACGATTCTGCCATTTCGATGTGGTTTTAACCTTTACAGATTCCAAGAAGTACTTTTCGCAAGACGTTAATTCGTCAGCACGCCCCATGTTCGAATAAAACAATTTATGCTCGCGTCCTTTATTTATAGCATCATTGAGGAAAGATGGAAGCGGACCTTGGTTAATCTTTAAGCCCATATTCTCTTAATTCAAGTCGTACCGTAAATGGTTCGTTTTCCCCGAAATCGATTAATTCACCCTTCTGATTCCTTAATTTAATTCAAATATTACGGATAATGTTGGTGTTGACTTCCAAATATTGAGGATTACTAGGAATTTTGTCTAAACGATAGCCTGCTGGGCCAGACACGTCTATTTCATACAGCACGTTCGCGGCATTCCCGTTTCTATACGAGCCTTTGACAATATTACACCCAATGTGAATATTTGTATGTTTAATTATTTGTATATCTGAAACATCATTTACCATACGCTCCCATCATCTTTTTGTAACAAACCCAATGGCACCACGTCCCTTTTAGTTATCTAAATTAATCGTTTTCGTTCTCGTCTTTGTCTTCGTCCTCGTCTTTGTCTTCGTTTTCGTTCTCGTTCTCGTCCTCGTATTCGTCCTCGTCCTCGTCTTCGTCCTCGTCCTCATCCTCGTCCTCGTCTTCCTCCTAGCCTTCGCCCCCTTGTCCTCGTCCCCGTCATCGTTTTCGCCTTCGTCGTCGCATTCGTCTTCGTCTGCGTCGTTGCCTTAGTCTTCGGCTTCATCTTCATCTTAGTCCTCATCCTCGCCCTCGCCCTTGCCTTCGCCCTCGCCCTCGCCTTCGCGTTCGCCTTCGTCTTCGTCTTCGTCTTCGTCTTCGTCTTCGTCTTCGTCTTCGTCTTCGTCTTCGTCTTCGTCTTCGTCTTCGTCTTCGTCTTCGTCTTCGTCTTCGTCTTCGTCTTCGTCTTCGTCTACGTCTTCGTCGTGGTCCTTCGTCTTCGTCTTCGTCTTCGTCTTCGTCTTCGTCTTCGTCTTCGTCTTCGTCTTCGTCTTCGTCTTCGTCTTCGTCTTCGTCTTCGTCTTCGTCTTCGTCTTCGTCGTGGTCCTTCGTCTTCGTCTTCGTCTTCGTCTTCGTGATTGTCTTCGTTTTCGTCCTCGTGCTCGTCCTCGTTCTCGACCTCGTCGTCGTCCTCGTGCTCGTCCTCGTCCTCGACCTCGTCCTCGTCCTCGTCCTAGTACTCGTACTCGCCCTCGGCCTTGCCCTCGGCTTTGCCTTCGTCCTCGTCCTCGTCTTCGTTCTCGTCCTCTTCTCGTCCTCGTCCTCGTCCTCGTCCTCGTCTTCGTCCTCGTCCTCGCCCTCGCCTTCGCCTTCGTCTTATTCTTCGTCATCGCCTTCGTCTTCGACGTCAACTTCGTCATCGTCTTTGCCTTCGCGTTCGTTTTCGTCTTCGCCTTTGTCTTCGTCTTCGCCTTCGTCTTCGCCTTCGCCTTCGCCTTCGCCTTCGTCTTCCTCTTCGTCTTTGCCTTCGTCTTCGTCTTCGCTTTTGCCTTCGGTCTTCGTCTTCGGTTTCGTCTTCGTCTTTGTCTTCGTCTTCGTCTGCGTCTGCGACTGGGTTTACGTCTGCGTCTGCTTCTGCGTCTGCGTCTGCGTCTGCGTCTGCGTCTGCGTCTGGGTCTGCGTCTGCGTCTGCGTCTGCGTCTGCGTCTGCGTCTGCGTCTGCGTCTGCGTCTGCGTCTGCGTATGCGCCTGCGTCTGCCTCTGCGTCTTCGTCTTCGTCTGCGCCTTCGTCTACGCTTTCGTCTTCGTCCTCGCCCTCGTCCTCGTCCTCGTCTTCGTCCTCGTCCTCGCCCTCGCCTTCGCCTTCGTCTTATTCTTCGTCATCGCGTTCGTCTTCGACGTCAACTTCGTCATCGTTCTCGCCTTCGCCTTCGTTTTCGTCTTCGCTTTCGTCTTCGCTTTTGCCTTCGGTCTTCGTCTTCGTCTTCGGTTTCGTCTTCATCTTCCTCTGCGTCTGGATTGACGTCTGCGTCTGCTTCTGCGCCTGAGTCTGCGTCTGCGTCTGCGTCTGAGTCTGCGTCTGCACCTGAGTCTGCGTCTGCGCCTACGCCTGCGTCTGAGTCTGGGCCTGCGCCTGTGTTTGTATTCGTGTTTGTGTGTATGTGAGTGTGCTTTCATGGGGGGCGTAGAGTGCGTGTGTGTGTGTGTGTGTGTGTGTGTGTGTGTGTGTGTGTGTATCTGTGCTAATATCCACGATAACTCTAGAATGATAAATCTGAAGCTAATTAGATTTTGGGAAAGATACAGCGGCAGAAATGATATAAAAATACCACTGTATAAGTATATCGTAACGCCTGTCAACGGCAACACACATTACGCTTTAGTATGTTACCTCTAAATAGTTTAAAGTAATTAACTTTGTTCTGTGCAATATTTTGAAACAATCCGTATTTTTGCTACAGACTGTTCAAGTTTGTTCAATATCTGAATAACGATCAACTTGATATGTTAGTATATATGTCTTAAGGATATTTTATGGAGGTCAATTTTACATAACCTTTCTTTATAAAGTTTTCTAGTCTAAAGCCAAATAGGGCGTAAAGGTTAAGATGGTGAGCATTACTTACAGATTGTATGAAAGGGGGCAAAGATTTAAGTATCCATTGTAGCTTCTTCTTATGAGCTTGTTGTGTGAACCAACATTCAAAATCTACCTTATCCGATAGGTCTTACCGATAGGAATTTATCATTTTTTATTTCAGCATGATTAGCTTAAATCATTATCACATTCAACTCAATGTAATAAATTAACAATCACTATGAAATGAACTGACACTATTCATGTTATGAAGGGCTACTACATTCGAGTTTAAAGGTCTTTTTTGAAATGTTGAAATATATTGGTAAATATTTTTAGCAGATATCTGCATACATTAAAAGTAATTCATACGCAATAGTCCAATTAATTAATTACAATTGAAATTAAAAATAAATTACTAATTCTGTCAATCAAATGCTATTTTAATGTATGTATAGGTATAATTTAATTAAATATTAATTAATTGAATGATGAATTTGGACAGCTGTTTAATTTAAAATGACGGCAAATTTAATCAACTAATAATAAATCTAGATGAATTTACCAAAAATTGAGTATTGGAAAGCTCTATGCAATCGAATTACGTATTTTGAGAAAAGTGTGAACTTTATATTTTTATGTTAAAAAAATTTGAATGAAATATAGCTAAAAACAGAATTACAAAGAAAACGCTAGAAAATGTGAGAGACGTGCAAATACAGACAAGCTTTATGAGTCAACCCCCGGACCGTGGTAAGAAGAGGTGTAAAAGCTTACATTTTGTAGCCTCGCAAATGAGGAGCAGCAGCAATAAACCTATAAATCGCGTTTTATGGTTTTATAGTCTTCTACGCGGGAACTAGATTGAGTAGAGAGAACCCTCGCTTACCAAGATGTTCTTGTCAAATCACAGAGTTGTACAGTAAAATTTACACTCTTATTATCTTACAACTCAACGAAATTGTTTCTTTACATATTTGATAAATATACTTTTATACTTTCACAACTAACTTTCCTCTAACTTCTCTTTAGGGACGATAGCTACAGAAAATTACTTTTGCATGTATGCCTTTTACTGTTTATTTAGGATTTCTACGGTGGACACGTAGGCTTCAGGACTTGATTTTAGACGATACAATTCTTTAGTTTTGGCACTAACGTTTTTTAGAGAATGTCATAAATATAATAGTTAATCCTTTGGCGTTCAATTAAAAATAAAAATATAATTTTCGGTATGAGTAGTCGTCAAACGTAAACGTATATTAAACCTATTAAATTTTTTAAAATTAAAGTGCAAAAGTCGAAGTAGCAGAAAATTAATGGCAGCTAAAATTTAAAAAAATTGTAAGCTTATCACATTCCGAAGTAAAGTCTGACGCTAAATATAATACAGAATTATTCAGTTTTCTGTTAATACATCAGCTTTATGCTCTCACGAGAAGAATTGAACGTTTAATAACAATATTAAAAATTTATTCAGTACACACTTTGTTTTATGTGATATATGTGCAGTCACAAAATTAAAAAAATTTCAAAGTCTTTCACACTTAAATATTAATTTAGCACAGCAGAAACATCGTTCCTGAAATAAACTTCTTTTAAAAAAAAATAAAAGTAGGTAGCAAGTGTTGATTGGCTAGCAGTAAAATATTTGACTTCTTTGGATTGTTAAACAAACCTATTATGTTTCAACTAATTGCACAGTAGTTACGTTTTCAAAATGCTCATATAACGTAGAAATTTTAAAAGAAGTTACATGTTTTGAGACAATAGTGATTTATTTCATTACTACAAAAAATGTCAATTTTCGGGACAGGGAGAAAGTTGTTGGACGACTCGAAGCGGAGTCCAGCAATCTTCCTAGTCCCGAAAATGTATTTTTTGTACGAATAAAACATAAAATTTTTCTCCAGTCACTTTTATCTTTATATTCAGTCATTTATTTGCGGTTCAATATGTTTTTGGGAACCCCTTATTTATGTTTCTATCAGTATTCGACATTAATAATACGCATCTTACACAAAATGAGTATTATTCTAGTTTTTAGTAAAAAAAAAAATTACCGTGTAGTTTTAATTAGTATTCATTCGATTTTATCTCTATAAATTTAATTCAAATGTGACAGATGTTAGTGAAATAAGGTGAAGATAGATGGTACCACCGGCGACAGCAAATGTTTATATCTGTTCATAGAAAATATTCACTCAAAACGTATAAATAAACTTACATTTGCTTAAAACGAAAGTAAATAGCAACCTTATGTTAAATATCAATACTTATTTATGACTGAAGACGTCGTTTATAATGAACATGCGAAAATTTCAAAATTGTATTTATTGAAGTAATGACATCCCATGAACATCATTCACACGAAGTCGATATTTAATGAAGGTCAAATTACTTTTTATACAGTTGCCATGAAGACTAAAGAATTCCGAAATCAGCCACTTTTGGTACGAAATACTTCCATAATATAACGTCTTATTTAGGTGCTTGGAGAAAAAAGCATTCTAATCACATGCATAACCTAAATCATACAATTCAATAATCCAGCGTAGATTAATTTTAAACCCAATGATCTCGTAAATAACTGGATAGCGTTTCGAGAGAAACGAGACGTGCCTAACATAACCGTGCGGTGTAGACAAAGATAAGTGGAGCTTGTGGCAGAATATAACTCTTGGCGTGCAGGCTTAAGGTACACACAGAAGAATGCAGGTTTCCGCTCACTGGTTAATGGCGCCGACAATGTTCCACACGAACAAATGTAAGCGAACACAAAGAAAGCTTGTAGGCGCGTGCAATCTGTGCCGGTCATCTGCCGGCTACAATTATCAGCGAGCAGTCTCTGCTTGTAGATCGTCATGAATGTCAATGCTTTAATAGCAGCAGTTTATGCAAAATTTCCAATTTGGAATAAATGGGATAAGTTCCATAGGAATCGACAGGTAGCAACAAAATAGTCAGGATTTAGGCATCAATAGCAAGTAAATACCTAATTTTTCAACAAATTATATTTACTTAATGGTATTGTAACGGATTGTTTGTGAAAAACGTATTGAAGATTTCTCTTGTATCTACTGCAGATGTTAGTGGTCTCCCGACAACTCTTACCTGAGGACCCACTGTAGTACTTTCCACGTCAGTAAGATGCCGTTCGAAACATTATTTCTTAAAAATAACGTTGTGTAGTATACATTATTACGTGTCTAACCAACCACGTTGTATAGAATGGAGAGTTAGTTAGGTCGACTAGAAAACTCAGCCATAAGGTCCTGAAACCGCAAAGTACTCGTGGGTGTGTTGGAGTGTGGACAGACGCAAAGAAGGTGGTTAGGTTAGTTAGAAAACAAAACGAGATTATAGACAGACAGATAGGGAGAACAGACAAGAAATAGGCGCCACAAGCTTTAAAGAAAAAAGGACAAATTACTAATTACCTTACGGTATCATAATACTACAGTTCGTCTATTTGTATGTTGAAGACAGATGGAAGTTGTAGTACCTTCCCGTACATTTATAGTATGGAAATTATAGTATACCTTACATTATGGCCTACAGTCGTCTATATTTCGTTTATTTGTACGCTGAACACGGATGGAAATTACTTTTACAGTATCGTATATTTGTCTTGTGAATTGGAAACGAAAATTCTGAAGCTACAGTTCGTTTTAACACAAGATTTAAATATGTATTTTGTACAAATAAGCACTTATCCTTTTAGTGCAGTTTAAGTAAATAACCAATCAGTTAGTGTTATTTTGATACAGTTAAAAAGGAACAGCAGAGTTCTGTTCCTGAGATAAAAACATTTGAGTTTATACAAGGGCGTACGCAGCTTTTTAACTAGGGGGGGAGGGGGCAAAAATTAAAATTGGTTGGAAACACTTTTAATATTTATTGTCTATGTAATGTAGGTACCTTTAATTTACAATAAAATCAGTCTTCTTGGATCCTCAGCAAATTTTTTAATAATAATATGAACAAATTCATCATTTGATTCCAGGAGTTTTCGATGTACGCTAAGCATGCATAATCCTGTAACAAAATATTTTGTTGTAAGTACCTAATAAATGGTAATAATGTTTTGCTAACATACCATTTAAACGGTCTTCCGTCATTGTTGATCGAAGCCACGTTTTCACTCGTCTTAATGTACTGAACGTACGTTCTATGGTTGCAGTTGTGGAGGGCATGGTCACAAGGAATTGTAGCGCTTGGTGAATATTTGGGTAAAATGTTTCTGCCTCCTTGATTGCATCTATTAAATCAACCCCTTTGCAATCTCCTCTATTCTTCCACAGATTTTTCCATAATTCTACCTCATGTTGAATTCCGTCGATATGGTAAAAATCCGCTATATATTTTAAATCTATTGATCGCAGGTCCGTCTCCACAATATTTGCAGGATGTAGGGCCATGAGAAGAAAAGCAGGAGTTTGTTCTTCTCCGAATCTAGCTTGCAACGATCCCAAGAGCGAATCTAGATAAGGAACATATAATGACCTGAAATATTCAACCATTGACGTCGCCGGATGATTTGCTCTGTGTTGTTGCCGGGCTACTAATCTTGGTAGGCGAAGTTCAATATCTAATTTTTGAGCAATCTCGTGTGCTTCATCAAAGAGTTCCCCAGCTCCTTCTTCCGCAAATGCTCTATCCTTTTCGATTACGGATACTATATTTTTAATGTAATCAGCACACTTCATTATATCAATGTGTTTAGACTGCAATATGTTTGCGATATGTTCCAAACGAGAGCTGTATTTATTTATTATACACAGTGACCATATAAATGAAGTTTGTGTTGTTGCAGACAATTGAAAGGCGACTTTTTTTGTATTTGAATTTCCTTCTTTAGTCAGCGTCTCTAATCCTTCCACCATTTCAATAAAGTTCTTATGGAACACAGATATGCTCTTGTATTTCTGACTCCTACGAGTTTCGCATAACATTGGAATATTTGGTGCATATTTGCGTCTTAGCACCGACTCTCGGAAAAAGTTGATAACATCTTTAATCGTTGAGACGCAATTACGTATTTCAGTAAGCTTGTTCAAATCATTGACTACAAGATTCAATTTATGTGCTGCACAATGAAAATATATACCTTTTTTGTAGATATCTCTCAAAATTTTTTGAACGCCCCCATCTTTACCAGCCATTGTGGAGCATCCGTCGTATCCTTATCCCACACATTTATCTGGGTCTAAATTCAGGTTCTGGATAAAAGTGTGGATTGATTTGGCGATTGTTGGTGCATCCATGCTTTCTAGAACTACAAAACCAAGAAAATATTTTCTCAGTACTCCATGCACATTGTCAAAATATCTGACACCTACAGAGAGTTGTTCCTCGCCAGAAATATCTGCGGTTTTATCTGCCAAAACACTATATGAACAAGCTTTATTTATTTCTCCTACTAAAATTTCTTTTAGCGAAGTATCCTTGTCGAGGTGTATTGGGCGTTCTTCTTCCCTTTCTCCATATGTAGGCGCAATTGTTCGTCTCCGGAGTCAATTTTTAATGTAAGCAAGTCATGCAAAATACCTAAAAATAAAGACAAAATGGCTCATTCGTATGAGGTTCTCCATAATAAAATAAGTTTACCTTCATCGTTCAATTTTCCTCTTAACGGCAGATCGTGAGTTCCGCAAAATATAATTGTGGAAACAATTGATTTCAAAATTTTTCGGTTTTCCGCTATAACGGCCTGGTGCCCTTTTTTCAATAGAATATCTACAGATTGTTCTGCATTCTGGAACTATTTCGCCCCTTGGCTGGATTCCTTGTGCCACGTTGAACCTAAGTGTAATTTGAAGTCGTGTGAATCCTTGTATCTAGTAAAGGGTCTTATCATAAACGACCCTACCACTCCACGTGTCACTTTTGGAGGGAATAGTACACAAAAAAGGCAAAAGGCACCCTTTAGACGTTTTGAATAAACTAGCCACGGACTGTACATTTCTAACCAACTATACTTGAATTTGCGTTTCAACTGTGTGGCATCCGCAGCAAAGTCATAACTTTTGGGTGGCGTCCAACACGAAGTTAAAATTCTAGTCCGCTCAGCCCTAGTTATTAGATGGATTCGTCCAATCCACATACCAATATCATTGTCAGGATAATCCTCGCGTTGATTCCCGCTTTGCACTATCGAACCTGATGTGGAGGCTTCGGCATTAATATTTGCATCTACGTTTTGGACATAAGTGTCTCTACTTTTTCTGCTTATGAGTATTGGCTTCCTTATCTTTATCGCTAGGGCTTCCCCTGTCACGTACTTTCCGTTTACTTTCTGAAAAACTTATGATGTCTAAGAAATGCTGTTTAAACCAGAACCAATAATTAAGACCACTCACCAAAAAATGTACGTATATCCATTGCACAGTAAGCACAGTAATTAGTCACGATTCTATTTCAAATTTCACCTACTGGCTACTGTACCATACACACGACCAACAACGCTGTGAATAAGCGAATAATGAAAATTGTATTGCAAGATTTTACAAGTTGACAATAATTTGAAACGTTCCGTTTATGGAACAAAATTTTTATTGCCACAATTTCCGTCCTACTTTTGACCTTTCGTGCGGTGTCGGTGTTGTTTGTACTCGGATTCGTACCAACCATAAACAAAAACAGATGCGCCGTATTTATTGTATTGTATAAAGCTTAAAGCTTCTGAGAATTCAGATTTGCCGTTTTCGTTTTATGAAGGTATTTAAAATATATTAGTCGCCGAATTCGACAATTCTATAACTATATTTATAGTCTTAGCTAAACATACGTAACATTTGTATTTTGCACCACTTCCACTTGGATTGTGCTTTACAAAATGAGTCCCTAATTTTGTTTTATTTTTGTTGAATAATCACATTGATAACATTGGTATACATCAGCACTTGAATTGTGCTTTACTAGGTAACTCTTTACGTAATCTTTCACTTTTGCTGAATAATCACATTGATCACATTTGTAATCAAGAATCAACACTGGAATTATGCAATAAACTATGTGAAACAAGAGCCGCTTTATATTTTGTTACATAATCGCATTGGTGACATTTGTGTTTAGCAGCACTTGAATTGTGCTTTACAATATGTCTCCTAAAATTTTGTTTCGCTTTTGTTAAATATTCACATTGATCACATTTGTAAATATGTAAATCACTATGTTTAGCTTAGTGTCTTACTTATTTAATTATTCTCTAAATATTATTACTGTAATGCATGTCTTTTTCCTTCCATTTGTGGGGTAATAGATTTTGTTATTTAAAAGTTAATTGGTTATTTACTATTTTTCTCACGGGAGAAAAGGGGAATTATTAAACCTTTCACAATTTCGGCCGGGGGGCATCTTCCCCTCCTTGTCCCACCTTGCGTACGCCCTTGAGTTTATAACCTACCACAACTGTAATTTGTTGACATAGGTCAATACACGTTTCATTATTGAATACAGTGTTGATTATATTGAATTTTGAAATTTAAGTAAACATAGATTATAAGGTTGTACAGTCTTTAATTTAGTAATTTTAAGATCGTAAGGGTTTACGAGAAATATCGTTTTAGATTTTTATGCTGATATTAGTCAGACATTTTGCTTTATTAAGTATACATTTAAATACAGTTGTTTTGTGTTTATTCAGATTACCTAATATGTTTTGAGATACAACCTTTCTCAATTTTTGTTTTATTATAATTATTAAACCTAGAAATTGAGTGGTGCCCAAAATAAACAAATGCTAATACTGATTACACCTATGGATAAATCTCTGCTTCCCCACACCTGAAGATCAATGAGTTCTCAATTACAGTAAGTTCATCAGTTTGTACTTCACTGAGCTAGACCGTGGCGCAATTTTCGCGTAGAGTATACCAAATGCACAGTCTACACTTTGTCTGGCCATTGAGTGCCTCTTATTAATATACTCCTGTTCTGTTGTCAAATTTTTCCAGCTATATGATTTTAATAAATAATCTAACAGTGGATAAGCGCCATTTCCTAAAAATACCTAAGAAGCTGTTACGTCCGTTCCTGGAGTTGAGTAGATTCTGGAAGTTCAATGGTTTTTGTTAAAATAGATTTATAAAATGGGAGGCATGGGAAGTGCCTCCATCATGTTGCTTTCTATAACCCTCTACATCAATTGCAACAAACTCGTAATTGCAATACAACGGAAAAAAAATTGTTGTAATTAAAATACATCGATCCATTATTTTTAGGGCACAGAATGTGAACGTGTTTTTCGTCGATTTCCCCAATAACGTTTGGAAAATCCCATACTTTATAAATATAATTGCTATAACCTTAAAAGAATTTGGAGTTGGAAGTTACATATATAAGGGCTGTAGTTCTTCCCATATAGCTACTACTATGGTACTTACTACAAAAACTCCCATGCGAAAACTGAAGGCAAGCGATTTGAATGAATATCCAGTGGCTAGATACGTATAATAAATATATGCAGTTATGTACTCAATTTTAAAAATAAATGTCAGGAGTATACTTTTTGTGTGATTATTTTATTATAGAATGCTAGTTCTATCAACGTTTTGAATTCAAATCACGTTTGGAGTTGAATATTGAATAAAATAATCTTATTGGCCTATTTCAGGGAATATATTACCAAAAAAATTGATATATTTACGAGATCAGCTCTCCGTTGAACTTGGAAAATTTGCAGCAAATACTTATACATCCAAATGGTCGCCCTTTCAATCTCTGATGTTTTTGAAAAATACAGTAAAATTCAAAGCTTCTGAAGGGAACTGATAGTCTATCGCCTACAAGCGTTACTCACGATTATGGAATGGAGGAACTACGACGTGTATTAGGAGCATAGTGATGCATCTTCACAATCACAACTACCGTCACCATCATCTCCCCGATTATCGTCGTAGTCGCCGGTACCACCCACTACCAAACATAAGCGACCTCAAACTGATCTCTGGAACACTGCGATAATAAATATTGAAAAACATAAACTGCAATATTTAAGAGAGAGATCTAAAAAATCCCACCGCACCGAAAATTAACATTCAGATCTCACATTCAAGATATTGTTCAAGAGTGTGCTTATCAACAAGAAATTTCTTTGATTCCGACTGATCCCTCATCATCTTCTCAGTATTTCCAACCCTTATTCTAATATTTACCACAAATGTCTAACCACGCCGTTCAAAATCAAGTTCCCCATTCTGACAATGGCTACATAAAACCATATTCCGGTTATTAATTGTACTATCGTGTACCGATTTAGTAGTTAGTGTTGATTTTATTTATGTTCAATTTTTATATGATCATTACCATGTATTTTAAACTATATTGAAGTTTGTACTTTTCTTGCTTGTATCAATAAATGAAAATGACATTTTACCTTATTATCAACAGTTTTTCTTCAGGTAATATGGGTTGCTTGTGTTAGTTACACCATGCATTGGTAATTTTGCTTTCTATTGTTTGCAAAATGTAGTTGAAAGTGACATTGCCCATTCTTGTGTATTAGAAAAAACGGTCCTCGCACTCCGTGAATGAGTAATGGTATTCGCCATTCATTCCCCTGTCTTGATTTAGAGGATAGAAGCCCCTATTTTTCCCTTGAGTTTAAAAATGGTCTTTCCAATAAAACATAAAACAACTCATGTGAAGACGATATGCTGCCAAGTTTTAAACACTCATACTAAATGTATCGGCTGCCGACATCCGCTTTTACTGTGTTTACTAGCGCTGGTTCCTGGCGCTGATTTTCGGCGCTGATAACCAGCACGCAGGTAACCAGCTTTCTTTCTGTTTATACCCTTACGGAGAACTGCCTATTTTTAAAGTCAGTTTTGTGTAATTTACTTAATCTATTTTAATTTCAATTTTTCAGTTAAGTGTTTGAAAGAACATTGTTTTATTTCACAATACCAATCAAACATCTTCAGATTTACTGAATCGAAAAAAATAGAGGGCCTTTTTAAACCGTCTAAGATCTGTTTACCCAACAGAACTAGTTAAGCTCCGCCCACTAAATTTTGGCCAATGTAAGCGGCGACTACTTTTACACCAACCAAATTATAAAAACCGGGAAATTTAAAAACCACAAATTGAAATGTCACTTTGTCAAGACTCAATTACAAAGCGGCATGTTTTCAGTATTGGCACTTTAACACACAGCAGAAGTTTCAAATTATTTACTACTTCTAAATTACAGGTTGGCTTGGGTATGAACAAAGGTTCATCACACACTATTTTTCTTTCAAATTGTTTTTAATTATATAAAATAAAGTAACACAAACATAGTATAAATATATTTCAAGGTTTAGATTAGGTCAAAATAGGATGTCCTTTTATAAGGACGATAGGGTTATATACTACGTTTAGAATAAGAAACGGTTGCAAAACACGTTTTACTTTATTTTAAGAAACCGAGAACATAAAACAGTTAAACTGTATGATATTGAATAAAACAGAATTAGAGACGTCTGTTCTGTTAGGTACGCCAACTACAACAGTTGAAAGCAAGTAAATGCTTGTAGTAAGTAAATAACAAAGTTGCATTTAAATATTGCAGGAATTTTTGGGGAGGAGCTTAACTATTTGTGTTCGGTAAACGGAGTGTAGGGATGCAATAATTATATGCAAAGCTGCTAAAGTAGTATTCTGAAGTGTGGACAATTCTATTATTATTCATTTTGGAAAATTGATTACTACTAAACACCAAGACAACTGAATCTTAAAAATATTTTTATTTCCTTAAAAGATCATATTTTTGACAAGGATCCCTTATCTCTTATTCAATTGATTTATTTAATTCTAAATACGTACTTCGTATGTCACGAGGTCGTGATTTTATCGAGTATTTGTCACTAGTTTCGAAACTATAAGTGATTCATTAATAATTATTTATGTAGTATAAGTTCAGGAAATTGATAACGCATAAATTTATGGAAGCTTTTAGATTGTAACGGTTTTTTTATGTATTTTAACATATTTAAAATTATTCCAAAAGGTAATCACATTAAGAATCCTTATTGGGAACGAGATACAGTTTTTGGTTTGTTTATCACATTTAGATTGGAGTTTTAAATTAAAATTTGGTTTACGCTTTGACGTCGATAGATAATTGAATTCCCTCTTTACTCTTTACTAGGTTAGTGTGAATTAATAGTTCCGTTGGAAACAATAGTCGTTCGTATTTTTGTAAATTTTGTCAATCATAATAATTATTGTCGTTAAAATTTCATCGTTGGAAAATTAAATGTATTAAAATTGTTCTTAAAGCGTTTCTGCGACAGCCTGGCGCGAATTTTAGATAAAAATTTTGATCTTTAACAATGAGTTTAGCTTTTAGATACCAGATCTTAAGGTATAGCGTCGCAATGAAATCATTAACGCAACCCGGTAAATAATTTTCTATAAATTTTGTCATAACAAACGTAGAAATTACATCTTTTTTCAAATTTTACGATGATCGGCAGCTAGGAATATGTCGTTAAGTAATATCTTTGAAACGTTATTCTATGACCAACAGTAATCGACGTATTTTGTACTAAAGCATAAAGATGTAATAATAACTATTTCCAACGGTCATAAATAACGTTGTCTTGAACACCGTCGTGAGCGGTACGTAGTCTTTATATCGTTATGTCAGCTTTGAAAATAAGTCGTTTATCTGATGTAACCATGACTATTTCTTAAATTCAGAATTTCAAACAATTAACGTTGTCTAGCAAACCATCGTAACCGGTACGTAGTTTTTATATCGTTATGTCAGCCTTTAAAACGAGTCACACATCCGGTACAATAATGACTATTCCAAAAATGCAGAATTTCAAACAATTAACGTTGTCTAGCTAACCGTCGTGAGCGGTACGTGGTTTTTACATCGTTATGTCAGCTTTCAAAATGAGTCGGCCATCCGATGCTAACATGACTATTTCTTAAATTCAGAACTACAAATAATTAACGTCTAGCAAACCGTCGCTTACGACGGGTTTTTTATCGTGATGTCAGCTTTCAAAATGAGTCACCCATCCGATGCAAGCATGACTATTTTTAAATTCAGAATTGGAAATGATTAACGTTGTCTAGCAAACGGTTCTAACCGGTACGTAGTTTTTATATCGTTATGTCAGCTTTTAAAACGAGTCGCACATCCGGTACAATAATGACTATTCCAAAAATGCAGAATTTCAAACAATTAACGTTGTCTAGCTAACCGTCGTGAGCGGTACGTGGTTTTTACATCGTTATGTCAGCTTTTAAAATGAGTCACCCATCCGATGCAAACGTGACTATTTCTTAAATTCAGAATTGGAAATAATTAACGTTGTCTAGCAAACGGTTCTAACCGGTACGTAGTTTTTGTATCGTTATGTCAGTTTTTAAAACGAGTCGCACATCCGGTGCAATAATGACTATTCCAAAAATGCAGAATTTCAAACAATCAACGTTGTCTAGCCAACCGTCGTGAGCGGTATGTGGTTGTTACATCGTTATGTCAGCTTTCAAAATGAGTCGCCCATCCGATGCAAACATGACTATTTCTAAAATTCAGAATTTCAAACAATTAACGTTGTCTAGCAAACCTCCGTAAATGGTACGTGGTTTTTACATCGTTATGTCAGCTTTTAAAATGAGTCGCATATCCGATACAGCGATATCTATTCCTAAGAGTCACAATTTCGTAGATGTTATGTAACGGTTATAGTAGGTTTGTTTGATGAATAAATAAAATGGAAAAATATTTTATTTATTAATTATGTACATCATTATTATTCATTAGTCTAGTCCTTCGTCCACATTTGTTGTGAGCGTTTTCTCCAATTCGTTGAATTCTGCTTCAGTGAGCCGCTGCAATTTTCTTTGTTTTTAGTGCTCCTGGAAACATTGAATATAGTAATTTAAAATCGACCTTCTGATGAAAATTGAGATTACAGTTCAAAGAAGTGTTAACTGATTCTGTTGAAGGCGAAGCTGAAGTAGTGAGATTTCTGCTTTCCTGTTCTAAAGCTGTACATTGCTTTATTGTAACTTGAGAATGATCGCTGTGCATGCTTGTATCATGTAACTCGCCTTTGCTTATTTCTGATTAGATCTTATTTTTGCGGATGTTATTTAAATCAACACTGTCTAAACATTGTTTTACATTTCTACGCAGCTGCCTTGCTGATGTAAGTGAGATTTTCCTATTCTACCCATTCCAAAATTTACCACAAATTGATTCATTATTAAATTGATTATACTTAGGTGAATTTTTAAAGAGAAAGAGCAATAAATCAAATTGTTTTAAAATAGTTAAAATGTTTGTCAAGTATGCGGACAAGAAGTTATACCTTAAAATAAGTATAAAAATGTTTTGCTATGTGCCGCTTACAACGAATTGTGTTACAATTCAGATTAAATTTAAGCCCAAAACAATATAAATCCTAATAAATCAATACAATCAAAACTGTGATAAGAGTTAGGCAAATGATAGATCGCAATGGGTCAGGTGCGTGCTTTTGGATTTCTACAAGAATGATAATTTTCTGTATTCCGAATAATCCTATAGGAAAATAACAGTGATTAACAGTGATACCCCTCTGTTAGGTGAATAACACTGTAGTTATTGTTTGATTTATTGCTCTTCCTGTTTAAAAATTCAACTACGTATAGTTAAAACACTGGTTGTTTCACAATTTTTTTTTGTAACTGAAGAGCGGCGACACTTGAAACGATTGTCAATGAATAAAAAATTTGTGAAACTACCAAGTATTTTAACTAATTAATTCAGCAATGTTTCATCAAGTGGCTTGCGTACAAACCATTAAAATTTATTATTAACACACACACACACACACACACACACACACAAAAGGTTGTATGCATATTATACATAATATAACTACAATAAGGCTATTTAAGCCGAAAAACTCAATAGGTGGAACACATACACACAGGCAACAGGTAAATCTACTGTAATACAACAAAAGGCTACTCTCAGAAAAAGTTAACAAGTAGTATTATCAATTAAAAACTTACCAGATATGTTAGAAGTTCAAAGGAGTTCGTACTTCGTAGCAAAACTGACGATAATACTTTCAGAGATTGCTGTTCGAAATGTACATACCTATACCCGTTTTAATGTTCCTAACAAGTAGCAGGCAGTATCCCGCAATCCTTGACAAATGATAACAGTTATGGTCAAGTCCATCTCATTAAACAGGCTTAAGGCTGGGGAATTTCCTTTTTACGAACAAGCTACTCGTAGATGTATGTTGGCGCACATGGAATTTTTTAAACGCTTATTCACGTCGAAAGCCCGTTTAAATGACGAACTGGTAGCATCCGTTGCTTAACATTTATATTTAATGAGTTACATAATAAATCGTTTATTTGTAAATATAGTATTTAATACTTCCACAACGTCCATACGCAAATTATATTTTGCAATCGTAAAGGAAACGTCTCATTTACATACATCGTACAATGCTTAAAATACGTAAAAAAAAATTCATACATACAAAGTTTAAATAATAAATTTGCAGTATCCGTTGTTTAAAATTTATGTTAAATGAGTTACGTAATAAACCGTTTATTTGAAAATATAGAACATATACTTCCACAACGTCTATACGCAAAATGTATTTCGCAATCGTAAAGGAAACGTCTTATTTACATACATCATCAAACGCTCAAAATACATAAAAAAAATTTCATACGTACAAAGTTTAAATGATAAATTGGTAGCATCCGTTATTTAACATTTATATTTTGTGAGCTACATAATAAACCGTTCATTTGAATATATAGTATATATACTTCCACAACGTCTATACACAAAATGTATTTCGGAATTGTAAACGCAACGTCTTATTTACGTACACCATACAACGCTTAAAATACGTAAAATAATTTTTATACACACAACGTTTAAATAACGAATTGGTAGCATCCGTTAATTAATATTCACCTTTTATGAATTACATAACGAAACCATTTATTTAAAAGTATAGCAGATATATTTCTTCAACGTCGACACGTAAACGTAGTTTTGAAATCGTAAAGGCTACGTCTTATTTACATACATCGCACAACGCTTAAAATACGTCGCAGAATTTTCATATATGAAAGGTTTAGATGATGAATTGGCGGCAACCGTTGTTTAAAAAATGTAAATAATGAACCGCATTTTAAGCAAATTTACACTGATACTAAAATTACGTCAAATGAATTCTCTTTTTATGCTGAACAAAAAGACATTCCTGTTTAAACCATCTTACGCACGAAACTTTATTTATCGGGAAAGGATATCAATTACATTCAAAACAAACCGTTTGTTATGTTGTGTATTTTTCTGATGTAATTTTTCTGTTTGGCGCACGAATTCAATACGGTTTTGGCGCGATTTGAAATTTAAGTAATAAATCGTTATGATTGGTTAATTAGGATGTAAGGGGATTAAAATTGAAGATGGCGAAAATTGAAAAGATGCGTGTTGTTGGTGTGGTCAGTCTTGTCCAGGGTGTAGGAGACGGTTCACGTTTTTTTGTTCGCGGTTTCGCAATGTACGTGGAAGGGTTGGTGGAGTAAGATGGAACTCGTTACACCATACGGCGAGGTTGTACCGAACGTTACCGTAGGAAGACCTTCCGTATCCACTCGTTGGGGTATTATCGAGTTTCACACACTCCAAGTGTATTATATTGTTTGTCAACAGTGACAATTTTCAGTCATAGGATTAACTAGTTTTACTGTTTTTTTTTATTAAGCGCTGGACCTTTATTTTGTTGACCTGTTTTATCGTTTTATGCGGATTAATTTGAGTGAGTTCTTGGTTAAAGGGGTAGTTTCGCGTACACAGCGCAGCTGGAACAAATAAAGTACAAATTTGCTGAGAGTGCCGCTTTAATAAGTAGATGAAAGTAAAGTAGCTGTGAAAAAAATTATATTTGTAGACATATTAATGATAACCAGATGAAAAGCGATCATAACGTATAGTTTTTGGTTCGAGGATTTGTTATAAAATTTATGTAAAAGAATTCAGAAGCTATTGGTTTCCATCTATTATATATCGAGTGGAGCGATTGCTGATATGAGAAAGAAAAGGAAGTTCGATTGACCATTTTATGCCTTTTGGTTTAATTTTAATTAAGTAACGTTTAGACAGCATTTCAATATATAAAGCATATTCACTCGTAAACTATTTCGGACTGTGCTTTGATTGTTTAATCCTGTTTATGTTAAATAAATTTACGTACTGCCAGGTTTGTGAAATTTAGATGTTCGATGTTTTCTTTATTCGTTTGATGTTAATTAAAATTTAGGGTATATAAAATTGATAAATTTGGGGTTGTTGGAATCCTGCAGGAATGATTCCAAATCAGACTATAGAGTTACATTTCATGTGTTTAGATATTTCGCTGACTTTATTTTTCCATGATTATGGTTATTTTGAATATATATGTATAGTGTTTATAACTTGAGTGTTTTTTTACCTGTATATATTTTGTAATCCTCATTTACACTCACAACGTTAATATTTTTACGTTCACTCAAAATTTAGTTTAGTTGTTTTGGATTGTATTCAAAATTTATGAGTAATTTATTTGTTTGTGATAACTGTTAATTTGCACAATTTTGCAGTGGCATTTCTTTGAGGTGTTTGATTAGTTAAGGAAAGCTTTAACGTAATGGATTATGAACATTTCAATACTAGAGCATTTGCTATTTGGATTTTGGCGATAAGTTCATTTGGAAAGACGCTTTGAATCATAACGTAACGTACATTATAAAGTGAATAGGTCGTTGACCGATCAGTTGTTTAGTTTTGCATATGATAGTTTTGCGAGTAGTCGCAAGATTTTTTAAAGAAATCATCCGATCAGCTGTCGATTACGTGGATTTGCCAAAAAGTAAGCAGTTTGATTATTTGTTTGGGAATAAGCTGTGTATTTTCGAGTTTAGGAATTACAACCCCGATTTTGTCGTTTATTAAATTTTCGGACCTTATAGATATTGGGTGGTGTATGTTTAGTTTTGTTCTGACGTAATTTTTTCGTTTTGAATTGAATAATTAATTACCGTATTGATCAGTTATTTTTGGGTTATTGGAGTCAATAAGTTTTACGTTGAAGTTTATCGAAATATTAAACGAGTTTTAGTTTTGTTATCGTAATTTTGCGGCTTGTATATGAAGCTTAAGGTTTTATTGAAGTTTGAGTGAACTTTGTGAAAAAGGAGTAGAATTTTCAGGGAGGAGAGTATTTTATTCTGAGTGAACATTATAGTTTCCTGTTAGACCATTATTATGATCTAGTTCATGCCGTTTTCCCGCTATAAGTGTATCTGCAGGTGGCACCGTTTTGACATTTCTCCCGATTTTGACAATATTTTGGAGTGTGACGAGTACCATTTTGCAGCATTAAGTAAGAACCCTGACCGCACCACTGAGCTATGCCGTGCGCGCACATTGCCTTTACGGGCTGATATTGAGTATTTAACCTGTAACAAGTATACTTACAACCGTGTAGATATTTTACCCATCAGTTTCAAACAAAACATATTAATTTTTGCTACAAGGCGATTTTTATTGTGTTGACATTACGTTGAATACTTTCCTACCGTTTTGGAAAACAATTAAGCATTTTGTTCATCGTAAACATGACAATTAATAATTTTTAGATTTAATGTTAATTGAGTATCTACTTAATGTTTGATACTATTGTAATTAAGATTGTACGCATATAACAGATTTATAACATAAATGTTACTCAAGAGCATCCAGAAATTTACAATAATAACTATTTTATATTTTAAATATTTGTTAATATTAAGGTATGTACATTGATTATTATTTTTGTCAACCATTTTATTATTCTAAAAAATATTGGATGTAATCCCATTTAAACTTATAGGGAACTAACGCACTTTTTGCCACAAGTTTGATGTTGTTCTTTACTAACATCCGCCATAATGTATATGCCTCTCCTTTGCTTATGTTGGAGCCTCCTTCCAGAGCGTGTGGATATGAGAATGCTCGATCTAGTGGTTATGAGATCATTGTTTTAAATCGAATGATTAAATAATAATTAAAACATTGAAATGTTTTGTTACAAATTTTATTAAAATTTCTTATAGTTAAAACACTAGAATAATGATTTCATTACGATATCTTTTTGCGAATCTCAGAATCTTTGTATCTACATTCGGATAAAATTTGATATGCTTCTTAAAGTTAATGGTGACAGAGTATGCTATAAACAAAATATGATGTAAGATCTTGCATATCAAGTTACCAACAAACTGGGACAGCTTGTTCTAGGTTCGATACCGAGCTGGACCGTCAAAACAGTCCCCAGACAATGTTTGTAAATCTACATGGTCAAAAACCACTCTAATTGATGGTCTCAAATCAACTTCGTATGGTGTAGAATTAAAACATATTACTGGTATAATGTTTAAGTGGTATCCTGTAAGGAAAGTTTGCAATTATTTCATTGTAGGAAAACAAAGTTGTACGTAAAAAGTTAAGGGTCTTATTAACCTTTGTTCTATTAAAAATGACTGACGTGTTGTGTTAACGGTGATACGTTTGTCTAAAACTATTCACATGATTTTACGTTATACTGTAATAAAATATTGCTGTTTGGGTAACCAGTAGGGGTGTAGTGATGTAACGTGTGGTTGAAATCTACCGTAGATTCTTTTGTTTTCTCAAACTTTAGGATATTTACCTATCAGTACACAGTCTCGTGAATGGGATATAGATTACTAAAATTTGGATGTATTTGAGTATAAATTTTGGAAGCACTAATTTAGTTGCAAATTTTTACGTTGTTTGATATCTGGATTTATTACAAATCCAGTGTTGTGAAAGGTGTATTGATTTTTTCGGTTTGTTTGTTGTTAATAGATTGAAGATTTTATTTCGCGATTAGGTTTCACGCGCTGACAGTTATATATTAATAAAATGGCAGTTTAATATTTTTTTTGGAAATAATGGTTCACCCTATTTAAGTATTGGTTACTTTTCAGGAAACATACTTTGCAGAATTAAAGCATTGGCGACAGAAAGTCGGTATTCACTTTGATTAATTTATTTTAAAACAAAGAGTGTAGTTTTCATAACCCGTTGGTTTAGACCCGAATTTTCAAAGTTTTTAGGTGACGAAAATAGATCACGTTACAATGATATCTGTCTCGAGGTGGATTGATACAATGACGTAATTTTTCTTTCTATTCTGTTTCTGAGACTCATCTCGTTTTTACCACGCTTACGATTTGAAGAAATAGGTTTATAGCTGTTAAAGAAAGTGGGTGGGCGCGCGATGAGAGCTCCGACGTATTCAATTTGCTTATCATCCACCGGGGTTATTGAGGTTATCGTAGGGAAAGTTTCCCATTCACCGTAGAGGAATTTTTTATACAATAATCAGCCAGCCCGGTAACATCGCAATGTTGGGTATCGATTGTCAGAAGTGTCATTGTTTACGGGTCCATCGAAGGGGAACTAGTGTTAAAAGTAGTGTTTCCCCATTTTTGGATATAATCACGTTTATCTCGGATTCAACGATTGCAAATTCAATATGATTAGTGCTTTTTACGAAATCCATCCGCGTTCATGGCTAGCCAGATAAACAGAGAAAATTGCACTAAATTATAAAGAGCGTTTTGTAAATAAAATTCAAGTGCAGTTATTCTAAACCAGATCATATAATGAGTTAATCATCTTGCCTTGGCTTGAATAACTTTCATTATTCAACTCGCGTAATTATAAAATGAAAGGCTACCGACTGTTGGTTACTATATTGGAGAACGGCATCAGGTAGATTCAGTAGGTTGGCGTCCACCGATCCGATTTATAGAAGATCAATTACGAGAAATACCTATACCGCAGTACGAAGAAAAGGGGAGAACCCATGGTGATCCATTGATGTAACGAAGGTAATTATTTACATACCTTTTATGTTGCAGGTGATTTTAATGTGTAAACTGTTTTATATTTTTTTATTGTATTTGTCAGGCGGATGAATACTCTTTTTCTTGTTTATACTTTGCTCAGGATCCCTTCAGGCGATTAAATTAATTTTATAAAAGTGTATTCACCCGTGTATTAACCATATCGTATTGTGTAGTATTTTTTATTTTATTCTGATGACGCTATACAAATTTACGTATTGCAGAATTTGTAAAATTTATGTGTTCGACGTTATTAATATTCATTTTGGTGTTACGCAAAATTATGACACAACATATTATTTCGGGTAATTTGAAAGCGTCAATCCTATTTAATTGATAGATTTTACGAAATTGATCAGAAGAAACAAAAGAACATCGAAAATGACAAATATTTATCAAACCTTTGTTTCTCAAATATAACACGCTGTATATTTTACGCTATTATGGTAGAAAATTTTCTTCGGATTATGTGTGTATGTATTATATATATATATATATATATATATATATATATATATATATATATATATATATATATATATATATATATATATATATATATATATATATATATATATATATATATATATACATATCAATAAAGTAATTAGCTATCGATGGATTTACTAAAAATGTTCGAAATGACCGTTATCTTCTATACATCGTTGATATCCCGTTGTTTATTTGTCAATCGCCTTACTTATCCAGTCTGGGTGGCTATTATTAATGTTATTTACTTCATTAACGACGCGCGCTTGAATTTCTGATATATTCTCGCTTTGGTTAAAATACATTTTGTATAAGCTTACTTGCGGTTATTAATAAAATTGTAATTATTTACCCAACAGTTTATAATTGACCACATAAACTACATATATTTGTAATCAGAAAAATAGTTCTACCAGTATAGCATAAAACATACAGGGTGTTCCATTTGAAAAAAACTTTGATAAATGTTTGTCATTTTCGATGTTCTTTTGTTTCTTCTGATACGGCGACATAAAAATTGATTAAAGACCGCATAACTTTGGCATATCAAATTTTTCGATATCTCTTTGATTAAGCGAGATAATGGGGGGTTTATAACATAACATATGACCCTGTACGTGTAAATAATTTAAAGTTTTATAGGAACCATCGTACCGGCTGTTGATTCACTGTTTTATCTAGATTTGCGACAAAAGGTGAGCAAGTTTTTCTATCTTTCGCATTTAGGTACTACGGCCCCTATATTTATAAACATCCTGGCGCCCAAATGATTTCTAATAAACCCTTATTGTTTTACGTATTATGGCTATCCGACATGCAAAATTAGTAGCATGCCCACGCCCTTTTTCCACTGAGCTACCGGTCCATTCCTTATCTGTTACTTCCGTTCTACTGACATTTTCGCCCGTAATAGTGAAAACCTTCGTAATAATTTATTTCTTATAGTTCGATTTGGTTTTCTACTTGGAAAGTTTCAGTTACTAATTGTATTCATTACAAGACTTTGAATAAGCGTCTAAGCGGCTGGTTTAAGGTCAACTGCGACAGTTTTTATTTTTTGCATTTACAGGTCTGGATTTCAAATCCATTACCATTAAGAAAAATATCAATGTGAAGTAAATAAATAGAACACCTTCTTACTACAATTTTACACGAACTGTAATATATTTGTGCATGTTTAAATACCTCATAATTAACTTCCTACATTTATGTAGAAACAAGTATTTCCTTAGGACGGAAGTTACGGATTAAGTATTGATTTATATGAAGACAACGATTTTGATCGACTAATAACCTAAGTTTTTTGTTTATTTACATTACATTAAGTTTCACTAAGCTTGCATAATTGTTAAATTTCAAAAATTGACACTTCTAAGGTACAATAAAGTTTAATCAAAATTTCGAAACAAACCATAAAGCATTTCCATACTTATTTCTATTTATATTTTCCTGCTTTTCTAACCAAATTATAGAGTTTTCTTACATTCTCTAATAATTTATTTAAAGTAGATGTTTAATTTTAAACACTAAGAACTACTAATTATTATCCTTATTAATTATCCACAAAAATCCAGACAATTTTTGTACACCTAGATCTGTTGTTACCGTCAAGGAAACAATGAACTCTGCTTTTTTTACAAGTGTCAAGGTAAATAGTCAGCAGTTCTAAACAATTTGTTTGTTACAATCAATTGACAAAGAATGCGTACATACAAAAATTAATATTACAAATTATAGATTAACGTTAAGTATTATTCATCACAAGCTAGAAAAGTCAAGTATGAAATAGTTACCTAACAAACAAACACCTTATAGAAGCGACTAATAATCGATATCTTTGACGCGTGCAAGAGGTGAACGCATTAAGGATCGAGACTATTAATCACCAATTACCACGTGAGTTACAATATTTTCTGAATAGTCTATATGTCAAAAACTGTCAAAAGTATTTTTAAAATTACTATTTGAAATAGTTATGTAACCATTGCACGTTTAACTATACATTTTTGTAAATCCACTCAATAGATCTGTGTATAAATTAGTTTTGTGTACGATTTAATGGTTGTGTATACCAAAATCCTCGCAGAAGCTAATCTATTAACGTTCAATTTTTCAAACTAAATCATGCATTAGTGTGTCTATTAATAAAAAATTTACGGAAAATACCAATAATTGATCTTCTTTCTTGCAACAAAGTTAGTTGAGGGCTAATGTTCATAATATTTGCGTAATCGTAATATGGCTTACAGGTACACATGCATTATAATTACATTATGTACATAATTACACATTCATCATAGTGGCATCCTGACTTGAAATTAGAAAATGTGAAAACATCACGTAACCTAATGCAATTTTAATGCTTTAGAGAACCGCTAACTTTTAAACAAGCCTTGAACCAAACAGTTCGCAATAGTAAATTTCTAATAGTTTACCATCAAAGCTACACTGAAAATACTAGACGTAGTACGCTGGTGCTTTTACATTTTTTAAACATTTAATCAATAACATTGAATCCTGATTTGTGGCGAAATTAGTCTTTAAAGTATGAGGAATGCGTTGAATTGTACAAAGTTATAAAATAAGCCTGTTTTCAAAATGCAATTAGAAGTTAGAAGTAAAATTTGTTGTTAAAATTTAATGTTTATTGAGAATGTTGATTTATCCTTTAACTACAAGAGGTATGATCAATAATTTCACACAAACATCACCTGCTAAAGTAATTTTTCGGTAGGTTATTTTAAATACTGCTACTACAGGTCCGTCAAAAGACTTCATGGAGAAAATGAAGATGTAGCAAAGTGTTTACTGATGGCTTTAGCTAAAGACCAATGGATCTAAAACATATGCAGCTAGTTCATTACATTCTATTTAGCTTTAGTAATAACATTTTTGAAAGTATTTATAGCACTAACGTAACCTACATAACTCTCGACCATTCGGTGTATAAGATTTATGTTTCAGAACATCAGGGCAAGCCCTATTGAACCAAGGTTGGAAACGTAATAACATATAGTCTTGTTTTTTCAAGCTAAGGTAATCAAAAAGTATTACGAAACTACTGTTATTGGAGAGATATAGATGCAACAGAAGAATATTATAATTTCATAAATTTAGAACCTGAATAACTGAAATACGATAACGATTACAGTTACAGCTGGTGTATGCGTGAGTGTGGGCGTGCGGGCGATTGAGCGCGCGTGTGTATACGTGTCTGGGTGTGTGCATGTTTGCGTGTATGTGTGCTTGGACGCGATTGAGAGTGTGAGGGTTTGGTCGGTCGATGGTGTGCAGGTGTTGGTATGTGCGTGTGTGCATGTTTGCCTGTAAGAGTGTGTGTGTGTGCGTGCGTGTGTGGATGAGCGTGAGGCGGGTTCATACATATGTTCGTATGCGAGGTGCGTGTGTGTATGAGTGCGCGTGTTTATGTGTACGCGTGCGCGTGTGTGCGTAGTTGATTGAGTGAGTTTGTGTGGGTGTACAATTGTGTGTGTTGATGAGCGTGAGATTTGTTCATACACATGTTCGTGTGTGCGAGGTGCATGTGTGTGTGTGTGTGTGTGTGTGTGTGTGCTTGGCCGTGATTGAGAGTGTGAGGCTTCGGTCGTTTGAGGGTGTGCAGGTGTGTGTGCGTGTGTGTATGTTTGCCTGTAAGAGTTTGTTTGTGTGTGGGGATGGGCGTGAGGCGTGTTCATACATATGTTCGTGTGCGAGGTGCGCGTGTATGCGTGAGTGCATGTGTGCGTGTGTGCGTGTGTGCGTGTGTGCGTGTGTACGTGTGTGCGTGTGTACGCGTGCGCGTGTGTGCGTAGTTGATTGAGTGAGTTTGTGTGGGTGTACAATTGTGTGTGTTGATGAGCGTGAGATGTATTCATACACATGTTCGTGTGTGCGAGGTGCATGTGTGTGTATGTGTGTGTGCTTGGACGCGATTGAGAGTGTGAGGCTTTGGTCGTTTGAGGGTGTGCAGGTGTGTGTGCGTGTGTGTATGTTTGCCTGTAAGAGTTTGTTTGTGTGTGTGGATGAGTGTGAGGCGTGTTCATACATATGTTCGTGTGCGAGGTGCGCGTGTGTCGTGAGTGCATGTGTGGTGTGTGTGTGTGCGCGTGTGTGTGTGTGTGGTGTGTGGTGTGTGGTGTGTGCGTGTGTGGTGTGTGCGTGTGTCGTGTGTGTGTGTGCGTGTGTGGTGTGTGTGTGTGTGTGTGTGTGTCGTGTGTGTCGTGTGTGTGTGTGTGCGTGTGCGTGTGTGCTTGTGGTGTGTGCTGTGTGCGTAGTGCGTGTGTGTGTGTGCGTTGTGTGTGTGCGTGTGCGTGTGTGTCGTGTGTGCGTGTGTGCGTGTGTGGTGTGTGTCGTGTGTGGTGTGCGTGTGTCGTGTGTGCGTGTGTCGTGTGTGTGCGTGTGTGCGTGTGTGCTTGTGCGTGTGTCGTGTGTCGTGTGTGCGTGTGTGCGTGTGTGTGTGTGCGTGTGTGCGTGTGTGTGTGCGTGTGTGCTGTGTGTGTGCGTGTGGTGTGTGTGGCGTGTGTGCGTATGTGCGTATGTACGGGTGTGCGTGTGTGCGTGTGTGCGTGTGTGCATGTGTGCATGAGGGTGTGTGCGTGGTGCGTTTCGTGTATATGTGCGTGCAATAGTACATACAGGTATAATCATGATTTTGTATCACACATAGATAAGGATGTGCCAAGTAGTACATAGGATAATATAGTTGCTAATAACATGCATAACTGGAACCACTCCTAATTAACAGAACTGAAGAGAAGTCATAAATTTGTTATTGAAAAGAAAACCTTTTTGAAGGAATACTCTTCTCGAGATATTGTGTTATCAATTAATGGACCTTATTACCTTGCAAAACCTGAAAATGGTAAGGAAGTCTTCTGATTTTTGACTTTGTTGAAAACATTGGGTTAGCAATGACAGACTGCAGAGGCCTTTTTGAAACAAGGGAAAAGCATCTTCAGAAAAGTGCGCTGCTTAAAATAGCAAAATAGAAAATTCCGTTCCTGTAAATGAAAGAGAATACAAATCAGAACATGAACTAAGGACCTTTGTTACTTTTAATAATTTTGCGAAAAGCAATGTATTTTCCAATTGCACAATCTACTTAAAACTTAAAATACAGTTTGCAACAATGCACGTATTTTTACTAATTTCAAAACATTTAATTATTAAGTGATTGATGAACTAAGAAGTTAACTTTACGTATAAATTGTAAAATGACCATTAAAGGCAACAGCCACCATTAATAATTTCCAAAGTGAAAGTACACATTTTGTACATGTACTCGATTTTTTAGTTTAATAAAATAGTTTCAAATTTATTCGTTTCTCAAGTAGTAGTTGTTTTTGTAACCTTATTTGAATTTGAAAATGTTGACTGGTTGTCGGTAGTACTAACCCTTTAAACCCGTTAACCTTTGAATCGCAAAATAAGGAATACCCACCTATTTTTTACAGTGATGATGGCATGAATGTATGAATATGAATAATATTGATTTAAAACTGATCAATATTTCGCAAATTATTATAACTAGGATTGGTTCATAGACCGAGTAATTAACGTTGGCGATAACAAAACAACTGTGACTTTCCCAAAAAAGAAAAAGACTGATCATTTCGTTGGGCCTAAAAAATACAGATATTGTTACGTGCTTTTTCTGCTTGGCCCAATAAATATTGAAACTGTACTAACTAAAGAATCAGATTTTGTAAATCGTTTCAACACCCTATATCGATGTATTCATCCTTCTTAGTTCGTTGTAGTATTACTCTGCTTAGATTTAATTGGGTTTTTATTAACTTTTTTACTTTTATTGTCAAACTATACCGTCTCAGATATGCCTTATCTGGCAATTTTCGAAGGAATTGCAGGAAAATGAAAGAAATTTTAGAACACTGACGTATTGTGGTTGATTAAAGGGAACTGCGAAGAATTGAAATAGATTGATGAGAATTGTCGGGAATTGAGTTGGTAGCCCATGACTAGGGATGCTGTAATCATTTACATATAAATTCTTTCAAGCTAGGAGGCATGTATATTCCATGACAACCGAGGAGGTACCACCATCCTTATCATGGGCTCCTCAACATAAGTTCTCCGATTTTCAGAGCTCAGTATGGGCTGCGGGTTACAGTGTCATTATACTTAATCAATTTTCATACTAGTCTTCCACAATTAACCAAAAATAGCTGTTGACGTGCAATCCTGCCCCGCTCGGATGTATGGTTGGGCAAGAACCAAGTGACATTAGTCATCGAAAGTACTCACTTTCCATACAGTATTGTAACATCCGTGGTATCAGGTCTAATCTGCTGCTCACCAACATCTCCATTTCATCAGAAACATAAGTCTTCTCTAGAAACATTGCACAATCCGACTTGTAATGTCCCCAACACAATCTTTACCGTAACTTTCGATACGAGTGAGGGGTGTGTGTGCTTCTATGAAGAATAGAAAATTACAGTAATTTGATTCACAAATTCTAGTCTTAAATTTTTAAAATTCTACAGTTGCTTCTGTATGTTTTCCAATGACAGTAACTTTCAAGACGTCTTCTATTACCTTAGTTTAAAAGTTTAGTACCTTCAGTTCCAGTTTTCATGTTCAGATGTCTCAATTCTGACGGATTTCAATGATCATAAATCTATTTTTCTTAAATGTTTATCTTCCACTAGTCAGTCTAGTCATTGTGCAGATTACACTCTTTCCTTGAAGCTAACAAACGCTTTAGTGACCACCAATATGGTTCGAACAGATTCGTTCAACAAGCGATTTTTTTTTATGTGAGCCAAGTTTGGAACGAATATTAGAAAAATGCCGTGAAACCTGTGTAGTCGCTTTAGATATTTCATAAGCATCTGACCAAGTTTGGCGTAAATGTTTATTTGCGAAACTCACCATACTTGGGTTAACTGGCACGTTCATCAATTGGATTTCTCGTTTCCTTGACAAAAGACGAGATACATACGTGTGGTAGTTAGTGCTTTCCTTTCAAAACAAGTTGGTCCTGCCGCAGGGATAAGCGATGGTTCCTACAATTCATCCGCTATACACCAATGATCTGATTTCTTCTACTACTCCATTATATTGCTTTCCAGACAACAGCCCTCTTGATTGTAGTTCATCTCAATCCACTCGTAACACTAAACTACCTTCTATCGATTAATATACTAAAACTAAAATGACCATTTGAACCAACACAGACATATTTTTGAATGGAAATGTTGAGAAAACTCACTATTGCCTTGAGTCAGACCAAAAAGACCGATCATTTCCTGTTGCATGAATGTCTCAGATATAAAGTTTTTATTATCATATAATTGTATATTCAAATCTACTATAGGTTAACCATCTTCTATCAGGTTCTGAGGTGGCTGCGTATAAAATAGAATTTTGGTGCAGATCTAAGCACTAATTCACATCACGATGACTCTTTCTGCTATATACGGCCTAAATTGTATCTCAACGAGAATACAAATCTCACTTCTGAGTTTTTCTCTCAATATCGTTGGCAGTGTTAAAGAAAAGCGATTAGCATAGAAGAATAGTTTAAATTGTTTCTTTGTACTGGCATCCCTGTACTGGTAAAATTATTTTTTTGATAGCTTTCTTTTCGACCTATGGTAGGGATACCCGATTCTCTTACACACATCATAAATATGCAGTATAACCTTTTATACCAAATGGCTTTTAGACTCTGTAAGGGATCTCCCTAGTTCCTGTTTTCGTCTTACTTATGACATGAAAAAATGAAGGTAGCCGTTGATAGACACCTATTGGAAGTCCAAAATTCCTATACATCGTATAAGCGTTCGTGAGTGCATTAGCACGTTACACTACATTGAGCCAGATGAGTATCACAACCATTAAAAAAATATCATTAAATGCTTATGACAAATCTTCATTACTAAGGTAACTATCACCTTTCATAGGTTGGTTTTGTATTAATTAACGTGGAGACAAAGATCAATACATCGTCATCGTTTATTGATGAAAATAAGGTTAGCTAATGTTATAAGTTGGATGGTTATTTTTACATCAAGGCAACGTGAATTTGTCTATTCCAGGGATGAGCAAAACTACGGCCTGCGGGCCACCTCCGGCCCGCGAACTGTTGCAATCTGACCCGCTACCATCGACGCAGAAATAGATAACATAACGTAAACCACGGAACAAAAATGCATCAAGTGCGGTGTCGTTTGCATGAATCAATTCGTTCATTCCTTCGAATGGTTGTGAGAAGCACAGTCTGCGAAACGTAGCGTAATACTCAGTAGCAGTCGGATCTTGCTTCTCACTCGAGTCGCATGTTCGCAGGCCGCATACGCAAAGCAAGCACGCAATCGACTGAAGAGTCGTGCCTAAATCGTGATGCAAGCCACGACATTTTTTGTGATATTTCCGAAAGGTAGATATTATATACATACTATGTTATTTGCACCTCTTTATTAGTACGCCGATGGTTAAAATGCGGGTTTTTTCTTAACATGTTCTGTTTATAAATGGTTGTTGTACAAACATGCTTGGGCGATGTATTGATGTTGGATTTGTTATTTTGTTACAGCTTTGGTGGTGGTTACTATTGTCAGTCAAAGGATGACCAAAAAACGCAAAGTAGATTCTGTGTGTCGAGTGTTTAAAGAAGAATGGTCATGGAAATATTTTTTCACATAATTTAAAAATAAACCAGTTTGCCTCATTTGGAATGACACAGTTACAGTTTTCAAACATTTTAATCTTTGATCTTTAATAATGCGAATGAAAAATATTGCTCTATGACTGGTGAAGAGAGAAAATGTTGAAAGGCAAAAACAGAAATTATGTGAACAGCAGAATGCGTCTATCACGCAATCTGGTGCTTAGAAGGCTGCAACACTAGCAAGTTATGTTGTAGCTGACAAAATTGATAAGGGTAATAAAACATTATCTGATTGTGAATTTCCGAAAGATTGCATCGTTGCCGTAAGCAACATTATTTGTCCAGAAAAAACTAAAGAGTTACAATCTTTAGCTTCGCCGCAGAAAACGGTAACTAATCGAATTCACGCTATTCACAACTGGAAGGGAATTGCAATAGGTTTGAATACTTTTCTCTAACCATGGACGAAAACACATATATAAGTGATACTGCCAAATTACTGATTTTTGTCAGAGGAATTGATCTAGAGTTCAATATAACGGAAGAATTAACATGACAATCACTAAAAGGAAAAATAACTGGATACATTACTTATGATGCTTGTTTTGAAGGTATTTCCAAGTTTAATTTACCTGCGAACAAATTGTCTAACGTAACCAAGGATGGAGCGCCCAATATGATGGGCAGTAATTAAGGGCTTATGGGTGTGTTTTGGAAACAAAACACCAATCATAACGTTTTATGTCTGTATTGTTTAATACACCAGGATGTATTGTGCAATGCAGTCATTGATATTCAACCCACTGTCAGTGTGATTGTTTAACTTATCAACACAATACGTTCCCGGGGCTTGTCCCATCGTCAATTCCAAGAATTTCTGAAATCCACTGAAAGAGAGTTCTCTGACCTTTTTTATCACAATAAAGATGGTTAAGCTATGGTAATAAGACTTTCTGATGATACATGGTAAATGGGACGACTTTAAAATAAGATCTGACATGAGTTGGCTAGTTAATGACAAATTTTCTACGGATCTCCTTTCACACCTTAATAAACTGAATACAATGCTTCAAGGCAAGAATCAATTTTTAGATGAGCTTTGGGGACATTTAAAAGCCTTCAAATCACAGCTTAAATTATTTTCGAGCTGTATAGAGAAAAGTGATCTTACATACTATCCAAAACTAAGCAGCATGTCACCACTATATATACACCATCAAAGGGATTCGCTCAACAACTGAAAAAACTGCACGAGGAGTTTCAGAAGAGATTTCAAGATTTTAAGAAAATTGAGCAGTGACTAAATATTTTTTCCATGCCGTTTAATACTAAAGTCGAGGAGGTTTCCACTTGAACTCATTGAAACGCTGTGCATTACTCATCTGAACTCTCCTGAACACTACCAAGTTAGAATTTTATTACACCTTATCCAAAACACAATATACCGGTATAGTTGATCACGCCCAAATTGCTAAAAGTATCCGCATTGCAAATGGAGCGTGATTATGATGAGATTATGAAGAAAAGAAAGCAGTATTATCTGTTTCACGTTCCCGCAAGGACCATCGCCGCTGTAGCTGCAACTTCGAAGCAAAGTTAAATAGTGTACTTACATTAATAAATCTTTGTTTATATTTTATAGATTACCTGGAATAAATATCTATGTTCTCATTTCATAGTGAACCTGATTTGAATATCTATAGTTTATATCATTTAATTTTGTATAAATAGAACCTGGCCCCCATAGATTATATAAAATATTGGCCTGCGTAGGAGAAAGTTTGCCCATCGCTGGTCTCTTCAGTCAGATTAAGAAATAAAGTTCAAAATGGCTTTCGGATATCCTCGTCGTTTTTAATGACAGTAATGGTTTGTAATGCTTTTCAAATTATGGCGAAACAGAATTTCTGAGTTTCTAGCATACTAAGTTCACTACATTTAATTTGTATTGGTATGCATGTCGTGTAAACAACTGTTAATAAAAACAAGCAAATTAAAGGTAAACAAGAACTTTTTTTTGTTAGAAACGAAATTTCTTGAGTCTAAACATAAGGAATTTGAAAAATGTAAGAATAAAAATCTTTTCTGTATTGTTCAACTTCTAAAGTAAACAGTCACACCCCGACTCGAAAACGAAGCGGTACCTTCGTCATTTTAGTAAAACTTAATTTTCTCGTATTAGTCCTGGTACAAAAGAAAACTTTTTCCCCGAGAGATATTATAGACAGTTAAATTGAGTTCCAGGCTCGGCAGCGGTTTTTATTAAATCAAACGACAACTCTTAATATTTCACGCAACTTTTATCTTAGCTTAAGCATTTATCCGCTTTGTTAAACGAATTGATGTGAAGGCATTTAACTTTTACTATATTACAATGTTGTGAGTAAACAACCTATAAGTAATTAACCTGTACTGCTAACATTACCATTTCTAAACATAAAAATTTGTTTTAAGGAGTATAAAATTTCATAGTTGCATTTTTAAGTACGCACAGTCCAATAAGATCCTCTTAAACGCGCACACATTTCAATTATGTAAGCGGACGTTCTGGTAAAACACCCGAGAGTTGAGATTTCCACTCGTAATATAGTTATGACGCATTATATTTTAATTCTCTGCATACCCTACAAAGTTAACGGCGGCAAAGAATGGTATGAAAATTAAATGATATGGCTGTTTCAAAGGGGGCAATTTTAAACACTTCTGTTGTCATAAAAGATGCGAGAAAGAACCATTTCGCGACTTTGAGAAAGAGGAGATGTGGGACTACGTTTCGAGAGTTAAATAAAATAACATTTCTATGAGACTACGAGTTGGAAGACGTTATGATACTGGAGGGACATTACGACATCCGCGCGGGACACACAAATAATAAATATTATAATACAGATGGCGGCCAGCGTGTCTTCTGTCCCAGCACGATAATGCAACACATTGTTATACACGTCGCTTTGATGACAGTTTTGCTTCTTAGAAAAACTTTTATCGCCGTTTTGGGAATCTGCGTTTCGAAGGCACGATTATGCATGCTGTAGCGCTAATGTCCGCGAGCAAGAGATAGCGCCGTAAGAGCTTTAAAACAGAATGCTGTCGGTGAAGAGATATGAGCAACAATCCGCGCATTGTAGGTCGCATCGGGATTCACCCCGTTAGAACTGGACTTGTTCTTCATAATTAACGGTATATCCCTCGACGAAAAGACATTTTGCATTAAACAAACTCGATCTCGAGCTAACTGAAACACATGGCTTCATTAAACTCGAGTTTTAATTCATTTTCGAGGGAGTTGTACTTTTCATGGAGCTACTGAAGGGTCAAATACATATTGTGTTATAAATGGGTTCTCCACGATGTTTAAATAAATCACACCATATTCGTTGGCTCCGTAACTTTACGAAGGTGAATGGATGTAAGGGTTGATATATAACGAGTCGAGCTAATGTGTTCGTTATACGAAAGGAAGACGTGGTGGTTGTAATAAATATACATATAAATTAGGGACAGGACATATACCTATATGAATGTTAAAATAAGTTCCAAATTGTCAACGACGCAAGTTGACTCCCTTGAGGGAAGAATATAGGGGCCAGGACTAATTCCGGTGCAGCGTGCGAGGCAATCTAGCTGCTGCGGACGGGAGCCTAAATTCATTAGCAAACCCAGAAAAATTGTCTACCCGCTTGGCTTGATATGAAGTCGGAGGTTGGGGATCTCGTTCGTACATAGCGAACTTTTTGTGATGTAATTTCTTTCTTTATTACTCATGCACCTTGCTTATCAACTACTTTGTTTAATTAGGAAACCCTCGGAAAAGCACAATAGCCGTTATTTCTTTTTTGTTTGGTATACCAATTTAAAAGAATAATCTTACAACTTACAATTTTTTTTCTTATTAAATAACTTTTTGCTATTACGTTCGAAGCATTTGCGTCGCATCTACCCTCTTATATAAATGCTGTACTGTTTCTTCGTATTATTTATAATGAGTTTGAATTTAATAATGGACACCCTTTTACTTTCTGGGTCTGCTTCCTAGCGTTTACGTACTAGTTTCAATTGTACCATCTTTGATGTGATACTTTTGTTGCAGAAGTGCTATTGTTACTATGAGTTGAAGTGATTTTTATATGGAATAAAAACAAAAGGGACACATAATCCTCTAAAATTAATCTTTATGTTAACCATTTATTCGACTGCTACCTAAACAATATGTATTAATAACTACCAATCCCTAAATTCAATTAATAATTATTAAATTCGTCTGTTATATATTTATTTATATCTGAATGTAGAAATGTCCGACTACTTAGAAAAACAAACACAAAATGGTTGTTAAAGTTTTAGTGTATGTAAAGTAACAAATTAAGACATGCTGAGTACTATACACATCTTAACGAAATGTCTTCAACCTTCTTGCTCCACAAATACCAACAGTTCCATTACCGAAAATTTATTTGAGAACGGGAACTTGCCAAGAGTGAAATTACAGAATTGCTCATATATTATATTTAATTATAATTTGAAATAAAACCTTTCGCGGTTTGCCCATTTATTTTTGGCAGCTATTAATTTCTGAAATCTTACAGGATAACTAGATTTCTAGAGGTGTATTTTTACTATTGTTTCCAGAGCTATACGATCTCTAATTTCTAACACAATGGTTTAATTATAATTAGTATAATTAAAAGAAGAACGACTTTCAGCTTCATTCGTAGAAAAAGTATAGCACTCTTCACACTCGCCTAAGGCTCCTGCTACCAAACCGTCATACTGGTATGAAAACTGCCCTTTTCAAAACTTGTACAATATACTATCTAATTTTTAGCATTGTTCTGAATTTATTTTGAGAATTTTTATTTTCATGAATAGACGTAAAGGCAGAGGACTGGAATGAAAGCAACCAATCAATATTTCGATGCCAATATTTTTAAATACTTTCGTAGAAACCATCTAACATTAGGAGGATTATTTCATCACCACAATAAATTTTTAACGTCTGAAATCCGTTCAAAACAAAATACGTATTGGAAATTGAGACATATGGCGAAATTTTTGTATAATTATTTATGATACACCTTTTCATAACTCCTGTTTGCTCGCAAACTAAACAATACTCTCGTTAAGGAAAGAGTTAGTTACTTTGTAACTAGCACTAAACATTCTCAAATCCTGCGTTTATTAAATTTCCTATTAGCAATTTTCAAAAATTTAACACACTCCTGCAAAATGTGATCACAAAATGGCTCTTACATTTATCTCTATTCACGGGTTCAGATAAACGTTACGTGACCTATTAGGTCCGACATTGTATTCATATCTAGTTAAACTTGGTAAATAAATAAAAACTCGAAACATTTCCCATACTCGATAGGTAGGTTTATTAACAGAATGTATTTTCCTTTTAAATAAATTTAAACAATTCTTCATTTATTAATACGTAATACAATGAATCGTTGGGCATCTGTAAGAATAATACAATTACGTAACTCTGTGAGTGAATAAAAAACCAAATACTTAAATTTTCGCACTTACTAGAAATTTCATTGACAATTTAAAAGAATTCACAAGATATAGATTATTACAACTCAATATTAATACAAAGTACACAACAATTTTACGTAAATATGTAAGTTATACAAATATCATATTTAGAATCCTACAGGCAACAGATTTCAAGTTATTCTATACAAAATATATTAGGTACCTACACAAAGAATTTTCATTAGAAATAATCTATGTTCGAGTGTGAAATTAACCCAAATGTAAAGTAATCAATTTCCATGTTTTATTTTTAAATTAAAAATAATCTACGTTCGAGTGCAAGATTAGCCAAAATGTAAAACAAGTCAATTTGTACGTTTTATCATAAATTTCAATTCAACAGAGAAATTTTCTAAGTACAGGAATAGCAATAAATTACTATGAAAAGCGGGTTGCAGAGAAATTCTGCTGGATATTCCACAAAGAAGTGTTTTGTAGAACAGAATGTCGAATTATATCAAAACTTTGGCTTTTACACATCGCGATGAAGTGGGATTTGGCAAAATCATGTGCGATGGATTTGCACATATTAAAAGGGGAACTGGTACGCACAAAAAAGTGCTGTTTGCTATGATATCGGAACTGAAATAAATTTCTTACTCCTTTTCTGGATCATTACACAAATGATTACCGTTACTTTGATATTAATTAAATCACTCATTTATATGTGGAAAAACTTGTAAAGCTTGGTAAATTTGATGGAAAATTGGCGATATAGACCTAATTATGGTTTGGTTACGTTCACCTTAATACCGTAATAGAACGATTTAGTAAGATTAGATGGTATTACTTTAAACAACACCGTAACGAGAACGTTTGTGTAAACCTCTAATGTATTGTGTTCGCTACAGTCTATTTCACTATTAAACGCCTATAGTCTATTCATGCCAACATTTTTGCGAAATTAAATTCATATCCAATAATGTTGATTCTGAAACTTAGATAATTCCTACTAAGCTGATAATTTAAATACGTTATTTAGCAAGTTTCGTATATCAAAATAACAGATGGCCCTAAGAAGTTATATAAAAAATAAGTGACTGTGAGTAGTAAGGCTATGTATGTTCTGGCGCAGGAAGTGACGTCACACAAATCAGCGACGTGAGCGAGCACTTAAGCTCCGCTCCCACCGGAAGTTTGTGACTGGATCTTAATGGGAGAAGAGAGCGTGGCTCCTCCTACCGGAAGGAGCAATGACGTCAAGTCAATGGGATACGAGGATGGGCGCACCCCCTGTTGGGTTGAGGAAGGGGGTTGGGCCAGTATTTGTCCAATGAGCGACGTGGCCGCCATGTTGGAATTGTTCAGCAGCCTCTGGACGTCTTCGGCGGCTTCCAGTAGGTTCTTCGCCGGCTTCTGAGGGCTTCCTTAAAAGTCTTCAGCGGCTTCTGGTGTGTTGGTTTCCGGCGCCGCCATGTTGAAATTGTTCAACAGCCTCTGGAGTCTTCGTCTTGGACGTCTTTACCGGCTTCCGGTAGGTTCTTCGCCGGATTTCCTTTAAAGGTCTTCAGCGGCTTCTGGTGTGTTGGTTTTCGGCGCCGCGTTGTTGAGATGTCGTAATCTGCGGGGCCTTGCAGACATCTTGTTTGTTGCTGTTGAAAAGGATCTTCCAGTTGTAGGGTAAAACCTGAAAAAATTGTTTGCACCGGGATTCGAATTCGAGCAAGTCAAGTTATGAATCTATGCATATCCATGTAACCTACTGAGCTATCAGGGTTTTAGATATGAAATGTAAAACCTGTGATTTAAGCGCAAACATTTAAGGCAGTCAGTGACCGGAGGAGTAGCTTTTCATTTGGTTGCAGTAATTGATATCCGGCGCGTATAACACCATAAATGTAATTACATTTTTACAATTAAAACACAGAGTATATTATTATTGTTTCTAAAGTAATAAAATAGCCGAAAATAATAATGTTACTTATAGATTAGAAAAAAGACTTTTATGTTATGTATTTGTAAATACAAAAATTATATTGACATTTAATTATTGTATTTAGTAATAAATAGAAAATAATGTTGTTGATAAATGTGTGATACTAATAAGGTAAAAAATTATAAAAATACTTTGATGTTATGAATTAAAACTGTATGCATTTGTTAGAAAGTTAATTACAACAACAATCATTATTATATGATGCTCTATGTAATTGCATTATATTCTAAAATAGTTAATACTAAAACATTAAATAAAAATTCAATTAACATTGAAAAATTTCAATTTAAAGTTTATCTATAAATAACATCCTGAGTGTTTACATGAATATTTAAGCTGCCGTCATAGTGAGGGAATGAGTAGCTTTTCAGGTTGAAAGGAGAGACGGTACTAGAAAGAGAAGGTATTCGATAAGATGAAATTGAAAAATTTCGCGCGCATAACACCATATGTAACAATTACAATTAAATTTGAAGTAATAAAATAGGGTTTGCATTTTCAAATAAATTCTAAAATAACTAATACAAGAAGCGGTGCATTTACTGATAAATATATTAAAGCCAATTACGACATTCAGTTAAATCTAGAAATCTTCATCATCATAGGCTTTAATTGAATTTAATAATAAATATATAAACTCTAAAGAAGCTAATTTTATCATTTAATAACATCCTGCAACACTGTATATGAGAATTTCGTTTCTCATAAATAAGATACACATACGGTAATTTCTATTTGCCAATAACGTACAAATAAACGAACTGTAGACCATATCTGAAGGTAACGTAAGTTCCATAATATGAATATAAGGTAAGGTATTATAATTTTTATTTGTCTTCAACGCACAAATAAACGAACTGTAGACCATATAGGTAAGGTAATTTTCATAATATAAACGTACGATAAGGTAAGATAATATCGATAATATAAACTTAAGGTAAGGTACTATACTTTTCATTTTGTTTTCTACATACAAATAATGAAAATGCAGATTCAACAATGAAACCAGAAGTACATAACAGCATGCGTTATTGATGCAAAACACAAAGGTATCTCCATTTATATTTCTTGAAGACTAAATTTGCACCATCATGGTCATCCACGTAATTTTGTGAATATTCACGTCGTGACGTCATACACCACGCTTTTACAACGAACAAAATTATTTAACATAAGAGCTTTTCCTAACGCACTCGGATTTCCATAATGTAGAGGCGTACCCTTGTTCCTTTCTTTGTTCCCTATTAAATATAATATACAGGGTGAATACTCTAAGTGAAATAAAGGGGTGAAGACCGGGAGAAAAATCATGATAGGCGTCCTTTATAATTGTTTCCAACCCTCAATCTGGGGGTTACAGTTTCTCCATATATGCACTCACGGGGGTGAAGCCATCCCTACCTTTTTTTTTCAAATGTAAGGGTAGGTCAAGTGATATACCATGTTAAGACTTGTATTAAGAGGAACACAACGCAGTATTTATTTTCTCGGGCATTTGAAAAATAATGTGAAAAAACCTAAATGAACCACTTTCTCTTGCTCAATGTTGTTTCATTTCGAAAGTGATTGAGATGTCGGTAGGTAAAAATGTACCGCAGTGATAACGTGCGTTCATTATTGCAACAAGCCTGATCTTATCGTGGAAGGAAAAAATTTTTATGTTCTGTGTTTCTTACACTCACTAAGTGCTTTTTAACTTTGGCAATGCTTGAATGGTCGGATAAAAATGTGCCATATTGATAAAGTGCATTTACTATCTTACCAAGCCAGGTCTTATCGTTGATGAAAAACGCTCTTAATCTTCTGTGTTTTAGTCTCGATTATAGTTACCTGCTGGATTTGTTAGCGTCCACATTAAATTACAATATTGTCTGTTCTCTTTGTATTTTTATTTACTCCTTTATTTAAATAAATAATTCTTCTAGTGTAGTTTTCACATTTTCACATCGTACTAATTTATTTAGCATGGCTTATTTAACGGAAGCCCTTCGCATTGAGGTATTAATGATGATCGGATATGGTGACCGAAGTCACACTCAAGCTCAGGTAGCTGAATTATTTCAAGAAAATCATCTCGATTTACCGCGGCTTTCTCAAGGCGCAATTAGCAAAATAGAAAGGCGTTACAGAGGATTTGGTCATGTCAGGAATCTGCCAAGACAAAGAAGAGAGACAATTGACAAAAATACAAATCTGAACGTTTTGTTGGCTATTCAAGGAAACGCCATCATTTTGGCACGGCAATTAGCGCGCGGAGGACTTCAATGACCATGGTCACCTACAGTTGGAATGGATTCTCTTTTCGGACGAATGTACTTTCTCTTTGCATGGTGAAGTATCACAATTGTCGTTATTGGTCTGACAACAACCCCCATTGGATGCGAGAAACTCACACCCAACATCCACAAAAATTAGACGTATGGGCTGGAATTATTAGAGATCGAGTAGTAGGGCCATTTTTTCTGAATGGTGATCTTGGTGGGCAGTTATATCTTTCTATGCTCACGGATGACCTGCTCCCAAATTTAAGGGTCTATTTCCAAATAACAATCCGAATGACTTGGATGAGAGATGGCGCTCCACCGCACTATGCATTGCTAGTACGGAACTATTTAAATAAAATTGTTCCAAATAGATGGATTGGTCGAAGAGGTGCACCACGATCCTAGGATCCTAATTCCTCCTGACTTTTTTTATGGGGATATTTGAAGAGCAAGGTTTATGCTACATTACCGAACGACCTTCAGGATCTGAGGAACATAATTACTGCAGAGATCAGAAATATTCTACAAAACATGTTTCAAAACACGAGAAATGGTTTTTATCAACGATTGAGTCTTTGTCAACAAAATAATGGACACCATTTTAAACATCTTTAAAGTTATGAGTATACCCCATACGAAAAGATTTTTTTGCGGAGAACTCGTTAAATCGTAGTTTTGCTTCAGAAAGTTCTCAAGTGAAACTTTCTTTTCTAAGAGAGTGCGTTCATTTGTTAACTATTTTTGCATTTGATTTTTTTGTTCAACGAAATAACGTTTAAAATTTTGAGAAAATAAATAATGCATTGTATTCCTTTTAATACAAGCTTTCACGCGGTGTATCACTTGACCTACTCTTACATTTGAAAAAGAAAGTTAGGGGTGGCTTCACCTCGGGGGTGGATATATGGAGAAACTGTAACCCCCAGATTCAGGGTAAAAGTGTATTTATAAGTGTAAGTAGAAGGGTAAGTAGAAGTGTAAGTAGAAGTGCCATTAAATCAATGGCACTTTACACAACATTTAGATGGAAACCAAAAATGGCTTCTTGCTTAAAACAACGTACATCAAGCAATGCTAAAAAGGACGCTCACGGTATCAGGTGATGCAGCGGTGCGCGCGAAATATGTGCAGAAAATAATTCTACGATATGGAAGTATAAACCCTTAAGAAAACATGCAACTTAAGTTACACCAATGCAAATTAAGTTGCCTACCACATACTTATAATTCAATAATCAGTAATACCTAAAATCTAAATAAAATGAAAATAAAAATAAAAAGGGAAAAATCAAAATGCTAAATAAAAGATTAAATAGAACAAAATCCTATTCTAAATGTACGAAGAAGTACGAAAAATGCGGTAATGTTGGTCATGAGGGACCCCTCGCAACACCATAAGAGCTAATGACGGGCTACCATCCGCACACGCCTCTAGTCGTGAATAAAGGACCCAAAACCTTAAATAAAGCAAAAAAAAACTTTAAGCTGGTGGGGTTTGTGAAGGAAACCATCAGAGGAGCAAAATGAAAAAAACCGGTAACAAAAATTGCAGCTAAAATAAAAGAGAACACAAACCAACCATGACCTGAAGGGTCAGAAGGCGGGGAACCCGGGAACAGTTTTCATGTGCAACGATAAAAATCACGGCAAAATGCCACTCCACTCAAGAGTTAAACTCCTTCCACACAACCCATAAAGAGGCCGAGAGAGAGAGAGAGAGAGCGGTTCCTTTACCCTTCCCTGGTGGTCTCAAACCAAGCCCCCTAGGTACATCAATACAAAACTATTACAGTCACGTTCGGTATGAGTCAAAATTGGTAAATCTAAGATACGACTATTTCCATGGCATACTAGCTCAGGATTTTCCGTCGTGGAGAACAAGAGAGGCCACTATACCCTTCACGAGATTCAGGTTTCCTGTTGTTCCACAGTCATCGTCCAAGACTAAACATTCCCCCAACTAACACGCACGTTCCGTAAATAGGTCGAAATCTAGACGGTGTAGCAAAGAAAAGGATGATGCACTCTTACGAACACCATATAACCCCCCTCTAAAACTACCAAAACGTCATAATCAGGAAGTCACAATCGGGAAGTGACTAATCGAGGTGGACACGAGGCGAACCGAAGTCCTCAAGCACCGCCTAAGAATACAACAGCAGACAAATCAGGAATTGTCAAAAGCTAGAATTTCGAAACAATTTCTGGGAAACCAGAATAACTAAACCAAATAAAAAATAAAATGTATACAAGCATTACTAGTTTTCTTACCAACGGTTAAGAGTTTGAAAATTTCACGTTAAATAACGATCAGAGGTAAACTCAAAATGGTTATCTTAAATTTTACTATCGCAACAATAGCAAATTGTAAATCCAATAAAAGAAGATAATTTACCTGAGAACTAATGTCCCAAAAATCGGCAAAACAATCGCACAATGTGATCTAAATATCAACAATCGTGCTAAACAAATGTAGCAAAAATAAAATAAGTGGTTTGCAAAGCCACAAAAATATAAAAATAAAATAATGTGCGAAATAAACACAAAAATAAAATTACTTCGAAAAATTATCAAAATAATTAAAATGTAAATACGAAAACCAGAATGTAAGAGTCTCAAAAATAATCGGAATAGACAAATAATTAAGATTTAATGGGTTTTAAATCTTTAACATGAAAAACATCTAAGTGTTTATTATCGATAGGGGGGCAATCGGTACTTAGTTGGACCTAACACCTCAATAACTTTTGCTTCAATAAATTTAGGAGCTACTTTTGACTATAATTTCTAGTCGCATCAGATAAAGTGAAATTCTTTTTCCAAACTAAATCGCCAACGTTTAATTTTAATGGACGACGTCGCAAATTGTAAGATTTTGAATTTCTTTCGTAAGCTGCATGTAAATTTTGTTTAACATGTTTAAAAACGGGTGAAAGTTCATTTAAACCTTGAACTAATTGTTCACGGTTGGTAATAGATAAATCATCCTCTTTAAAATCCTTTAATCGACCACAAAAATCTCCAGCAATTGAAACAGTTCGACCAAACGCCAAAAAGGAAGGTGAAAATTTAATAGACCCATGTACAGCGTTACGAATATTATGGGCAATTTTATAAATTTCAGCATCCCATTCCTTGTGATTATCTTTAATGAAAGATCTTATTGCAGTACCTACCACTTTATTAACTCTCTCAACAAAATTTACTTGGGGATGATAACTTGCGTTAAACCAAATGGATTAAACTTTGTAAGAACCCATTAAATTTTTAAATTGTGCACTTTTAAATTGAGGACCGTTGTCCACCAAACAAATTTGAGGAACACCCAAAACTAAAAATACATCATTTTCAATATACTGACAAATACTTTAGCAGTAACACTGCGCATTGGATGAATCAAAGTAAATTTGGTAAACCAATCACAAATAACTAATAAAACTGTATTACCACTCTTCGATCTTGGAAAAGGACCCACTAAATCGATAGAAATACATTGAAAAGGATAAGGAACATTTTTCTCTTTACCCATAAATATTGCAATTTCTAATGTATTTGGAAATGTCGGACTTCATTTTTGGCCAATAATACAATTCCTTGATTTTTGAACAAGTTTTAAAAACACCAAAATGTGCTGATGTAGGATCATCATGAAATTTCTGTAAAACACTCTTCCTTAAAGTTTTAGGAACAACTAATCTCCATTACACTAAATTGGATTCGATGCTTAAATCATTTGAAATAAATTTGTAAAGTTTATCATCTTCAACTCTCCAATCAGGAAATAATTCAGGATTCTTAGAAACGCTGGTTAACATTTTCTTATACCAATCGTCTAGATCTACAGCAGACAATTCTAAAGAACTATCTTCCAAAGGTGCTCTAGGAAGTGCATCAGGAGCAACATTTAATTTACCTTTTCTATGAATGACTTCAAAATCAAATTGCTGAAGTTTAATACTCCATCGGGCTAATCGACCTAAAGTATCTTTTAAATTATTGAGCCAAATCAGTGAATGATGATTAGTAATAACTTTAAAATGGGTACCTTCAATATAAGGTCTAAACTTTTGAATCCCAAAAATAACGGCAAGTAATTCATGCTCTGTAATTGAATAATTTTGCTCGGATTTATTTAAAGTACGAGAACCATAGGCAATAACAACCTCATCCTCTCCTTCACCTTGAGTTAAAACACATCCAACACCACAATTGGAAGCATCACATTGTAAATAAAATGTTTTAGAAAAATCTGGACTCGCTAAGATAGGAGCATCAACTAATAGAGATTTAATTTTCAAAAATAAATCGTTCGCTTCGTTATTCCATAAAACTTTTTGAGATTTCTTTTTACCTTTCAATAAATTATTAATCGGAGCTAAAATTGTGGAAAAATCATGAATGAAACGCCTATACCAAGAACACATTCCAATAAAATTTCTGTAAAAGTATGTGGTTGAGGAAATTTAGTAATAGCTTCCACCTTTGAAGGATCAGTGTGAAGACCATTCTTATCGATAACAAAACCCAAATATGATAATTGAGGTTTACAAAATTCACATTTACCTAAATTAATATTTAATTTGGCATCATTAAGCCTTTTAAAAACTTCTCTTAAAATAGCAACATGTTCCCTAAATGTACTTGAAAATATAATAATGCCATCCAAATAAACAAAAACCGATTGGGATAAATCACGACCTAAAATTGAATCCATAAATCGTTGTAAAGTACTGGGTGCGTTGGTAACTCCCATGGTCATAACAGTGTACTCAAATAATCCTCTACGTGGAACAGTGAAAGCAGTCTGTTCGGAACTTTCAGGGTCCGAAGAAATTTTTCAAAAAGCTTTCTTTAAATCAATCGAAGTTAAATAACGAGCATCTCTTAATTTATCCAATATATCATTTAAAAATGGTAAGGGGTAAGCATTTTTCTTAGTAATGGAATCTCATTTCTTCGCATCAAAACAAACCCCAAACTCGCCTGACTCCTTACGAACCAAAACCATTGGAGAATTTCAAGGGGAAGAACTGGGTTCAATAGTTCTTTGATCTAACATTTCGTCAATTTCCTTATTTGCATGTTCCAACATAGTAGGAGATAATGGATAATAACGTTGTTTAATTGGTATTGCATCACCAGTATTAATAGAATGAAACACTTTATTGGTATTACCTAATTTCGAATTTGATAAGGTTTTAAAAAGGTCAATAACTTGATTTAATTAAAAAATTTGATCATTATTAAGATCATCAATACTCTTAATCATTGAAAAATTTGTCTCCACAGAGTTTGCAACAAAAGAATTTTCACCAAAATCAGCTTTAATTTCACATAATTGACAAAAATCTACTCCCAAAGTAATCGCAGTAGTAATAGATTCAGAAATAATGGAAATTGTTTTAGTAATACCATTAACAGTCAAAGATAAATCAACACTTCCTAAAATGGATTGTAAAGAACCATCGGCAATAATCAATGATGAAAAAGGTGAATTCCTATTTAATTGTAAATCATATTTATCAATTAAATACAATGCAGGCTTACCTAGAATTGTAACAGTAGCTCCACTATCTAATAAAGCAACAAAATTTTCAATAAAGATTTTCACATTAACAAAAGGTCTAATATCATTCTTTTTTTCAACAAATTTAGAACAAATTTTTGGAGTTCCATAACATTTATTAACTGTAATTAACTATTCTTTAAAAACATGCTTGTCAGCCTCCGAAAAATCATAAGGAATGTGCCGAGTAACAGAACACTTCCTATTTACAAGTTTTTTGAAAATTTACACTTAGGGCAATTAGTAAAAGTAACACCGGACCCAATTGTTTACACTTAAAACATGTTGAAGATTTAGCTGTATTCATTTTTGAATTATAAAAAGTTGAATTTGTATATGAAACAAAAGGTCTAATATTATTCTTTTTTTCAACAAATTTAGAACAAATTTTTGGAATTCCATAAAATTTATTAACTGTAATTAACCATTCTTTAAAAAAATGCTTGTCAGCCTCCGAAAAATCATAAGGAATGTGTCGAGTAACAGAACACTTCCTATTTACAAGTTTTTTGAAAATATACACTTAGGGCAATTAGTAAAAGTAACACCGGACCCAATTGTTTACACTTAAAACGTGTCGTTGAAGATTTAGCTGTATTCATTTTTGAATTATTAAAAGTTGAATTTGTATATGAAACAAAAGGTCTAATATTATTCTTTTTTTCAACAAATTTAGAACAAATTTTTGGAATTCCATAAAATTTATTAACTGTAATTAACCATTCTTTAAAAAAATGCTTGTCAGCCTCCGAAAAATCATAAGGAATGTGTCGAGTAACAGAACACTTCCTATTTACAAGTTTTTTGAAAATTTACACTTAGGGCAATTAGTAAAAGTAACACCGGACCCAATTGTTTACACTTAAAACATGTTGAAGATTTAGCTGTATTCATTTTTGAATTATAAAAAGTTGAATTTGTATATGAAACAAAAGGTCTAATATTATTCTTTTTTTCAACAAATTTAGAACAAATTTTTGGAATTCCATAAAATTTATTAACTGTAATTAACCATTCTTTAAAAAAATGCTTGTCAGCCTCCGAAAAATCATAAGGAATGTGTCGAGTAACAGAACACTTCCTATTTACAAGTTTTTTGAAAATTTACACTTAGGGCAATTAGTAAAAGTAACACCGGACCCAATTGTTTACACTTAAAACGTGTCGTTGAAGATTTAGCTGTATTCATTTTTGAATTATTAAAAGTTGAATTTGTATATGAAACAAAAGGTCTAATATTATTCTTTTTTTCAACAAATTTAGAACAAATTTTGGAATTCCATAAAATTTATTAACTGTAATTAACCATTCTTTAAAAAATGCTTGTCAGCCTCCGAAAAATCATAAGGAATGTGTCGAGTAACAGAACACTTCCTATTTACAAGTTTTTTGAAAATTTACACTTAGGGCAATTAGTAAAAGTAACACCGGACCCAATTGTTTACACTTAAAACATGTTGAAGATTTAGCTGTATTCATTTTGAATTATAAAAGTTGAATTTGTATATGAAACAAAAGGTCTAATATTATTCTTTTTTCAACAAATTTAGAACAAATTTTGGAATTCCATAAAATTTATTAACTGTAATTAACCATTCTTTAAAAAATGCTTGTCAGCCTCCGAAAAATCATAAGGAATGTGTCGAGTAACAGAACACTTCCTATTTACAAGTTTTTGAAAATTTACACTTAGGGCAATTAGTAAAAGTAACACCGGACCCAATTGTTTACACTTAAAACGTGTCGTTGAAGATTTAGCTGTATTCATTTTTGAATTATTAAAAGTTGAATTTGTATATGAAACAAAAGGTCTAATATTATTCTTTTTTTCAACAAATTTAGAACAAATTTTTGGAATTCCATAAAATTTATTAACTGTAATTAACCATTCTTTAAAAAAATGCTTGTCAGCCTCCGAAAAATCATAAGGAATGTGTCGAGTAACAGAACACTTCCTATTTACAAGTTTTTTGAAAATTTACACTTAGGGCAATTAGTAAAAGTAACACCGGACCCAATTGTTTACACTTAAAACATGTTGAAGATTTAGCTGTATTCATTTTTGAATTATAAAAAGTTGAATTTGTATATGAAACAAAAGGTCTAATATTATTCTTTTTTTCAACAAATTTAGAACAAATTTTGGAATTCCATAAAATTTATTAACTGTAATTAACCATTCTTTAAAAAAATGCTTGTCAGCCTCCGAAAAATCATAAGGAATGTGTCGAGTAACAGAACACTTCCTATTTACAAGTTTTTTGAAAATTTACACTTAGGGCAATTAGTAAAAGTAACACCGGACCCAATTGTTTACACTTAAAACGTGTCGTTGAAGATTTAGCTGTATTCATTTTTGAATTATTAAAAGTTGAATTTGTATATGAAACAAAAGGTCTAATATTATTCTTTTTTTCAACAAATTTAGAACAAATTTTTGGAATTCCATAAAATTTATTAACTGTAATTAACCATTCTTTAAAAAAATGCTTGTCAGCCTCCGAAAAATCATAAGGAATGTGTCGAGTAACAGAACACTTCCTATTTACAAGTTTTTTGAAAATTTACACTTAGGGCAATTAGTAAAAGTAACACCGGACCCAATTGTTTACACTTAAAACATGTCGTTGAAGATTTAGCTGTATTCATTTTTGAATTATTAAAAGTTGAATTTGTATTTTTTGACTTACCACCAGTAAAATTGACTTTAGGTTTAATATTTTGACTCGATGTGGAAGATTTGGGTTTGTATTCAGATTGTCTTTGAAAATCTGAACTAGAACTAAACTTGAGTTTATAATTTTGAGCTTCACTTACTGCAATTTTTTACATAATTCAACCAGATGGAAAATATCAGCTACATTAACAAGAGCTAACTGGGTAGCGAACCCAGGTTGTAAATTTTTTATAATAATTTTTAATTGTTCACATTCAGAAGGAGGAACATCTAATTGTGAAAATAAATTAACCATTTCGGAAATAAAGAGTGTTGGAATTTCATCAAAAGTCTGTTTCCTGTGTTTAATTTCGTTTAACAACACTTCATCATGACCTTCGTGTAAAAAGTCGCTTTTTAATTTTAAAATAAGCTCGTCCCAAGAATTTATTTGAGACCTCACTGCTCTAAACCACGTTAATCCACGTCCAGAATATAGATCAATAGCAGACAAAAGCATCTCCGACTTCGAAATGTTACGAGCCACCATTAATTCCTCTTTGTATAAATGTAAAAACACCTTTTCCACTTCCATCAAACTTAATATTCAGTTTATACACTGGAACAGAATTTCTAGAAATTTTTAAATTTTGAATTAATTTGGAAAAGTCTTCAGCCGGAATACTAAATGAAGTATTAGCATTGTCGTTATGTGACACATAAATATTAGAACTGTCTAAATATGATAACTCATTGTTGAATTCAATGTTTTCATAAACCTTCCGATAGGCGCGCGTATAAGATACATACGCACGACAACGGTTCAACCCTGGTATTCAGAAATTTAAATAGGTGGGGATTCATCTTTCCATCTATTTGTCGGCTGTAGTGGTGCTAACAGTTTAGTCAAATTCAGTCATTTGAAACGAGAAGCTTGCAGTAGTTATTACCTTGATCGTATCTAACGGATACGCGCGACCGTTTGGGTGAGTTTTTATACTTTTATTATCATAACTTAAATTTACGTAAAATGTTAGAATATTGTAAAATTAAGTTAAGTTGTAAATGTTTCAAGCGACTATTTTAAAAAGTTTTTCCAAAATTGATAACTTTATATATTACATATTCGCGACCGTTCATGTAACATTATTCTTTTTCAGGCAATATGACTAGCAGAAAAAACCATTTTAACCTCGATAATCAAGAAGTTGTCAAAGAACTAAGAAATATGATGCTAACTAACGATTCAAGCGATGAAGAAAATTATATAGACGATAGTGACACTGATGAAGAGGAAAACATACAAGAACGTGAAGGGGATTCGGAGTCCGAACAAAGTACAATAGAATGTGTCGAGGAAGATGACACCGAAAACACAGAAGCTGGCTTTTATGAAGCATTTCAAAGAAAGAAAAATAAAGTAATTAATTCTTGGAAATGGTAAAAAACTCAACTGCCACCAAGAAAGCGAGAGAAACATAATATCTTAGCCCAGAAGGCAGGAGTAATCGGACCAGCCAAAAATATCACAGATATTTCGGGAATATGGAATTGCATTTTTACTGATACAATGATCGATATTATCGTAAATAGTACCAATATATACATACGTTCTATACAAGGAAAGTATTCTCGACCCAGAGACGCACGAGAAACAGATGAAGTTGAAATAAGAGCTTTATTGGGCTTCTCTAATTTAGCTGGAGTTTACCGAGCCAATCGTCTCAATCTCCTGGACTTGTGGAAAATGGATATTAAACAGGTAATGAGCATAAAACGTTTTCAGTTCTAATGCGCTGTGTTCGTTTTGACAATATGTCGACAAGAGAAGTGCGAAAGCAAATTGATCGTCTCGCTCCTATTAGAAAATGCTATTCGCTTGGTAATAATATTACAATCGATGAAAAACTAGAGGGTTTTAGATGAAGATGCCAATTTATCCAGTACATTCCAAAAAACCTAGAAAATATGGAATCAGAATCTATGCGATGGTAGGTGCTAATCTATCTTATACATACAATATGGAAGTTTATTGTGGGTTGAAACCTGAAGGTCCATTCGCACTCAGAAATAAACCAAGCGATGTAGTAAAGCGTCTGGCAACCCCCATATTCAACACAGGAAACTGACCTGCGACAACTGGTTTTCTAGTTATGAATTAGTCAAGGAATTAGCTGGAAAAAAACTATCATTTGTAGAAACCTTGAAGAAAAACAAACCTCAAATTTCCTCCGAGTTTACTACGACGAGGAGACGTGCACCTTCTACAAGTTTATTTGGGTTCAGCAAAGAAGCGACTCTTGTCTCTTACGTACCTAAACCAAACAAAAATGTAATCCTCATTTCCAGTCTTCATTATGACTAGGCTATTGACCCTAAATCTGGCGAGAAACAAAAACGCGAAATTATTACATTTTACAATCAAACTAAAGGAGGTGTTGACACAGTCGACCAACTTTGCGAAACGTACAACGTCGCTAGAAATACTAGGAGGTGCTAAACGTTGCAGCAAGTAATGCTTACATAATTTTTTCAGTAAATACTGAGCAAAAAATAAGTAGAAGACATTTCCTAATGAATTTATCAAAAGTTCTTGTGGAAGAAAATATAAACCGAACATCTTCTAAATAATTCAAATTTGACATGGTAATGAATAATATATAAACACAAACAATAAAATTTCACTAATTGTAAACACAATACTAATACCCAATCGTAATTATAAATTATTACTATACCTTAAAATGGTCAACTCTAACAATCGAAACTGAAACAAACAAGAGCGGAAATATCCAGCACAATTAAACAATGGTAATGAAAGCAAATCAAGTCCCTGCTCGGGCGCCAGGTATAATAATGGTGTAAATCAATGGTTTAAAGCGTTCTCAATACAAATCGTTAAAATAACTAGAGACACCAACCACTCAATAAAAGATAATGCCGTTGGCTCAGTAGGTAGATTAGATCGGGCCTGGTACATGCTTTTTGATTTGCTTAATTACCAACAAATTTCTGCTTAGTTATTTCCACCTAACATCAATATAGTAACTTCAAGGTATCAATAATAAAAGTTATCTCGGACGCCAAGTTGTTTTTTTTATTACTCTCGGAATAACTAAACCGAGGATACAATAAAGCATTCACCAAAATGTCAAAATAAAACATATTCAAACTATGTTTATTAAGCACTTAAATTTGGGATTATATAAAATAAATCTTAAAACTAGTGTTAATAGCCTTATCCTAATAAGTCATTGGGGTATAAATCCCTGTTATAAAATTTTTATACAACTTCTTGAGAACCTCTGTTATCATAAGGAATGCGGAAATGTAAACCATAGATGATGTAATCTTCGCATCAATGTTGCGCAATATGTCGTATTTTCAATGTTTTACGTTGTAAACCATACCAAAGTTGAACTTACTTCTCACAAATTTATATTTATTGAAATTTGAATAATCCAGAATTTACTGCAATCTCTTGAAGGTTCAAATAAAAAGGTGTGATTTAAATTAAGATATGAATTAAATGCAAACTGTAATCATAAAATAAAAGTACCCAAAAATCGTGAAAGTATAATTATAAGTGTAAGTAGAAGGGTAAGTAGAAGTGTAAGTAGAAGTACCATTAAATCAATGGCACTTTACACAAAATTTTGGTGGAAACCAAAAATTTCTTCTTGCTTAAAACAACGTACATCAAGCAATGCTAAAAAGGACGCTCACGGTATGCGCGCGAAATATGTGCAGAAAATAATTCCACGATATGGAGGTATAAACCCTTAAGAAAATATGCAACTTAAGTTACACCAATGCAAATTAAGTTGCCTACCACATACTTATAAATCATTAATACTCAAACCCCCCTTTTCTTTTATTTTTACAACTAAATGAACGAAGAACGTAAAATATTCGTTACAGGCGGCAGAAGAAACGGAAAGGAAGTGAATTAAGCTGTTCTATTCATATTTATACTGTTCACATTTGCGCACAAACAACAAAAATAGATGTTACTAAATATGCACAGGGATTCGTTATTATGTACACTAAAATGAAAATATCGAAACACATTCCAAAATTTAATTATTGAAAGAAAAAACATACCAACGTAATGTAAATATATTTACCAAGAATAATACAAATTCAAAACTTAAATTAAGGTGGCGAATAGACAAGAATTGAAAACAAATTAAGGTAACGATAGCCAAGAAATTGACACGTTACAAAAGCTCGTAATTACAGAGTGACAATTGAATAAGCAATGCCTTTATTAAAGTGCAGAAGTATTGTGGTTTTACAATAGAGGCTACGGTATGTGTTTACACTAATGTGTCTAGTTAATGCGGGTTATTCGAAAGAAAGCAGGCAAACTGTTTCGGTCCCTCACCAAATGGGAGGGAGGGTCGCTTAAATTTTCAAAGTTCCTCCAGATACAATCACCAAATTCAACCCTTTTACATCAAAATCGACGCCTTTACCGTTTAGATATTAGAACTGAGTTAAATAAGTGTCACTGTTGGATTACAATCTGATGCGATACTACATTATTGCAATAATTATTTAAAGTTGAACTAGGCGTTACTGATACGTAATATATTCGGAACTAAAGATAACACAAACTGTATTTTGAAATCTAGCATAGATATATTAAATTTTTCCGTTGTTAATTTGAAAGTATAATTAGCTAATGAGAAGGTAGTTTATTAATTTATAAATGTTATTTCCTATACTCAGCATTTATTCAGGCCTTGAAATAAGCCCAAAATGTATACGATAGTTCTCTAATTTGGTGTGTCTAGTCTTTTTAGGTGTTTTCCGTAGATCTTGAAGAGAATATCTCACTACATTTACAATACTGTACTAATACTACGTTATGTTGGTTGATTGTCGAATGATTCCTTTCTGAAGGAAACTTTTTAACTACGAATATAAAAGGTTTGCACAGTGCGTAATAGATTTCCGTAACCACCGTCAGTTGCTATTTTTTTCGAAAATATTAAAATATCTGAACTTTCCATTTACCACACTAATATTATGTAAGTATGAATATGGTTTCATTTATTCATAATATTAAAACGTACAAAAATTAAAATCTCAAATAACATTTTTTATGGAAACCAAGAATAGCAGATGGATGAGTAAAATTAACCCTGCATATGTTAAGTCTCTCAAGAGCAGAGCAACCGTTTCATTTGAATTTGTGATAATCTCGTGAGTAATGCAAGAGAACCGGCATTTGCTTGTCAGCGTCATTGTCTTCTCGTAAGCGACATCTCTACCCTTTAATATGAAGTTTTATGATACGCATCATTCTGATTTAATTTTCTACACCAGTGTAATGTGGTTTATCTAACGTAAACCGTAGCAGTGTTTATTAACATTAAATTACACTTTAATTATAACTAAGATTATCTGGAAATTCTGTTACACTAAAAAAATGAAGTCAGTTATTCGTTTTCGTGCTGTATTTAATTATTTTTTATATTCCTTAAGAAAATTGGAATATTGTTCACTCTTTTATGTAAAAAAATTATGAACTAGACTGAATGCGTAAAAGTTAGTGTCATAGCGTGTCATTTTGTCATCCATATCTAATTACATGTTATCACGACTAATCCACAAATTTACTGAAATGTATGAAAATGACAACTTTTGCGATTTAAACTTATGTATAATTACAAATACTTTTGAATTCATAAAATCGTGTATTTCAATATAATTTTTACAAATTCTATACATTTCGATGACAATTTAGTTATCGTTGTCAGTAACAAAAAGACAAAATATCAAACGAGTTTATGCAACATGAAAACACGACGAATAAGTCAGATTATTAAATTATTTAACAAATAAATAAATTATTAATTATTCCTTGCGTTTTCGTATTCCATAAATTTGTTAGCCCTTACGTCGATAACTGTGATTGTTACCCAAACATATTGAATTTATACAATTTGTATTGAAATAACCGACTTTTTAATAGCTAAAATATAGGTACCTATAATAGTGTTGTCAGAATGCACTCTAATTACAGAAAACCGGTACCGGTAATTTCTCAATAATATTTTTTGTTAGCTTTTGATAATTGAAAGAGAGAAGACTGATTCTACACATGCGCACTAATCTGTTCTTTTAATTTTTAGCACTTTGTACTACTCGCCTTATACATGCAGTTTGTCAACCAATGTTGTGACCCACCGGTGGGCCATACCTATGTTTTATTGAAGGAACGTGGCCCACCGGTGGGCAGCATGGTTTTTATTGCACGAGCGTGACTCCACAGGAGGTGTACATCAGTGTCTTATCAAACGAGCGTGACCCACCAATTGGTTACTACTGCATTCTATCTTGAGCTTGACCTACCGGTGGTCACACCATTGTTTATAACAACCTACTGGGGATGACCTTTTCGTGTATTACCCGTGGTCCATGGATGTGGATATGTTAAATATGTATAATGGGTTTTTATAGTTCCGCAGAACGATTGTGGCTGGAAGACTTCCACACAATAAAATCTAGCAAGCATAATCGAGCGTCTAGCGAAGTAATTAGAGCACTTGGATTTCGTGGCACCTCAACACTTATTTTTTCAGTAATTAGGACAAATGCATTTAATATTTAAAAACGTTCTTGGTCCAATGCATTAAATTAGGGAGTTACTGGCAGGTTTTGTACCGTTAACACGGCTGTTAATTATTAATTTAGAACAGTAAGTTAAGAAAACAAAAAAATGTTAAAGTAGCCAAATTATTAGTCTACATAAAGTAGCCGCATATCGCAGTAAATTGTTGAATGTAAAAATATTTACCAAACGTAGTAATCGTGATTCAAGTTCTGTACAGCCAGTTGAGCTCAAGAATAATACACAGTACCTCACTGCCTGCTTTACCCATTATCCTTTTTTTGTCAGATATTGTGTAATCAAGCATCGTGTCAAATATGTATTAGACGGTTTTACATAGTTTATACAGTTTAGACACTGTGTCCAAGATAAGGATTCTCACTATGGATCTCGGAAACGGTAATAGATACAACTCCACTTAAATGGGAAAAAAGTTGTGTAATTAGGGGACCAATAAAATGACACAAAATAATCAATGGTGTGATTTTTGTTTTTGTCATTTGAAAAAATTTGAATTTGAAATTTCTGTTTTACTCTTTTCTGGCGTTATTATAAATGCTAGAGCAAAAACATGAACACTCCTTCACGGCAACTTGTTACGAGATTTAACATGGCATAGTCAGTTTTTGAATCGGACGTTTCCTATTTTTATAGCCATCAACTTATTTTTTTTAAACCCGGTCCTGATATACTGAAAACTGATTTTGAAAGGTTGTTTATTACAAATTCAGCAATGTATCACATTTGATGGTCTCGTCGCGTTTTATGGACCATCATCACGAAATTTTTTAATAGACGTACATTTTCCAGAAGGTGATGTAGTAACTTTTCCGTATGATTACTCCACGCACCATAATAAAGTTTCTTAATATTAGAAGTTAATATCAACAAACAAATTGACGATAAAAGAAAAAACTACTAATTCCTGTTGTTTTTAGTGTAAATTAAAGTAAGGATTACTTACTTATATTATAATAGTTAGTCAAAAGGTTCTCCATTATTTTCCAAACACAGGTAACACCGTCTTACATTGCGAAGCATTTGAGGGGTAATACTTTCAAATACTTCGAGAACTAAGTGCCGCAATTGATTGTCATTTTCCATATTGTGTCGGTTACTATAATTTTTGACATATCACCAGAGAAAAAAGTCAAGCGTTGTTACAACGGGGGATTGCGCTGGCTATCTTACCCTCGAATATGGTCCAATCAATCTTGCTGAAAACCTTGCGGATAAATATTCCTACACGGCTCTGGAAATATATGCCGGAGCACCGTCTCGCAAAAACCCATAATCTTCAATCTCAGCTTGAGTTAAATCAGCTAAAGCTACCTCTACTTCATTTTCTAATAAATTTTGTTAGCGTTCAGTGTTTAAAGTTCCGTTATAGAAAAATGGACTTATTGTTCGCATTCCGAATAGTGCAGCCCACATATTAGAACAGAAACGGTGTTGGTGTCTGCACACTTTATAAACTCTAGGATTTTCTTTCGCCCAATAGTGAGCATTTCTTCTGTTGAAAATTCCATTATTGGTCACCTGACTTTCATCCGACCAAATGATTGTATATGGAAATTGCTCATTATCTGCACATTACCTGGTGTATCATTCATAGAACTCTCTGAGTCTCGCTGGAATCCCCTGGTCGAAGTCCTTGAACAATTCTAAATTTAAATGGACGTAATTTTTCTTTTTGTAAAATAAAATGAGCAGTAGAATGGGCCACTCCAATTGTTTTTTCAATGTGTCGTGTAGAAATTTCTGGATTTTCCGTAACAGCTAATAAAACATTAGGTACTTTTTCTCCATTGCAAGGTTTGTTACGGGAATTTACAGGACCGTATTCCGTTAATTGACTGACAAGTTAGCTAAATGTTGTGTTATGAGGCTGCTGTCTCTCTGGATAATTCCGCGTCTTTGGAATTTCGTTCACATAATATGTAACACGATAGTGTATCATATTTTTCTACATTTGAAAATTGTGCCATACTTTTTTGATACTAACTACGACAGATTAACTAATTCAGAGTTAAATACTAGTACCAGATAAATATAAATTATGACAGTTACTGAATTACTTCACAGCCGTCTGTTTTTATTTTCTTCTTATTTATTCTTTTTTAGAACATCACATTGTTGGTATGATGTCGCAGTTAGAACTGTAAGATATTATTTATCTTTGGAGATTCATAAAAAACTCTTTATCAGCTTGGAAAAATGATTTTTTTTGGAAAGTATACATATGTACCCTAGAAGTGTTTGATAATGATCATATGAATAGGTAACTTTAATGTTAATTTTACAAGCATTTGGTTTTTTATGTTAAGTTGCATAATTAACAATATTTTATTGTAATACTTTTCTTTATTTTATAAAATATTAAACACAAAGGAAAGATAACTAAATAAACTTACATACATTGCTAAATTTGTAATAATAAAACCTTTCAAAATCAGTTTTTAAAATATCAAGAACGTATTTAAAAAAAATAAGTTGATGATGGCTATAAAAATAGGAAATGTCCGATTGAAAAACTAAGTATGCCATGTTAAAGCCCATAACAAGTTGCCAAGAAGAAGTGTTTGTATTTTTGCTCTAGCATTTATAATAACGCCAGAATAAAGTAAAATAGAAATTTCATTGTTCACTCCATCCCGAGAAAAAGTTTCCTCGTCATAAAAGAGTGTAACAGGAATGTTATCAACATGTGTGACCATCCATTCACAAAACCGAACTTTTGGAGCCAAACCCCCGGGAAGAAAGTGCAGAACGGGTTGAAGGTGACACTGATGCATTTTATTTTCGCGAAGAATTTTCGAAAGCTTGGTCCTGCTGCTACCAGTGGCTGCTTCTATTCATCTAATGCTCGTTCCGCTTCAGATTCCAACTTCTTTCAGCACCTCTTCTGCAAACGCATGCCGTGGATAATCTCGATTGAATGTGTAAGAAAACTTCCTGTTTCTCGAAGGCAGTGAAAAGTCCGGGCTATCGTTTTGTCAGTAGGACTACGACGATTTGGAAAACGATTTTTGTACGCTGCTGCTGCTGCATAACTATTACAGTTAAACAAGCAGTACAGAAATGCCATATCACTGTATTCCTCATTTAAAAATTGATAAGGCAAGATTTAATTGTAATTAAATTAATTGTAATTGTTACAAAGCAAATGATAAATTGTATTGACATTCAAATAATGTTTGATACTAATGACATGATACGTTAAATAAGGTACATCTGCTCAGTTTTTTGTGGTAATACTTGCTAGACAACCAAATTTGTTCTTACGATTTTTACTGTGTGGATCTCATTTTGAACAACTGTAACCATTTTTGTATGTCAGCTCGTTATTTTATGTGCATTTTTGTTCTATGTTGTGTTCTTGTAAATTTGTTGATGAAAATTGTTATTAAACGTTTTGTTTTATGATAATTTTAAGACTTAAGCAGCTGTTTCTCTTTACTTACTTTTACATTTTTCTTCAACAGCTCTTATCTCCTTAGGGGTTAGGGATTGGGAAAAATTGCACATAATCATTTTTGTCGTAAAACCAAATAATCATGTTAAAAATGTTTTAAATACTATTAATAGCTTTTTAATGGAAAACCAATATACTACAGATCAGGATATTATCAATAAAAATAACTATAAAAACATTTTTGTGGTTCTTTTGTTTTTAAGGTTTCTATGTCACTGGATTTTTAGTTAAGAAGAAGATTTTCTCTTACAGTCTCAGCGTATACACATACTGTGTAAATGTAGTAAGGTAAGATACGTGATATGGTCAGTTCAAAAAAGTTCACTCACTAAGCGAACCCAGAAACAATAATTTGTAGTTGACTGGGTTGCTAAATATTTTAACTCTTTTCTTGTTGTATACTGACCTTTGTGCCTATGGAGAACCGAATTTCAAAAAGTAACGAGCTAGGTGGGCGAAAACTATATTCAAATATATCAAAAATGGTTATTTATTTTACTATACTACGTACTACCTTTTTTTGCAGAAATATGAGGAGAACTATATTTAGGGAGAAACGTCGATTTTTTGGCGTAGAAGTTTTGGGTTAAAATGGTTTCCGCATGCCCCGCTTCCACTCTATTGCTTTTTAGAAAAATGAGGATTTACGATCAAAACTGATAATTAAACGTTAACTAATTTTAAAAGTTGTTAACACCTCGCACCTGCAAAATGCATGAGTTTTGGATGTAAAACTTTGCGTTGTTTTGATGAGAGGAGTTCGCTGTTAAAAGCTGCGCACACATTTTTGAAATACCCTGAGTAAATAAATTTCAAAGCGATCATTAACTAGAGTGTCTAATCCATGTCCGATAATTACCTATTACGTTTCTAAAGAAAAATTACGTATTTAGCAAAAGAAGGCGGCTTGCATTAACAGTGTTGCAAATTTTGTTTTATAGCGCGGTAATAAAATATACACAATATACGGTTGGCTAAAATATAATAAAACACCTTTATCGCCGACTAGTATCAGAATCCTGTGATTATTAATGTCAAAGTCATTAAGGACCTGCCCATTTATGGTACAGCGTGCCATAACCTAGTGTCATAAAGTTTCAACTAAATTTTTATTATTTATATTTATACAAATACAATTAGAATTTCCGGATACCGTAATTTTTCAACTAAAAGAAGGGATGAAATATCTCTGATGTGATTGTAATGAAAATACCTCAAGGAAATACGCGACCAATGCCTTCTCCATAACTACTTGTACATTGCTTTTAGACATCAATTCGGTAAGTATACTTTGTTACCTGCATAAACGGGAAGCGGAAAAAAAAGCAGATGGGTCACTACTCACCTGCGGATGTATGGAATCGCCGGCATCAGTCGATTCAGGCGGGGCCAAGAAAGTTTCGGTAGAGATAAAAAAGGCGCCAGGAGCCGCTCCTCAAAATGTAAACTCACCGTTATCCTAGCTCCTGAACAATGATGCCAGAGAGAGGCGAGTAATTAGCGGTACGAAAGGAGAAAGGAGAAACTAATATGGAAAAGAAAAGAGTGTTGTGAGATAAAACAAAACCTATTATTATTAAAACATAAAAAGAATACACATAAAAATAAAACTTGTTTCAAAATAAACAAATTCTAACAAAAGACAAATAAATGGGGAATTAACGTCCAAAATGAGGTACGTGCGCAATAAAAACGATAGTAAATTTATAAGTGTATAACGTAGATACGTTGGTTAATTAAACAATTTAAAGAAAACAAAATAAAAAGAAAATATTGACAACACAAGTTTAAACAAAATTAATACGTAAAACGTTAAAAGTACGAAAGGATAATCTTATGGTAAATTATAATTGTAGATAAATAGGAACTTGATTAATTTAGAAAGGCCTTCCTAAGGTAAAGCAGGTTATTTTTATAATCGTAAAAAAGTAGATGATAAATGATAATTTAAATTTAGAATACTTGTTATTTTCTAACAAAAATTTAATTTAAGGAATTTGAAAGAGAACGTCAAGAATAAAAAATAAAGTTTAATCAATTACCAATATCAAATTAAAATTTAAAAGATATGGAAGATATCTAAAACTAAACTACTGTGCGCAGGTTTGTTTGATAGTTAATACGTTACAAGCATTAAAGGATAAAAATATGGCTGACATCTCTTCACTAAGCGGTCGTCGTTAAAAGAACGATTTACACAAAAGTAGTTTAGTTATACAGTAATACACTATTTTTAACCAGTATGATTACAGATTGCAAACAAAGGAAAGGGAAAGGAGTAGGAAAAAGGGATTTCAGATAAAGTTAAAGGAAAATAATATTTTAGTGAAAGCAAGGAGTTATTCAGGTGGTTTTTCTTATTTCAGTATTAAGGAAAGGAGCAGAAAGGAAATAAGGTTATAAGTTATAGGTGTGAAAATTATGATTGAAAACGACTGACGTTTTGTTGATTTCTACGATGGTGGATGATATTCTACTTAAGTTATTTTTCTACGAGATGAACCAAAGATGTATGAAGATGGAATTTCTAGGTGAGTTACAACATATACAATTACAGGTGGTATACTCTTAAACTTCTTTAGTTGTAAAAAGAACATGAAACAGTCACGACAATAACCAGGCAAAAAATAACTGTAATGTCAAAAAAAAGTACACGTTGAAAATTGTAATGAGTCATTAGCAAAGCCCACAGAATAATAGATTCGCATACCTCTAAGATGGAAGGCGAGTTGTTCGTGATAAATTGTATGAATATACAAAAACGGAATGTGCAAATAAAGCAATAAATACTCAGCACGCTTGAGTAGAAACTATTTTCTTTGTGAAACAACTCCTTTTTTAAATATCCTTCTAGCAAAGATTGAAAATTAATTCAAAAACTTATTTAGGAATGCTTCAGCAACCAAACATCAAACTTAACTCAATCAAAATACTTTTATGTAAAAAGAAATAGTCATATCTATAAACTAGCCAAATGTGTGTTAAAATGGAAGAGATTAGAAATTTTGAATAGCCAAATTGTTGAAAAACCATTGTAAAAATAAAAAGTGTTTTGTATAAAAGTATAGGCAACCAAAAGTACTTCAATGTGTATTTAATAGTATAACATTAAGGTTAACAAAAAAATATAAAGTTCAATGCAAATTAAATGAATAATTAAAAAATTTAGAAATTTTAGTGTACAACTTATCAAATACCTTTTTGTACTTACCTTCCGATCGTCTCGGAACAATACTGGATTGGGTTTCTTCTGCTTTTTTTAGAACATATTCGCATAAATTCAAATCTTTTTCGGACTGCATTTTGTGCGAATGACAAAATATTTAGTAATGAGAGTTGATTTGTAAAAACGCAGCAACGACATTTTAAAATAATTTTAATGAAGCAAAATTGGAAACAATAAGCACTGCTGGTCGGCGACAAAATAGCGTATAAAACTCGTTTATAATTGGGGATTATAGCATTAGTGATATTAAATATGTGGTGTGAAACACCACACGACCTTCGAACATACAAAATGAAAATGAAAAGAAACGAATAATAACATGTTTTGCGTTTTTTTATAGGCGATGAGGTTGTACCTACGAAAAACAATAATCCTGGACCAACTCTGGAGGATGTTGGAGATACTATAAATGAATACAATATTGCTGCAGGTAGTTGTAAAACAAGAAAGCGAAGTGTAAACAAAACTATTTGGAAGGCCAATGTGAAAAACAGACTAAATTGCGGTAAATATAATTCATCATCGGGAAAAGCCGTACCTACAAAAACATTCCAGAATGTAGCACGCAATTGCAAAAAAAATTGCACCGCTAAAATTCAATTCAATTTTTGGATACTAGCTGACTATTTCCGTCAAAACGTTTTTATACGAGGCTTGGTAATAGCACAAGTTGCAAGAAAACGTACTATAAATGGTACAGGTGCAGAAAAGCAAACGTCTTTTAAGTACAGATTTGTAATGATCCTACGAATCCTTTATAAAATTTCCTATCCTAGAAAATAATTCCTATCAAACCTTATTTCCTAGTTATTTCCACAACTGTATTATCATTCTTTATAAATGTTATCAGTTGCCATTCCTATTCCCGCTCTCTAAATTTCCCGTATAAATACCAGACCACCTACCGTCCAAACTTCACTTATTTACTTATTCTCACTTGTTACACTTATTATTATTATACTTATACCTACCTGTTATACAAAGCATCTAGCATCCCAACCAGTATTACCAGAATCCCTCCTGGGGCCCAAGAATTTTTTCTTTCTGATTTAAGTTTATTTTCTGTTGTGGGCGTTCTTCTGTGACAATTACTTATGAAAAAAATTGAAAAAAAAAAATTTCTTGTAAAATATGACTTTTGTTTATGTCATATATAAATGACATCTGGTCTGCTCTTTTCACATCACATCGTACAGATATAACATAGGAAATAGCAAGAAATAAACTCAATTATCAATGAATTTATTAGCAAAACTAGAACAAAGTAGAAGGATTTTATGAAATACTACAAAGACACCATTAGGGTTTAGAATGGTAATCTAAAAAACAATTTCGCTTCTATGTGCTGCACAAAAATATGTTACATTTAACACAAAATGCTGTAGTTGTATTTTTGCAACCCACTTTCCTGCACCTATTTTGCTTTTCTGCATAAGACACTAACTGTTCAGCCTTGTGGTATCTTAGAACGTCGGCTGGGATTGGGTTAATTTCTGTGCGGCGCTTTTTCTGTTTTGGTTCCAGCTCTTCATATTCGCTGCACGATTCGGAATCAGAGGACATGCTGTTAACTGCAATCAGTTGTTCTTCAAGATTCAATTTAAAATATCTTAATTGGGGAATATGCTTGCCTGGTACGTTCTTTTTCTTTTGTGTTTCTGTATATTGAAACCATGAATTGCACACTGCCAAGTCTAACATGAGACTAATAAACCGAATTGTCCACTTGTTAGTACGTGCCCTTGATGGGCAAACGGCTAACATTCTATCGGCAAGGTCAACGCCGCCCATAAAATGGTTGTAATTTTTATTATCTCTGGTCTGCTAACCATTTCGTATTCTTTTTTTCTCTTTGACCATCTCCTGCACTGATCCTGATTGTTCGCAGCATATAATGTTGAAAGTATAGTAACTGGTTTATTATCTAACCAACGAACTATTACCATGTTTCCATCAAACAGTACTTTGGTTTCTGCAGTACCCCTTGCACTTTTCATAAACCTGTTTTCCGGCAAAAAAAAATACAATTTTTAGGAACTCGGTTTTTCATTATGGTACCGGTTGCATGAAAACCCCTTTCTAGCAGAGTATCGGCGAGTTTTACAGTCATAAAATACCGATCAAAGTACAGATGACGTCCAGGTACAAGACTCTCGCATAAACTGATGATCGCTGATTCTCCCAAGGTAAGTTTTTGTGATTTGACATCGTCAGAGAATGATGAATCACCCTGGTATACTGTCATGTCACATACTAACCCATTTGGATTAGCAAGCACAAAAATTTTTATACCTACTGGATTTGGTTTATTAGGGCAATACTGACGGATGCCACAATGCCCAGTAAAAGGAATTATCATTTCATCAACACTTATGTTGTCACCTTTAGCTTGAGCATGACACCCACGTAGCACATTTTTAAATAGAGGAATGACTTTCCATATTTTGTTTTTTCTTTCGTCGTCATTAACTTCAGGATCGTAGACTACTTTTAGGGATGTTCGAATGATAAAAAAGCGAGTTCTTGTCATAGCATTTCTTACTATTGGAACACCATATTTCTGTGACCAAAACATTCTAATTTTAGGTAGATTTATAGCACTCATAACGAACAAAATTCCGATTAATGTTTTTAACTCTTTAACTGTCAACCGTAAAGCTAACCCTTTTCTTTCCAGGTACATTCGGTTTGTTGCCGTAACCATTATATCCAGTAGTTCTGCATTGATATATTTCTTGAAATAATCTTCTGGTGTCCATAGTTCACTATCGACAATCTTATATCTTGGTTGATAGAGCGTCTTGTCCTTGCTGCGACACGACGAACACGGCGTCCACGAAGAACACTGCTAGGTGCTAGGTCCGTCCGTCCGAGTCTGATTCGGGACGATTGTCTTCAAGATTTTCTGAATTATCCGAGAGTCTTTCAGAGGTATCATCACTGTCTGAACTTGGGACAAATGCCTCATCATTAAGATCGTTTTCATCAGAACGGTCAATATCTGATTCGTTAAGAGCTTCCTCAAGCTCCTTGAATGTCAATTCTGCAAAAAAGTATTTTTTTACGTCAAACGCTAGTATGCACATTTTTATTTATGCAGTATAGTTTAATCGCATTGAAACCCGTTGTTATACCAACATGACATAAGATTTTATAGTTTAACCGCATTGAAACCCGTTGTTATACCAATATGACGTAAGATTTCATTGTTCAATATTCATAACACATTAACATTCTAGTAAAAAATATTTATATAGGTACAATTAATGATTATACGTGTACACTTTAATAGTTATAAAGTAAACAAAAAACAAAAGATGTTTGAAAAATGTTAGGATTACTTACGTCGTGCGCGGGAACGGTCGGCCATTAACGTGCTTTCCTTTTATAAAAAATTTCATACACTGTCACTTTGCTTGTTTTAAGAGTACTAACGCTAAATCCTACACGACGATACTGCTTACTAACTATATTCTGTCACAGTTTACCCATTACATAAGAGATGTCAGTACCCACAAATTTTAATTTTTATGTTATAAATATATGACACCAGGCCCCAGGAGGATACAGACACACACATAACAAACAAACATCCTTTCACTTGACCCTTTGCTCAACATTACTTTCCTACCAGGCATATCCATCATTGTACATCGTTTTACATTCATACTAGATCTACCTCCGTTTAATACCCACAAAAATCTGATCTACCTGAACCTGCTACCTGTTTTACACCACCATCATCCATCATCTACATTGATTAAACATATAACCTCCCTTTTAGTAGTCACGTTTATATAAAACGCTTTTGGCTGCTTTTAGCACCAAGTCCGGTATATAAACGTGCCTAAGGTACGTTGTACTTAGTTCCTACACCGCCCCGTATTATTAAGTTTTGCGACCCTTGAAATCACATATAATTGATTAACACCACCCTCCACAAAAGAGCGACGCATTATAATTCTGATCAAAGTTCAGACCAACGTTTTGGCTGCAACCGCACCGAAGTGGGATTCTGAATTGTCACAATCGAAGCAGTTATTTCAAAGGAGGCCCTCTCCCGAACAGATAGCTACTTCCATGCAAACCAACCTCTTTGGCACATAATTACCATCCTGGACCGCAGATGGCAGTTGAAGCTCCGAATACGAATTTCCTTGCCCTTAATTCCGCCACAATACCACTTATTTGTACTTCACACCCTCTCACATACATCCAGCACTAAATTATTCGCTCCACCTGAACACGATCCCCATTACAGCGAAGATTTCATTGTCACTGTATGTCTTCTCCGCTTCTACTCCAGACCAGTACATAATCATAAAAATACATCCAAACTTCAAAACCACATGGTTCATAGCCTAACCACATTTTAGTAGAGTAATACTGAATACACTCATCTGTTGTAACCACCTGTGTATCCCCACATCACCGAAACATTGATACGTCCACACTACCGCTACCGTTTTAATTAACATTTTTTTAAGGTTTCATTTAAGAAAAAAAATCACATATAGTTAATCAAGTATTTTATAGCTTCAGGCATAGAGGGCGAGGCGAGCGCCGAGAAAAGTCGACAGTGGCTTCCCGAGTCCAGGACCAACCAGAATTTATTTTAGTTTTCATTATTTATTATTTTGTTCATTTCTCCAGGATATTTTAAGTTCCTTATTTTACATTATTTAGTATAATAAAAACGTATATAATTAGACTACTTCATAGTAATTACTTATTCACAAAATAGTGGTCGTTTGACCTGAAGGTTTCAAACTCAAAGGGCTACTAAAATTTGTTTTGTACACCTGGTATGCTACAAACTGGCCTTACAACGTAAGAGCCCGAGCACTATCAGATGAATATTAATCTTTGTTACAGGAAACAGTTCAATATAAAATATTGTCCAACCTATTATCCAGACACTACTAATAATATAATTAACATTTACATTCCAGATATACAAATAATAATTATATTTTTACTTTCAGCAACAGACCAAAGTAATTGTGTAATCATTAACTTGTTATTTCCATCACTTATCCAGATTATTGTGGTTTAAAATAATTCATCCTTTCTTACAGAAACAAGTAAAGTGTTAGTCATAGAAATAATAATTTTCTTTTCGGAAAGACAGGTATAAACCAATTTTGTTGTAATAACATATTGAAATTCAAATTAACCATAATTTCACAGGAGCAATTAAAAATTATTCATAATTCATTCACAGGATCCAAATTAAAGCTTAGTCATACTTATTGATTAATAGCTCTTTTACATAAGAATCTTAAAACTAAAAGTTTTTACAGCTTTCAAATACTTATCCGATTAACAAATTCTTTTACAGAAAACTAAAAGTGATTTAGATTTCAAATGCTTAGTGATTAACCATTCAAATACAGGGCATCCCAGGATATTGTGACACACTTGAAGGGCTTATAACTTTTAAACCAATTGAGATAGAAACGAGAAGTTTTCTCAGGTATGCTTTATTCATCAAAAAGTTTTATTATGACTCACAATTACTTTTTTTCATGTATACAGAGGGTTGAAAAGAAATTGCCAGTTTGCAATTTAAATGTTTGATTCTCTTTTAATGGAACACCCTGTGTGTTGTGGCATCTTTTGATAGATGTATTATTCCACTTTCTAAAAGTGTATAGTTTGCTATGCTTGTAAGAAAACTAAGACAATTATTTAAATTTTTATGAAAACATGTTCGATACAAATAAAAATTCAACAAAACAGAAAACATTTTTAATTACCGTAGAAAGTACATACCAACGTTATTATCTTTTCAAACTAAAGTGCTGGATGTGTCCCCCATTATTAATCAAAACTAAACTGTAAATTTTTTAAATCATTTTCTAACATTTCCTGAGTAATGCTTTCAAAAACATTGATTATGTTATTTTTGAGTTGGTCGATAGTGTGTGGAACGGGTGAGTAACAACCATCCGTAACATAACCCCATATAAAAAAATCAGGTACAGTTAGTTCAGGAGAATGTACCGGCCATTCTATTGGTCCGGCTCTGCCTATTTACCTCTGACCAAACATTCTATCTACAGATTCTCTGGCTATCTGAGAAAAATGGGGAGGAGCACCAATTTTCTGAAGGTATACTTCTTGTAATATTCCATCTTGTTCCAACTGTGGGTATTCGTATAAATAATTCCAGTAATAGTTTTTTCGGAAAAAAAGACTGGTCCATACAATTTTTATTTTGAAACAGCACACCATACATTCACTTGCTCAAACTCATTGAATCGCCTAGGATTTTAGCTTTCCCAAATTCTACAATTACGCTTATTAATTTTTCCATCTATATGGCAAGCGGCATTATAACAGTAATACCAGGTTGGTGGTTAAACAAGTCCAATAAGGTCTCACACAATAATAATCTTTTTTCAATATCTCGCGGTTGAAGCTTTTGGAAGGTTTGGATTTTGTAAGGAGTAAGGTTTAGAATTTTTAAACATCTCTGAACTTCACTTTTAGAAAAGTTTACATTAGCAGATATTTTGCTGATATAAATCATATAATTATTTTGTATTAATACATCACTTACTTGCAACAGGCGATTCAAATAATTTGGATGTTGTTGGATTATAGATCTGCATTTTATTTTAATGAGGCAGGTTCTTTAAACTTCCTGATCCAATTTATGATGGCATTTTTGCATTGAGGTGCTTCACACGAAATCTTCTTCTGGTTATTGTTATAGAAATAGTTTTATTTTACAGAAGTACAACTTCTGCTTTTTTTGATCTGTGTATATCATTGTAATCAAAAGTGCGCGACAAAGACAACGAGAAAATAATGCCAATGCATGATTTGACAGAGCGTAGCAAATAAAACAGTAATTCAATTGTCATTTTGACTTATGACTTGCCCACCTGATGCTTTAAAAAATTTGCAGTTTATATTACAAGAATGCGACCGGCAGTACAGCAGAGTGAGAAACCATTTAGTACTGAGACATTGAAAGTTAAGCAGCGGCTTGCTTGGTCGGAACTGGGGTGGGTGTCCCACTATGCGGCTCGATGTGTCTGGTCCCCTCAACACTGTTAAAGGTATAAGAGGGTAAAGTAGAAAGAAAGAAATAATACTTCAAAAATGCATTAATAATAATGGGGGACACATCCAGCATAACTTTGTTATGTATATTCTATGGTAATTAAAAATGTTTTCTGTTTTGTTGAATTTTTATTTGTATCTAACATGTCGCCATAAACATTTAAATAATTGTGTTAGTGTTTTTTATAAATAGCAAGCTCTACATTTTTAGAAAGTGGAAGAATGCCTCTATCGAAAGATGCCACAACACACAGGGTATCAGAATATCATGGGACACCCTGTATTTAGTGATTAACAATTCTCTTACATCAAGCTTAAAATTAATAGTGTTTATAGACTCCAGAACACAACATTATTCAACATTTCACCAACCACCACCAATACCATCCCTGTCAACCATTTCTCCAGACGATCGATTGTTTGTGAACGTTAAAATCCGTAACAAACAAATACAAGCATTAAAAGACACCGGAGCATCTAGAACTTACCTGGGCAGCACAGTAAAGAAAACTTTACCATGTTTGTATGTAATGTATGAAATATTTTGTTTTTTACATTACAAATTAGTGTTCGTAGATTATATCGGTGTATTTCAAAAGATGAAGTATGTTCAGTAATAGATTCACGGGGAATGAATCGAAGAAAAAAAATTGATGATTCAAAAATTATTGAACATAGCAACTCATTTCCCGCCTAACAAAGACCTTACGCTACAAAATATAACCCTGCCAGGAAATGTTTAAAAGAAGAATTAAAGATCAACAAAATGTATGAGTTATACAAATAAAAATGTATTTTAGAAAATATTCTTCCTTGAAAAATAAAGTTTTACTACCATGTGTTTAACATTAAGTTCAATTTAAGCTTTAAACCACCATCGAAAGATACTTGTTATTTACGCGACGACCTAAAAATGAAAATTGAATTAGAAGATGGCGAAACAAGAAACAAACTTTTATTTGATAAAGAGCTCCATCTTGCCACAGATAATCAAGCACGTACTGCTTTGAAATCTGACCAAGAAAAGGCCTCAGACCTCAACTATGTACTAACTTTCGATCTTCAAAAAGTCTTACCGTTTCCTAAAATTGCCACATCTGTAGCTTACTACAACAAAAATTTGTATGTTTACAACCTTTGGGATTTATCTACATGTATGATGCGACAGAAGGAGGCCGCGGACCTCAAGATGTCGCCTCGTATGTGGTGAAACTCTTGAAAGGTTTTGCAGCGCCTCAGTGTCAGATCATTCGTTTTTGCTGAACGATGCGGTCTTCGGTGTAATTGAAAAGTGTTTGCGACTACACTTTTTAATTATACCACATATTTTTTCCGTGTAAGACTGGATGAAAATAATACGAGAAGTAAATAAAAAGAACCAAAATTCAGAGTCATTGAAATGGAAGTTGAAGAATTGCAATCAACCAAACCTTGGAATCAGCAATACAAAATAGAAAAAACTGTAACAGATAATAACTCTTCATTGTTAAGAATAAGGTGGTTACGTTTTGAAAGGGCATTTCCAATATCATTCAAGTTTAAAGAAACTTTGAATGAACACATTGCGTTTGAAACAGTTGTTTTAAATAAAACCGCACGAAGAAGAAAAATCGCATCATCCAACAGGGTAAATTGTATCCCTCTAGACGTAATGTAACCACATTTAAAAAGCAACACATGAAAAACATTCTTCGATTTATTCCACCCAGATATGATAACTCCTATAAAAATTTAGGGAAATTTAAGGAAGCACTACGCAAAGCGAATATAATAAATCCTTTGGTGGTGAAGAAGAATGCTCCGATGAATCTTTTTATGATTAGAAATAAAAATATTTTGACTTATAAAAAGGTTTAAGTCCAAAAAATTATAATTAATCGACTGTAACTTTTTCTTTGTTTTGTTTTTACTTTCTCGCGTACTACGTATAAGACGTATTAACAGAAAGTATTGCAACCGAATAAAATTTTTGACACGTTTTTTCGAGGATTTCAACGTTTTCGTGTTCTCCGAGTCGAAAAACATCGATTTCGCGAAAAAAATTCTTTTTTTTTAAACATAAAATGTTGCCCGGGGTTAAACTTACCCTTTTTTCAATACTAATTTTCAGAAAAAAACGGTTCTAGTAATTTTTTTTTTAAATTTACATATTTTATAGTCACATATAACGAAAATGAACTTATCCAGGACCGGAGTTAGGAATTTTCAAATTTGAAAATTCCAATCCCTTATAACTATGCTTCTAATAAAAATCTTTACATTAAGGGATTATAAAGTAGACATAGATAGATTACTAAACTGCTATATAGGAATATTTTTAGCGTTTCTGGTTTTGCAGAAAATAACAAAAAAGGCAGGTATAATGACTAACCTATACTCACGTATAGCCCAAACTACTAGGTCCAGAAGCTTGAAATGTATCATAGGCAGCCACTAAGAAGGAATTTTTCGAAATTCAGCCCTTTAGGGAGTCCCCATAAATGCAAGGACACAAGTGGTCTTGAGTCTTATGTCATTCAACTATTCAACACATAGGTTAACAAAATTGTCCATTTGCTATGTCAAGCACTATTCCATAAGCAGGAAAATAGATTCTTAAAAATTGCAATAAAGGTATTTTGGAAAGTGATAATAAATGTCATTGTCGGTTTTAAAATTACATGTAACAGTGTTAGATGCGTGATGAGAAGCGTGCGTAATTACGAAATAAGATCATTATGCGAGTGTTCGACAATAAAATTATGCATTGACTTATGATTTTGAAGATAGGAGGAAATACTTTCCTTAACTTACCGTTTAATTTTAGTTGGTATCTTAGATACTGCCCATTTTAGTTCTTTTTAACGACTGAGTTGAGGTTATGTGCTGTCTGTCACTACGGCTAGTGACAAATAACGATTATTTTTGGACGTTTCTTAGAACCAATAGAAACTTTCAATTTCAGTCATGTGCGTACGTTTTAGCCAATCAGAACATTCTTATAGTGGGAATAATCTACTTACATTATTACTGCGAGAATAATTTTAAATGTTTTGTTTTTATTGAATAACAACGTATTTTATATTTGAGTTCTGTCATTAATTTGAAAGTCCAGAAACCTTAATTTGTTAAAATAAAAATATAATATTGAAAACGTGTTTCTTACTGTAACGTCAAAAATAATCCAACGAATACCACACGAGAGTTCTATAAATTAGAAATTAATGCGCCACATTTTCTCAACCATTTTTCGAAAATCTGTCAAATTATTTTCAGTAGTAATATTACAAGAGAGTGAGAATAAATTGAAAATAATTTAACAGATTTTCGAAAACCTCTTGGCGGACAATAGACACAAGAGCCCGTAGGGCTCGAGTGGCTATTGTCGAATGGCAACAGGATTGAGAAAATATGGAGAATTCCTGGAATCCATGGAACTCTCGTGTGGTATTGTTGGATTATTTTTGACGTTACAATAAGAAACACTTTCTCAATATTATATTTTTATTTTAACAAATTAAGGTTTCTGAACTTTCAAATTGATGACCGAAGTCGAATCTAAAAATATGTTGTCATTCAATAAAAACAAAATACTTAAAATTATTCTCGCGGTAATAATGTAGGTATATTATTCCCACCATAATAATGTCTTGATTGACTAAGACGTACGCACATGACTGAAATTGAAAGATTCTATTGGTTCTTAGAAACGTCAAAAAATAATCAATGTATTTTTACTCTCTTATGATATTACTACTGAAAATATAATCAGCCTTATGTGATTTCTACAACTTATCCAAGAATTGCTGTGGGTAACAGTTACACGCTAAAGTGTTGTGCCGAAGTCCATCAGCCAGACGGTTTAATTAATAAACAGGTAAAAACTTTTACCTTCAATTTCTTCATAATCGGCTTTTAAGACTTAATTCCAGTTCACTTCTGAACCCCCCAAATGTTAAATGGTATAACTTTTGTGACTAAATTTCGTTGAACTTGTTTTTTTATTATTGTACATTTATGGTTAGCCCTTGTCCGAAGAAAGTATTCTGAAATGTCATTTTTAAAACGGTTTAATAATATTTAATATTTAAATTTTGTTAAAATTAATACTTCAATTTTTTTTTCTTTCCTACTTTTACTGGGGAAGCTGCAACATCTATCGGCACGTTCAAAGATTGCAAGAATTCTCGTTAAAGTATAAGACCTGTTCATAAAGGTAAGTATGTTAATATTGAACATCAGACTGAAAATAGTGTGACTAAATTGATTTATTTTATGGTATCGGTTGAAAACCAATTTTGTACAACGAAACATTGTTCCTAAACTTACACCTTATCGTTTAGACGGTAATGTACATTATCTACTTTGTTATGTAACCGGCATTGCCATTACTATTTAACCACGGGAACAAAATAAAATAAAACGATATAAAATATTTCACGCTAAGGTAATGCGAAATTAACATTTCGTGAAACGCTACTAGTGAATTAACATTCTGCACTGGATGGTTAAAATGTCACTTCATCCTCAATAAAATACTATTTATTGTATAATATACCCTAAGTATAACAAGGCCAACTAATATAAAATATTGCACAACGTAATACGCAAGGAATACACATCATCCTCAATCGGTATTCTTTAATAACAATAATGTTTTAAAACATATTGAACGATTAGTACTAATCATAATAATAGATATTCAATTCGCTGTAAAGGCAAATGTGTAAAAATTTTACAATAAGGACACAAACTTTGAACCAAGTGAATAAATTTGATGGAAAAGTAAATTCGTAATTTAGTTCAGAAAACTTTTTGTTGGCATTTAGTTTTTATTCTAGTACACAAAAACGATAAATAATAAACCTTTGATGTTCAAGAAATACGGTAAATTTTCTTGTAAAAAAGCTTTCTGCTCTTAGGGTCACATAACAGTGTAGGTACGTACACTGTAACCTATTGTAACGGTTACGGAAACTTGCACTTATCTCATTGCTGGTGACATTGTGTCTCACGTCACGAACTTGAGTGACAGGGAATTTCAAATGCTTCATATTTCTTGGCTGGCTGAGAATTGCTTATGTGTCGCGAATGCATAATTGGCACTTGAAAATTGTAGAACGGAACAGAACGTGGATCGTAATCTAGAGTTTGTTTGGTCTTTCTGACAAGTGTCAAGACTTTCACATGATATATGAGAAAAATAAAGAATTACGTTGAACGCGCCATCCTCGGGGAAAATGCTAACAGGATACATGATTAATGAATGTTGTATTACAGGATCTCATTACTTATGCATGTATGTTGCTAGAATCAATTCGACCGATCGAATAACTTAGGAATGCTCACAGAGGGTGAACGGTTGCTATTAAAATTTTATACGGCAAATGCGTTTTTGTAAAATAGGGGATTTTTTTTAATTGAGGGAGCCCAAACATATTAATCACCGCTGTTAGTTCCACAATTATATTTTTATCATTTATATAAGAACAGTTAGGAAAAAATTAAAAAGAAGGAAGGTTTTACATTACTAATATAGAGATGCACCTAACTGCTGTGTTTGATTCGTAAGACAAATTTAATAAAATTCACGAATATCAATTAATCAAATAGCGTAAATGCTTACTGGACCAATTGGTGATACTGGCTTAAAACAGTAAATTATACAATGTTAATCTTTTGTTAATTGAACATTTACGAATGTGGATTAACGTAATCATTACTTATCGAAATTTCTCTGATCTGAAAAGGTTCTAAACTTTGGTCAAAATGTATTTGATCATATACCGACCGCAAAAAAAAGCTTATTTATCAGCTGCTATACATTTTATTTTGAATAAATTAGTAGCATTTCTAATTTCATGTCGTTCACAGTAGTTCACTACAGTTTTATACTTTTTATGACCTATTACTTTTGTTTTAGATTCTATAAAATAAATGATTTACACAGTGTGCAGTATTTGTTGCCGGATGGTTAATACACCTTTACTTGATATTAAACTCCTTCCTCTTGAAGGGCTGTTCTCTTTTCAGTAAATTTATCTAGCAGGCTATTTTTTCGAGAAATGTTATTTTACGTTTCAAGCCTAGTGCCTCTTAAGTTTAGTAACAGTGGCGGTTGACAAATATACTGGAACACATGTATTTTAAATATGTACATAAGTTTAAAGTAATCCTCTGCAGAAGGAATGGTGGAATTGAACCAAGAGCAATATCGATCTGTGATTCTTTACAATTTCAAACGTGCTTTAAGCCGTAAAACTGTCTTAAGGAAACCAATCGAGTGATTGGTGACGCGTTTCCTAGCCACCATAAAATGCTGCTACAATTGATTTCGAGTGGTCGGCATTTTTTAAATGTCATTTTTCTATCTCCTAATCCAAAAACGTCCGTTGTAGAAAACAATATTGGTCTTGCATGAAACAAGATGGAAGAGAACCGTAATGTTCCTGTAAGCAGTTCTCTAGAGGTTGGCGTAAAAGCAATTAACACCATCTTACAAAAGCATTTAAAGGCGCGTAATCACTGTAGGATTCACTACAGTTTGACCAAAAAAACACGGTGAGAGATACTGCAGACCTACAGCAGATCGCTTTAACAATGGATCGTCTCCACTGGATGTTTCTACTGTATCACTGGAAGATGGATGTACTGTTAATGCTGAATGGTACACAAGGGTTAGTTTGCCCCAAGTTCCCTAAAATGTTCATGAAAAGCGCCCAAGGGAAGCACCATGTTGTTCATCAGACTCTAACTATGGCATCTAATTTTAAATCTTTAATGAATTAGATATTATCCAACTGCCTTGAATAAGGCAAATCAGAACAGATTCTATCAGACGAAGGCTAACAGTGAAAAGTCAATCAATCAAAGAACAAACAACACAATTTAATGAAATAATCATAGAATCCTTAAACACTTTCATTTGAAATTGTTAAAAGCATTCAAAAACAGAAACTTGCCATACCAAGTGAAGTTCTAGTCAAACCTCACAAAGCAATAGTTTTTGGTTAATAATTGTAGTTGTTATTGTACAGGAAAGCACAATGAGTGGGTTTAATACCACTTTTAATTTTAACTACATATGTTAAATATTGTAGTGCTGTGGTTACTTAACATACATAATTGGTAAAGCATTTACTTTAAGGTTTAGGAAAGAATACAACAAAGACATGTAAAAATATAAATGCTAAAATTAAGACCAACGGTTGTATTTTTTTTCAATTATTCAAAGATGCCAAATCCTATGTAAACGGGTAATTTCTTCTTACCTATTGAAATGAAATTAGTATGTTGTAAACGAACATAATAATGAGCTTTTCGTGACAATATTTCTATGTTATCAAATTGAATGTTTGAATGCCATGATTTAAAGCATGTAGGTTTCTTGTTTGATATTAATCTACGAAATCGCATATGTTCTGTACGTATTGTATCAAAACTACGTTTTGTGGTTGCAATTTTTACTTTTCCAGGAGAACAATATAGAAGATAACAATAACCATTATTAATTAGGATCTGTAACATTAGTTATAAAAGGAAGCAAAGCAGCACAAACGTTATGCAATAGTTTTTCTCTGCGGTTACGTTTAGCAGGTGTAATAATGTTATATCTTTAAGCCAATCTTCATTAGCTTGTAGTGAACTTGTTAAGTATTAGTTTCATCTTTCAAAAATTCAGGATCCCCGATTAATCCACTAAAAATGTAATTTCTTGATATGAATGATAATTTCACAATTTATGAAAGTAAACCTTAAAAGATAGTGAATTATTTGTTTTCGACATTAGTATGTCAAAAAATGATACTTAGATCAATACCATTTTTAAAAACTAAGAATTCATATAGTGCTATTCCTCTATGTGTCCAAATAACAAAGATATCTACATAACCATTTCGAACTAAAGGTTTTTTAGGTGCAGTTGTGATGATAATGTTTCAAGCTTAAGGAATTAAGTCGTTGTAAGATATAGTTGAAAAAGAATTGTTATGCCTTTTGGAAAAATTTGATCAATACATTCCATAGTTTCTTTTCGAGGGACTTTTTTAACCTGTGAAACATCATCAAGACTGACCATTACATCATCTTCAATTTTGAAATGATGTATGCTTTAATGAATTCTACAGAATTTATAGTATAATGGGATATTTTGGTTTGGTAGAGCTTTAGAGTTAGTTAGTTCTTTTTTATTTCTTCAGGAATAGATTTCAATTCATTCATCAAAATAAACTTCTTCGTATAATCTTTTGGATTTGACGATAAGTTTGTGGTTCCAACAGTTGTTTTACTTTAATATTATATTGATCCATATTTAAAATAATAGTTGAATTACGTTGATACAATTTTAATATTACTATTTTTTCATTACGTTTAAGACGAAATAATAAGTTGCTCCTTGGAGGTTTTGCTTTACGTGATATGTTAACAGATTTATATCTAACTTCATTCAAAATATTAAGATTAATAGAATTCTCAACATTAGAAATTATCTTCAAACGGTATTACTCTTGGTGTTATCGCCAAATCATTTCAAAGAATATGATCAGAAAGGTTTATGGTTGTTTTTTTATCATCAAAAGATCGTCTATTATGTTGTTGTTTGATCGAACTTTTCTTTTCGACGTTTAGTTGAAATGTCAAAATTCTTTTTCATATATTGGAAGGTTATAATTAAAAATCATATTAAATGTACAGATTGTGTTTTTCTCTGTGCACTAACTAACCAAAAACTATTTTTTTCTTAGATTAGACTAAACCTTTAATTTATATGTCAAGTTTCCGACCACAAAACGAACTTTGACACAAGACTTAAAAAACATATGCGATTTTGTAGATTAGGTCAACCAGAGAAAGAGCTGAGAATGTTTTAAATAATATCAATCATGACATCCAATTTGATAATATGGAAATATTGTCAAGATAAACCCATTAATATTATTCTGATCACTTCACTAAGTAACAAGAAAATCTCTGTTTGAATTGGTTTTGGCATCGACACAATGGTACGTCTTAATTTTAGCTTTTGGAATGTCTAGGTTTTCATGCTGTGTTTTTCTTAGACCTTGAAGTAAATTTTTTACCAATTAGATGTACCTATTAAGTTCCCACAGCAGTACAGCACTTTAACGTATGTAGTTTAAATTGGTAATCATACTAAACCTATACATTGTATTTTCAATCTACAATAACAATTGAAATTATTAACCAGAAACTATTTCTTTGTTTAATTGATATGTCAAGTTTCTGTGTGTGAATGATTTTGTTAATTTTTAATTAATGTTTGTCACAATTTTATACTTACATCATAATTTGATAAAATTTTATTGTTTGTTCTTTGAATATGACATTTTCACTGTTAACTTTTGCCCGTTAGAGGGTGAGATTTCTCATCTTCAAGGCACTTTAATAATATTTAATTTACAAAAGACTAAAACTAAAATTAGATTCCACAGTTGGCTTTAAACGTTTATTAAGCTGTTATATTAATAGCAAGCTTATGTTTGCGTGTTCATATTGTTCATGTTTCATAAATTTACCTTAAGATCTCAAGTAATTGTTAAGTATATTACCATTTACTGAGAACTGTAATTGATATCGAATCGTTTAAATTTATATAAAAGATAAATAAAGAGAATACACAATTTTTTAATTACCCAAAATATAAATGTTTTTGCTTTAATTGATATGCTTTTGGAAGATACTTATCAGACAAATTATGTATGCGAGTTTAGCTGACTTTATTAAGAATAATAAAGCACGGCTTGTATTTTACTTTAAATTTACTCGAAATAATTTCCTTCGACACTTCTTTCTTTCCACTGTTTCAACATTCCAAATCAACGAACACAAACGAACACCTTGCCGTAAATTCCTTTTAAACCCACAGAATAGCCAAATGTCGCACATTGATCAATCAGATGTATAAAACTTCCGTATACTATGATTCATTATCATGGTGCAGCATAATTCTATTGTCTGGTTCAACTGCAGGTTTCAAGCTACCGTTTTTCAATATATTTCAGTGACTTTACCATTCTTTTCATTAAAGTTTTTAACAATACCAGTATTTATGCAGGTAATAGCCGTAGGAGGACGCTCCGCTCCTTTTTAATGTTGAACAGAAATCTCTTCGCGTTTAATTTCTTTGAATCATTCATAAATTGTAGCCAAGGGAAGTGCTGTTTATTGAAAGTAGAATATAAACTCTATTTGCATTCGGAACTTAGACCCTTTTTAAAAACGTAATAAACCATGATTCGAAAATGTCCTTTGGTAAATTTCATTTTTTTACTTATAATATAAATTGGTAACTGGAATTTTACGAACGCAACTTCAACAGCTAAGCTTCAAATGAAAGATAAAGAAATAACACTATATAAAATACTTATCTTTTTTGGTTTTTTTTAATTGGTGTATTTTAAATTATACAATCTAAACATTTCGATAATACTTACAGTTATCTTCGTCAGAAGTAATATTTGTTAAAAATTGTTAAAGATGTAAACAATTTTGTCAAAGTTGAAAAATTAAAACATAAACATCAGCCTGCTATCAACATAACTGTTTGAGAAACGTATAAAGCCAACTATAAAATTAAATTTTAGTAAAGAATAACTAGGTCATTAAAAATTAAATGTTGTTAAACTGGTTTAAAGATGACAAATCAGAACACTCTCTACGGCGAAAGCTAACAATGAAATTTGTCAGTCAAGTTATAATGTAAGTGTAAAGTTGTGAAAAAATTCAACTTGAAAATGATAGAAGCATTCGCAAATTTGAACAGCACATCAAATAAAACAATCTAGTTAAATCTAACAAAGAGATATCTTTATCAATAAGTGCAAGTGTTATTAACAATGAAAAGTACAGTGCAGAACGTTTTTTTGTAATTTTTAATTTTAATTTTAATTTCACCTATTTATGTTAAATTATAGTGCTGTGGTAATTTAACATATAATTGGTAAAGCATTTGCTTCAAGGTCTGGGAAAAACAGCAAAAAACCTAGACATACCAAAAGTTAAAATTAAAATCAAAATTAACACGCATCATTGTGCTTTTATTTAATTATAAGATGCCAAAACCTATTTAAACGGAGATTCTCTTCTTGTCTGTTAAAATTATTAGGGTGTTTACATATTTCAATAGCTTCACGTTGTAAACGAACATAATAATGAGTTTGTCTTGACAATATTTCCATATTGTCAAATTGAATATCATGATTTAGATTATTCAGGGCATGGTCAGCTACAGCAGACCTCTCTGGTTGACCTAATCTATAAAATCTCATATGTTGTTTACGTCTTGTATCAAACCTACGTTTTGTGGTTCCGATGCATACTTTTCCACATGAACAAGATAGCTTATACACTCTGGAAGATGATAACGGGTTTGACACATCTTTAGGTGATCTTAAATGTTCTTTAATTTTTCTTGTAGGTTTAAAAATAGTCCTAATGCCATATTTAATTAGGATTTTTTCAATTCTATTTGTAACATTAGCCATAAAAGGAAGAAAAGCAGTACCAATATTAAGAACTGGTTTTTCTTTAAGGTTACGCCTAGGAGGTGTAATAACATTATTAATATCTGTAAGTGAATATCCATTATTTTGTAAAGATTTTGTTAAATATTTATATTCATCCTTCAAAAATTCAGGGTCACAAATTCGTTTTGCTCGATCTACTAAAGATTTAATTACACCAATTTTTTGAAGTGGATGGTGGTTGGATAATTTAGGAAGGTATCTAATCAATGTGTGTCGGCTTTCTGTAAACCTTAAAAGATAGTGAATTATTATTTTTAGATATTAATATGTCAAGAAATGGTAAACTTCCATTAGTTTCTTTTTCCATGGTAAACTGAATACTAGGATGTATACCATTTATAAAAACCAAAAAATCATGCAGTGCTTCTTCCATATGTTTACAGTGTATAGTGTAGTGTATAGCCACCCTGAAAATAGGTTTAATAAATATTAAAACCCTTTATCCTTCACTTTAATACTCTACACTGTTTGTATGAAGGAACATTGAGCAGACGTGGTAGTCATGATGTCACCTTACCCCAGGGAAACACAATTTTCAGTGTGACCCATTTTGGTTATCCTAACACGGGTATTTCTGTTTGCTATGAAAGATAAACATAGAGATTCCACGAAACCGTGCTATTTCTTTGTGAAGCCAAAGAATCTACTACCTAAATTCTACAACCCTACCTCGTTTTAAGTTAGTGAGTTTTTGATTTTTTATGATTTTATCCGTGCTTGCTTGTCACAGTTTAAGAAACACTTGAGATAACTGTCACTTTCAGTTTCAGATTCCCGTTTCGTGAAATAGGTATAACTTCTGTTGGTGAATTGATTTAAAAATGAACGTAGCATGTTTAGTTTACAATAGCAAAAAGGATGACATGTTTATTTGTTATATACAAGCTAATGAAGATTCTAAACGAACACCTGAAGCTTACTTCAATAGATAATGTTCCTCTACAAATCAGAACCAACATTTGTTTTCAACAAGGTGGGGCCCTAGTTCACAATTCCCAGGAAGGAAAGATTTTTCTATTAAGATAAGGTATAAAAATAAGGTTTATACTCTGTAGTACCAATCGAGAGTTGCGCTTCGCTGTGGAAACCAAACTTAGGCATTTGTAGGTTTGACTATTCGTGCTATCCAATGGTTTATGCAGAATTTATACATTGTATCAATTATGCTTAAAACAATAATTATCAGTTTAAACGTTTAAGATAAGTTTGTACTTTAGAAATTGAGATTTCTTCTTCCAAATACGTTTTAATCTTCCCTGATAAAATTTATTTTACATCATTTAAATATTAAATACACATATAAGATGCTTGAAATATAACATTTTCAAAGCGTGGTTGGTACTTATATGTATACAAAAGGAATTAAACTTTTGCATTCGATTTTGAAAATATTTTGAGATAAACTTAATGTAAAAACCCTATAAAAGACAGTTTTTACTTCAAAACTAAACTAACTTATAACAGAGACACAAGGAGCTGTCGAAAATGGAAAAGAATTAAAAATTCGTATGCCTTCGAAAGGAAGTGGGCTTTCGAAAGTTGGACTAAAGTTCATGAAACAAAATATTACAGAAATTGATTCAGAAGGTTACAGTTTTCAATATCATCCAGAATAGTTTTAAAAACTATCGGCAGAAAAATTAGAAGAAAGTATTTCTGTTCAACTTCAATACAAACATGTAAGAAAAACAGCATGGATATCACCAATTTCTTGAAAAACAAACATCATAACGTTACTAACTTGAATAATGGATACAATTGAGTTATTTCAAGCTACTGGCTTCAATATCTCTCTTAGTATCCACATATTGAAAATATCGACATAAGTGTGAGCATGGTGGTATAGCTTATTCGTCAACTACCAGTTGATGGATATAAAAACGCTAGTTGTGCTTTTGTCAAGTGGGTGGTAGATTTCTCCCTGCTAGTGAATGATGGACACAAAAGTATTAATTTTAAAAGTGATAGCGTGCACATGAGAAACAGAAAATTAAAAATAGATAGATATACGAAACCTCTGGGAAAAATTTAGAAATAATCAATTGCTGCAAACAATGCCTACAAATTACTTCCAATCAACATCAAGATTCCTGATGTGCAGTTCTATACCACGAAATTAAAAAAGATTTCATTTTTTGCAAAGTTTTCTAAATGTTAATCGATTACTTAGTGGGCTTTTGATTGGCCTATCAGTACGTTCTGAGGCTTGATGTCTGTCTCGTCAGAAAAGTTATGCTCTCAGAAGGGTAGTTTTCATCTTTAATTTAGTTTTTGTGACTCATTGTCTTTAGGTGTTAAATACGTTGTGGGCGGTACTTAAAATCGAATTTCTGTTCTAAATAAATTTGTGATTTAGACAAAGGTTCAATTTTGCTTATATTATTTTACTTCACATTCTTTCTTTTCGTTATGAAATTTATGTAAATTCACATAAACACATCACCTTTGTTAAAACCGTATGTTACATCACTGCTTATTCCGCGTAATTTTCTATTTAAATTATAATTTTATTGTTTTACAAGGAAAATGTTCATTTAACTCTACGTTAAAACTTGCTAAATTACTACATACCGTAAAACGGAGTGAGATGGGCCACTTTTGGCGTTCTCTACCTAATACATTTTTTGTTGTTGTAGCAATAATACTAGAAATAGCTAATATGAATGAGTCTAAGAGCAATGTAACTCTTCGCATGACAGAAACATTACTTTATTATTTTCAAACCAAAAATAATAATAAACACCCCGGTCAATCTCACACCTACATTATGGGTGAGATTGGCGGTATACTTAAAACCCTAGTTATTTTTTTTCTAATGCATTTTGAGGTGAAAATGACCACGTTTTATTGTATAATAAGTTGTTTTCTTGCTGAAAATTTTTAGAAAAAATGTAGGTACGGGTCAAAAATTTTTATTCATTTAACAAAGAAGTAATTGTACAGTAAAATGTAATAAGAACTAATATCAGCTTATTCATTGCATATAAGTGTTTATTGTAGTACTATTTGAAAAATAAAATGCCCACGTCGCTCAATCTTAGGAGTAGGAAGCATTTTTACAACACAATTGTACTCAATGGTGTCTGCATCCTCCACTTCATGCTACACAAACTTCTCTCCCACAGTTTTCTTCAGAAAAACCGCATGTTCAATCCATCTTCAGAGAGTGACATTATAAAATGTTTACCACTTTTCTTGGTTTCGTATTTGACTAAGACCCATGACTCTATTGCACTTCCTTCTTTGGATAAATCTCCAACTGTTTCTTCTACAGAAACATTGCTTTCATCATCGGTTTGTTTCTCCACTTCTGAATCTGAACTTGACTTTGAACTGTTTTCATGCGCGATTTTACGTTTTACCGCCTTAGTTACAATTATTGAAGTAGCGTTATTTTTTCCGTCTACGTTTATTTCTGAAGAATCAGCTGCTGCTACTAAGCGCCCAGGGACAATATCTAATTTCTTCCTGGTTTTGGTGACAACAGTTCTCTTGTTTGGATTCCTCTGCTCTTGCAAAAATTGTAGGAAGGTTTCACTAATATAGCTGTCGTTTCCGTTACTGTCTTCCTTTTCATTTGCAGTATTTCTAGGTACTTTACCAAGTAACTTTTCTTTTGACAAGGGATAAACACTGGATAATCTAAAACCATCTTCTGTTGCGTTGGCTGGCAAATGAATCGAGTATTGTGGATCTTGCAAAAATCCAACACCTCAGTCGTGAAATGTGAGGATAGATTATAACCTAATAATGCATTTGGTCCTGGAATTTTTATTGAACGTGGAAGAAAGCGCATATTAAACTAGTCAATGAAGCACACTGCATCCAACCATCCGTGGTTAGAACGGTTATAGCGAGACCGTCTTGAGCGGAATTTTTCTGCGCAGGATGATTTAGATTTTGGACATTCTCCATGTGTTCCAAATGTGGGCAGCCTTGTAAACCACATATGGTGGCAAACACACCCCAGAATCAGAAACACACAACATAATAGAATCTGCATGCTTGGAAAAATTAACTACGTTATCTGGATACTTGACACCTATCTTAAATGTCATCATTAGACAAATTACTCACATCATAGTTGAATATAACATCAAGTGAACGAGAAAGTTCATCATCAAAAGCGCCTAGTATGTTGCGATCCACCGAAGTCTTAAACTTTTAACATTATTCCCCAGCTTTTGTGAAAGGACACCCTTGTGATGTTTCATAAAACTGCTTGTATGTTTTGTTCGTGGTAACGTTTCGATTTTTTCCAAATCGTCTCCAGAACATTCTGTAGCAGATTTAGTAATTACTAAATAACGGTTATAAAAGTTGCTACTTACAATACACAATGAGAGGGATAACGTCATTATGTTTCTCATTAGTTGAATTTATGTCATTGGTTAAAACGTATTACGTCACAAACTAGGTTTGTAAATAACATTTAAATCAGTGTACAAATCATAAAGGTTCTATACGTATACTTCTACACCCATGGCTACAAATTTTAGCTACTTAACAGTTTGGGTAATAACAAAAAAAATTGGTGCCTTTTGCTCAGTCGTAGATTTAATTGGGCCAGGTTCTTAAAATTATCGATTTGCTTTATTAACAAAAAAAAATATTTACATGTACCTAGATATGTTCGCTTTAAAATCGGGGTTGTTTCCTCTTGAAACTATAATTAAATACTCGGACGCTAACTTGTTTTTAAATATGGAATAAACAATTAAACCATTATACAATAAAGTTAAAAGAAAATTTTATTAACACAACCTATACTTGATTATAAACAGAAATACTTAATGATAGGGTTAGTAACGTTAAAAAAACTAATGAATAATTGTTAATGTTGTGAGTAATTAATGTTGCAAGTAATTAATGGAATCAGAATACTTTATTTTTGATCACACTGTAAATAACGAAAATGAGAACTAAGGTCCCAAAAAATCGGCAAAATCAGTTGCACAATGTATCAACAACCGTGCTAAACATTTATAGCAAAAACAAAATAAATGGCGTGCGAAATAAGCACAAAACATATAAATAAAATGATGTGCGAAATAAGTACAAAAATAAAATCAAATTACTTTTGAAAAATAATCAAAGTAATTAAAATGTAAGTAAGAAACTAGAATGTATGTAATAGTCTCAAAAATACTATTGAGTAAAAATAATTTCGATTTAATGTGGTTTTAAGTCTTTAACATGAAAGATACCTAAAGGTTTATCATTAAGAGTGGCCAATCGGTACGTGGTGGACCTAACACTTCAATAACTTTTGCTTCAGTAAATTTTGGAGCTAACTTTTGGCTATAATTCTTTGTTGCATCAGATAAGGTAAAGTTCTTTTTCCAAACTACATCGCCGACGTTTAATTTTATTGGATGACGTAGCAAATTGTAAGATTTTGAATTTCGTTCGTAAGCGGATTGTAAATTTTGTTTTACATTCTCAAAAATTGGTGAAAGTTCATTTAAATCTTGAACCAACTGTTCACGGTTGTTAATTGATAAATCATCCTCTTTAAAATCTTTTAATCGACCATAAATGTCTCCAATAATCGGAACGGTTCGACCAAACGCCAAAAAGGAAGGTGAAAATTTAGTAGATTCATGAACAGCGTTACGAATAGCATGGGCAATTTTATGAAATTCAACATCCCATTCCTTGTGATTATCTTTAATGTAAGATCTTATTGCAGCACCTACTACTTTATTAACTCAACAAAATTTACTTGGGAATGGTAACTCGCATTAAACCAAATGGATGGAACTTTGTAAGACTAATAGGTTTTTAAACAATGCACTTTTAAATTGAGGGCCGTTGTCAACCATACAAATTTGTGGCGCACCGAAAACAAGAAACACATAATTTTCAATATATTGGCAAATGCCTTTAGCAGTAGCACTGCGTGTTGGGTGAATCAGAGCAAATTTGGTAAACCGATCGCAAACAACTAGTAAAACAGTATTACCATTTTTCGATCTGGGAAAAAGACCTACTAAATCGATTGAAATGGAAAAGAAACATTCTTCTCTTTACCCATAAAACCATAATGATTAAATTGTAAAGATTTACTTTGATTACAAATATTACAATTTCGAATGTATTTGGAAATGCCTGATTTCAATTTTGGCCAATAATAAAATTCTTTAATTTTTGAAAAAGTTTTAAAAACACCAAAATGTGCTAATGTAGGATCATCATGAAATTTTTGCAAAATATTTTTCCGTAGGGATCTAGGAACAACTGATTTCCATTCCACTAAATTGGAATCAACATTTAACTCATTTGAAATAAATTTGTAAAGTTTATCGTTTTCAATTCTCCAATCGGTAAATAACTCAGAATTTTTTGAACCGTTAATTAACACTTTCTTGTACCAATCGTATAAATCTACAACTGAAAATTCTAAAGAGTTAAACAGAAAGCGGTTTGACTGTCGTTATTAAAGCAAGGGCTTGTTGATCTTTTTTATCATTTGGTTTACGCCCAACTTATTTTTGGTAAGGTACGATACTAATAAATTTTTTGGAAACTGCACTTAAATAATGAAAGAGTATTTTTACTTATTATAAGTTTTTGTTATGAACGAATAAGTTCAAAAGTAAATATTTAATTAAAAATTATTATTAATAATAATTTTTAATTACATATTTACTTTTGAATTTATTCGTTCATAACAAACACTTATAATAATTTAATATTAGTCAAGTTGCTTTGGTATGTGTGAATCCTTGCGATATTCCAGGGTCACATTCCATTAATATAAGTAATTAGATTGTTATCTCATTATATTTAGAATTTACATCAGTTCTACATAAATAAAGACAAAATTTACATCGATTGGGGCTTGAATCTCGATAGCGCAGTTAGTTTTTTTAAAACATAGCTCCATAACAAACTTTAGTAAAGGGGTCTTAAGTTAAATCGTTCAAACTAGATAAACTTTACGTAAAGTTAAACAAACATTTATTGTAAAGTTTAATTTTTATATTACGATTTTTTATTAGAAAATTGACCCTTTCAATTAAACTATTTTCATAATATTAATGGGTATTACTTTTAGGCACAAACTCAAAAATAGTTATTTTATGAAGTAAAATAAACTTTGCAACACGTGTGGCCAAATTTTAATAGCCCTATTTGGATTTCGTAGAAAAACACATACTTAATATGGCACTACTTTAAGGAAAATGTGTCTGGAATAAAGCATTGTCAAAACTAAGAATTTTTTTGTAGGTTGAGTTTAATCTTATTTTGCAACAATGTTGTAATTTACAAAAGATGTAAATTATTTTATACAGCTGAAATTTTGCGTATGGTGTAAAAACTGCATTTAGAAAAACTTTTTCTAATAATTTTATTCGATAATTTGAGAAATAACCTCACTTTTGAATTTATTTTGAAAAAAAAATTAGAGTTTGACAGATGACGCGAATCACGTGACTATTATTTTTTTGGTCAATTTTCATCTCGATCGAAGCAGACATTGATGCCAAAGTCAAATTTCGAATAAATCTATTAATAAAAAAAAATCCCATGTGATGTGGACCTTACTGGTCACACTATATATATATATATATATATATATATATATATATATATATATATATATATATATATATATATATATATATATATAGTATATATCATTTTAATTTTATGCTTTTAACAAGTAATGGATATGGTTTCCACTGTTTGGTATTACTAAGCCTTTAAAGAAGAATCTGGAGTCTCTACTCAATATTTCCGTGAACATACATATATGCCACAAAAGTACTAGGGCGACTATGTAATTGCATAATTAAACTTTGTAAAAACACTTTAATTCTACACTAAAACAAAAATTACAATACGTTCTTAAGGATTTTCGCTGTTTGTTTAATACAGGCTTTAATAGTGTTTTAAGATGGACTTATACACAAAAATGTAGGTATTATCCAATGCTTTGTATTTAAAATAAAATGCCAAAATACATTTATAAGAACAAAATTAAGTACCCGATTTTAAAATTTAAATGCAATTTTAACAAAAAAAAGAAGTAATTTACTTGTCGGGGGTTAGAACTCTTATTTCTTGCATTACCAGTCCGATCGCTTAACCATTTAAATTTATATTTGACGTATATTGTTAGTATATTATTAAATTGTTACAGATTTTAAATTTTTACCATTGTTGTCACATTTTTACTTTGATAATCTAGCTGAAACAACGCATATATGCGGTTTTCACGGTTTTTATTAATTCTGCAGCATGTACAGTCGAAAATCTTGGTCAAAAGTCGCAAGAATAATTTTTTATTTCTATTTCATTCTAGTGCCTCGATTATTTTAAAATTTGACATCTAATAGTTTTTCAGTGCCTTTTATACGTGTAAGAAATTTCAAATTAATAGCTTTATTTAAACGACTAGTTTTCTTGAAAAAATTTAAAAGATGTGTTGGTTAACAGGTACTTCCGTGCTCCTACATGCCCTAAAAGTTCATATAGAAATACGATTTTGCCATAATACCCGTATGCCAAGTATTACCATTCCATCTCAAACGGTTTGACCGCTATTGTGTTTACACTCACACACACACACACACACACACACACACACACACACACACACTGGCAATTACACAGGGTGAATATTTTGCGACCTAAGTAAGGCCTTACTTAGGTCGCAAAATATTCACCCTGTGTGTGTGTGTGTGTGTGTGTGTGTGTGTGTGTGAGTGTAGAATGAAATAGAAATAAAAAATTATTCCTGCGACTTTAGACCAAGATTTTCGACTGTATAAAAACCGTGAAAACCGCATATATGCGTTGTTTCGCATTCGATATTACTTAAATTACATTTTGAAAGTTTTGATACGTATGCAGTAAAATTATTAGGTTCTTACGTAAAGGAGACACATCAGTTTATAATATTCAATTCCATTACATCTGACACTACCTATTAAATACAGGGTTCATCAACGATCAGTTCTATGCCCGATATTATTTCTGATTTACATTAATGAGTTACCAAATTGCAATAGTACAACTCATTGGACATTATTTACGGATGATACAATAACATGTAATAATGAGACCGAGCAAGAACTACAGACGTCAATGATGGATGCGTAAACGAAGATGAATGATTGCTTTTTACCTAATAAGCTTCACCTAAACCATTTCAAAACAAATGCGGTAACATATTCTCTTAGACCTGTAACGAGTACTTTAAACAATACCGACGTTACTTTCCTTGGTCTCAAAATACTCGAAAATATGACTTGGCATAAGCATACCATATACCTTACAGAAAAAATTGCTACATTTCTTCCTTTAACCAGATTTTTAAAATGTAAAGATGCGCTGTTCGCGTAATAGCTTGGTTTAAAACATCTTGATTATCGCAAGAATGCCTTTATCAACCTAAAAACATTGACGTTATATATATATATATATATATATATATATATATATATATATATATATATATATATATATATATATATATATATTAATACCTAGAGTCTATATTATACGTCAAATATAACTTAAATGTATGCTGTCTGAATAATATGCAACGCAGTTACCACACACGTCCACAAGACAACATCGTTGCTCCATTTAATAAAATAAAAAAATCAAGAGATATCTCTAACTATTATGGAATTAAGTTGTACAATGTTTTACTCACGATAATCAGGCAATTCGAGGATAAATGCTTAAAAATAAAACTAAAGAAATTCTTAGTTTATAAATCATTTTATAATATCAATGAGTTTTTAAACTATAAATTTAACAGTAATGACTTTACTCAATGTGCTCTATCTTCTTACCCAATCAGCTTTACAAAATCATATTTGTTAATGTAATTTTTACTGTTTTAATAAACATAATGGCAATTCTGGTTGTGTGATGACGTGTGTAAAACTTTTCAAGTTAACGATCAATAAATTATTATTATTATTAAAACTTACATTAAGTAACAAATCTACAAAGACTAACATTAGAGTTATACATGTATTGACATTAACCTATATTGATTTACAACAAACACTTTTTAAAATTGTAATCCACTTTATAATAATGTGTAGATACTTTTAGTATTGACAAAGCCTCAACCCGCACCAATATGTAGTTTGAAATCCATAATAGGTTTCGTACACCTTATCGCTTAATCCCTTAAAAATTGTTTAGAATTTCCAGATTAAATAACAATGAACGCAGTTTACCGTAAAAATAGTGATGAATACAGCAAACAAACAATTTTACACAATTATTATAATTTTTCTACCGTGCATATCAATGTATTGTCAAAAAATATCAAATGAAAACTCTACATAAAATTCACGAGTATAAATTTTGACCAAAACTAAATTGGTGGCTGCTAAGTGCAGTTTCATTACTTTTGTTTTTTATGGAATTAATGTGTTGGAAAATACAATTTTTTGTTTAAAAAAGGTTTAGCCAACATAAGGTTTTGCACAATTACTACAGTTTATTTTATAAATTAGATTAGATTTATCGTCATTGGGAATATTAGTTTTAAGTTTAGTTTAAAAAACATTAACCGTGTGTGTATTCATGACTATTATGCGGGTCCCAGTGTTTCCCGTTTTTACGGTAATTTGCAATCTAAGTTCATTGCTAATGAATCTGAAAATTCTAAATATTGTTTCAGGGGTTTACCAATATGGTGTACGAAACCTATTATGGAACACTAAAAGTGTCGCCTCACTATTTATAAAGATAATTACTATTTTAGGTTATTTTTTGGTAAGTCAATACAGGGTTAATGTCAATGCATGTATAATCCTAATGTTAACATTGGAATTAATGTTTCCGAATGTTCGTTAACAATGAATTTCACATTTAATAATTTTAGTCGAATGCTACTTAAAAGGGGTGGGAGTAATAAAATATTTTTTTTTAATTATTGTGGACGTGAATAGGCTAAATTTGGCCTATCGTGCTCAAGCACTTAGGAACACTTAGGAGGATGGATAGGGGGATATTGAATTGCCAAGAGATGCATAAGAACAGTTACCTTAAATTTCTTCATATCATAAGGGAAAACAGAAACTAGGGAGATCATTCCAGAGTTTAGAAGCCATGTAGAAGAATGTGGATTGGGCCCGTTTGGTACGACAACTAGAGCTTTGTACTGCATACTGATGATGTGAGTGAGCGAACCGAGTATTTCTCGCAAAGGTAGCCCGAGATGGTATCATAGAATATGAGTCAGCAGCGCAATAGCCATTATAATACCGAGAAACAAAGAAAGAACTGAAACGATTTTTCTATGCTCAAGGGACTGTATGTCGGAAGTTAAGGACGATCTACGATATCGTGAGCGTATTGGGGAGCACCAATCCAGAGGTGAGAATTATATTCTAGAGGAGGTTAAATTTGGGCCTTATACAGCATAAAGAGTGTAATGACCCAAACAAAGAAGTAAGAAATAAATTATTATTATTTTAAATATTATTGAGATGATGCCATCCTATCCAGGTATTCCAATAATTAATCAAAGCTCAAGCAATTATTCCCCATTATAAAAAAGGAGCTGTAGTATACAAACCCCAATTACAAATGTAATTTGTTAATTAAAATAATTTCCAAAATACAACTTACTTGTGTAATAAATTATCCAATTGAACTGGTGAAATATACACATATTCTTCCGAAGTAAAACTAAAAACCATTTATAACGTTATTTTTTTCACTTCAAAACTGGAATACCATTTATGTTTATATATTCAAACCGTATAACCAATGCTGATTGCTGGAAGCACCGATACTAAACAAAATTTCCCAACTACAGCGTGCGTTCTCGAGGCAGCCACCATCCACATCCGTCTTCCAGGTTGGTAGTCTATCCACCAGGGCACCAGGGGCCCCAGCGAAAACAACCATTTATTATAAAATCTTAATTTATTTTCCTACCAGAACGTATTAATTATTTTATATATACATTTTTATAGCTTTAGTTTCTCTTTTTTCAGAATTGCTTATTATTTTGTGGTTAACCAGAGTTTGTTTTTTAAATATATGTACAAAACTTGCTGGTACCTGATTATTTAATGGTTATATAAGAGTCTAAAAATAAAACCTACTCCCACACTACACAGTAGCTAGTCTAGGTATATTAACTAAATCGACATAGTGGAATTGTAATTTGTCAAGTACCCGAAAGGGCCTTACAATAGTTGTCAAGAGGTAAAGTACTGCTTAGATCTGTACAAAAATCCAATTTTACGAGCAGCTTTTTTGGTATCTGACAAAATATGATCAACCCATGATTGGTTTGAAGATACAGTCATTCCCAAGAGAGTAATAGAGTCCGAAAACTTAAGATCTGAGTCATTCATACTTACAACAGGAAATGATCGATCTTTTTTGGCGGACTCAAAGCAACCCTGAGTTTTGTTCGCATTAAGTTGATTGAATTTGCCATTTCAGCTTTAATGTCTTGAGACATAGATGGTAAATTACCATTATGAGTAGACTGTGATGAACTACAAAGAAGAGTGTTGTCGTCAGAAAAGCAATGGATCGGGTTAGTTGTTGAAGAAGTAAGGTCATTTATGTATAGCAGAAAAGGTGTAGGCGCTATAACTGATCCTTGTGGCGCGCCCGCTTTAATTCTAACTTCAAGGAAACTAGAAACCCAGTTGGTGAGCGTATCACTTAACCTAAACGAGGTGAGTTTGACAAGTAAACACTTATGTCAAACTTGGTCAGATGCCTTTGAGATATCTGAAGCGATTACTACTGTTTCACCGGGTTACAGACGAAAGAAGATCACCTGTTGAGCGACTCTGCCTAAACCCGAATTGGTGGTCATTAAGAAGTTTGCTAGTTTCAAGCAACGAGAGCAGATGTTGATTGATGGCTTTTTCATGATTTTAGACAAAATGGAATTGATCACAATTGGTAGGTAGTTCGAGGTATCGGTCTTATCGCCTCTTTTGGGAATAGGTTGAACATTTGCTAACTTCCATGATAAGGAAATTCCCCAGAAAATATAGAGATCTAATAGAGCTTAGATAGGACTGGTACTAGTTTAGGAGAACATTTCTTTAAGCTGGGATACCGTTTGGGCCAGTCGCCTTATTGAGATCAAGCCCACTGATAACACAGGCCAGCAAATTGGCACTTTTTGATTTTTTTTTTCACCGTAATGGGTGAATCGTATGTATTTTGGTGCGCTGAGTCCAAATATGACCTCAGTTTTTCTCCAGCACGTAGGGATTTTCCGCAAAATGAAAAAGAAAGTTATGTAAAACCCGCAGTACATATAGGTAAAAATGCATTTTGAAATTAAAAAAAAATATATTACTAGTCTTTCATTAGTTTCCGAATGTCCGGGCCAACAAAAACACCCTCCTTTAACTTTGCCTCAGACAGTCCCGGGAATTTCTTTTCAAGGCATTGGAACGTTTCGCCATCTTTTGGCAATGCCTTGACAAACTGCTTCATCAGTCCAAGCTTGATGTGAAGTGGGGGTAAAAGCACTTTTTTGGGATCAACCAAAGACTCAAAGTGAACATTTTTTTCTCCAACCTTCAAAGTTCTCGTTGGCCACACTTTTTGGCTCCAGTGCTGTGCTTTTGCCCGGCTATCCCACTCACATAGGAAACAGGGGAATTTGGTATAGCCACCTTGTTGTCCAAGCACCATAGAGATGACTTTGAGATCACCACAGATAGGCCATCCAAACTCCTTATATTTCAATTTATCAAGGATAAAAGCCATGTTGTCATACTTTTCTTTTAGATGCACAGAGTGCCCCACGGGTACAGAAGCGTATTTATTGCCGTTGTGTAGCAAAACTGCTTTTAAACTTCTTTTTGACGAGTCAATAAAAAGCCTCCATTCATCTGACACATGTTGAATGTTAAACATTGACATCAACTTGGGAACATCAGAACAATATACAAGTTCGCCATCTTGAGAAAAATTTGGCTTAAATTGTTTTTCTCTGCTTCTGTACCAAGATAATGAAGTTCCAGATCTCAACAAGTTCTTTTCTTGAAGTCTAGAGCCCAGTAATTCAGCAGACTGTTTATAAAGCCCTAAATCACGAACGAGGTCGTTTAATTCTTCTTGTAAAAGTTGTTGGGGTCCACATTCTTCGACTTGAAACTCATCATCCAACTGCTCTGACTCGCTCTCTGATGACTCTGGCAAATCGTCAAAATTGTGTGGGGGCACTGGTACTGGAATACCGGGTCCATGAGGCACAGGCCGAAGTGCAGATTGCATGTTTGGGTAACACATATCTTTGTTATTTTTGGCATTGTACCCTTGTATGTTGCAAGAACAAAAGTTGCAGTCATCGCCGTGGTTTCTCGGCTCTCTCCAAATCATAGGCACCCCAAAACGAAAAGATTTCACCTTTCCTTCAACACAGCCTGAACACACTCCATGAGGGGCCCAAGATTTTTCTTGATCTCCATATTCATAAATATACGCCTTAAAGTAGGCAATCCCGCAGAAAAATGCATTTAGCGGAAAATGCTTACGTGCTGGGAAAAAACTGATGGCATTTCCGAAGTCAGCGCACCAAAATACATAAGAATCGCCCATTATTTTAAAGAAAAAAATTTGGTCGCAGACCTGTGTAATCGATTCTAGGAGCGTGTACCGAAAATGAATAGGTTTCATAGCGTATGAAAAAGAGTTGACTAGGGGCGCATCTCTTCCAGAATCATTGAGACACGAGTTTGATGCAAATAAGTCCACTAGAGTATTGCCTTCCTCTACAGAATCAGCAACTACAGATCCGTCAAAAGGTGTCAGGGGGGAAATAAAGATATACCAAAGTTTTTGATAAATGGTAATGGCTTTAGCTAAAGATCAAAATTTACGACACGTCCAAAGGTAGCTAGTTTATTGCATTTTCGTTTTCAAACAATTATTTAGCTTTAGTACAAGACTTTTACAGATATTTCTAGCACCAACGTATTTTGCATGACTCTTGACCGTTTTATTAGATTTCCATTCAATATAAGATTTATTTTTCAAAGATATTGTATTAGCACAAGTCTTATTGAACCAGGGTTGGGAACGTGAATGACCTATACGATTCTGTTTTTTTGGGAATGTAGAACTCCATACGCACGAGGATGACTTCAGATACTGAAAGAGCAATATTCGAAGAGGGGGACCACTTAAAAAACTAAGCACGCCATGGAAAAGTTGCAAAGAAGTATCGTAAATCACTACATCTGACTTAAAACACCACAAGGTTCTATTAGTGTTGCGAACAACAGCGGAATTAGGGACAGTAGAATTTAAATCTATTAGACAATGGTCACATAGACCTAGAGGGGAAAGAACGGAAGTTTTATAACAAGTAGGTTTTTATGTAAGAAAGAGATTTAGAAGATGTGGAGTATGTCTAGGGTTATGAGGGATACTTGTGGGTTCAGAAATCATTTGTGTGAGATCACAAGCAATAGCAAACTAAGGTCATCGAAGAAGTCTTTAAAGGTGATTTATATTAGGAGACCTAAAATGCAACACTAAAATTTCACAAATTTAGGCCCTGAACGTTTAAACCAAATCACGTCGAATTTTTTATTTTCCAAGGAAGAACTCCTCTTGGAAGCAATGCTGTCATTGATACAGGCACATACTCCACCTTTATATTAAAAGTTAGAGTGAAGGTTGAATTGGGGATATTGCAAGTCGGTTGAATCGGAGCTTCAAGGGGAGACTTGTGTTTCAGATAAAAACAAAATGTCAGGTTGTAATTGTTCAATGTGTTGGTGAACAGCATTAAGATTAGACTTGATAACGCGAATGTTGCAGTAGTGGATCAGAAAGTTAGAACTTTCGAACACCGATGCCGCTTGGGCCCTCCCTCCCGGACATCCCAATGGGACATGATTTTATGCCCGGCATTTACTACCCCAGAAATCACAGCCGTCTTTGTTGTAACTTTTAATTTTGGAATTTCAATCCGATAGGAAGCAGCGAGTAGTAGAGTAATTGTGCTTAATCGTTAGTTAACGGTAAAAGATAATATAAGGAATGTAAGACGGCCATTAAAAGTGACAAAACTATGTAAAGATCAAGATGAAGCGTAAAAGATATTGAAAAGATAAACACGCTAAAGTAAGGATGTCAAGTCAACAGGAAATATGGTCAGCTTGGAGGGTGCTCTAATGTTTTTTTGGACTACAACCGAGATTAACCTATTTAAATTTATCAGTAAAACATCTTAAATGCAGTATTTTATAAGCTTAGTCAACAAGGAAAATGTTTTCACAGAAGTTTCACAAAGTAATTAACAAAACAATGTTTCCCATAAAATCAAATTGCATTGTAACGAGATACAGAGTAAAATTAGTCTATTATGTCTCATAAAAATAATTATCCTCATCATTATTATTGTTATTATTATATAACTGTTATTAATAGCGATCGTTACATTTGATTATAGAAGAGAAAATAATAAAATGTTAATTCTCCCACGTTTTGAGAGTATTTATTATTTAAATGCAAAGCTGTATAGAGAACATCTAAAATGTTAACATTGTCTTCGTTAATGTCCTTAAACAAATTCAGCAATTAAGCGCGTAATTAGCTTACATCTTCGAAGAAGTGATCCTATTGCGTCTGAAAGTTCTTGAAGCGGATCGCGTTGCATTGAATATTTAGCCTCTTCTGAACTTTCAGCGTGTTTTCATCGGATGAGTGACACGGCTTGCTAAGCTTTGGGAATTTCGGTTAGCTACGTTCGTTAAGCAAATTACATTAAGACGGGTAATTTAAGAGAGGGAGATAATTTTTATTAAAATTAAATCACAGGCTTTCAGCACTTGCTTTAACCCAATTTATTTCGCACATAAAATTGTGTTATAAAACGCATCGTTGAACAATAAGATGTATAAATGGTGAATCTGAAATTGCTTTGTTTGAATGATTTTTGTATTTAAACGCTAATTAAAAGATTATCTTTGTTTTCTTGAATTGCAAAATATTACAATGAAAATTTTGCTGGAGATAAACTTTTCATTAAGTACGCCAATTACACAAATATTCACTTCAACCAAATAAAAGAAAGGAACCTGTAGCATTAATTTTTTATGAGGTACTCATATTTGCTATTGCAGTGGAATAATTACATTTCAAGTACGCTCATTACATACATTTATTATTAACTATGTATTGATTGATTAATGAAGCTGACATTTTCCAATTAAAGTTCATTAACAATAATCAAATTTACCTAAAATTTTCCAAAAACGTTAATGTGAAAACTGAATCACTTTTACATTAAATCTATATTGAAAGGGATCAAATATAACCATCATTGCAAAATTCGACAGGTCCTCTAGCATAGACATATGGTGTTGCAACGTACATTAGTGAGTTCCGTATCACATGTAGCCTGGGGTGAACCACTGCATGAAATATATAAAACTAAGGGGTTGAAACGCCCTATCGATATATGTAACCATTTTATTCGAATTATTTATGGAAATAAGAAAGAAATGAAAAAATATTTATCATTTTTTTTCATTATTTTAATTTAACAGTAGTCATTACACACCTTATTAATTTGGTATGAATATATAATTTGCGCTATTGATTATACGTATAAATGCATGTAAATAGGTCTACACCACCATAATATTGAATAGGGTGAAATAACAAAAAGAAATTATTCACGTTATACAAAGTTGAATGATCTTTGACAAATAATTATACATGTTCTGGAACAGATTAATATAAAACAAGTGTTTGTTTAGGTTTGTTTGTATTCTGCTGGAAAGATTAAAATGAATCCAAGCAGAAGACTTTATAAATAAGCACTGTACAAACATTAGTCAGCTACTGGTCAAGTACAATGCGATTACGGAAGGAAAGAATTATCTCGTTCAATTCCCTTATAAACTAAAGGAAAGGAAAAGTAATGGTTTTTAAACAAATAATTCGTAGCGTGATGCATAAAATTGTTGAATTATTTACGTTGCCCTCATTTATAGATGTTAAAGTAACCAGTAAATGCGTATTAATTATCTAATTATTGTAATTTAAAACAATTACAATTCACAATCAAGATTTACTTTTTTGGTAGTGTACAAAAAGTTTTAAATTTTGAATAAAACATAATTTAAGACATTTTAATTTCAAATGAGTTGATAAGGTAAAAATTAACATTATGAATTTTGTTTCTCCTCTGGGTTGATTTTTGGCAAACATGTTTAGAAATATAAGATTATATACGGAAGAGAAGTGTAAATGCGAAGGTGTAAATATGAAGTGTAAATATAAAATTAAAAATTCATATCCAGATCATAACACCTCTAATTTTAAAGCCCAACCATCTCTGGAGCACCTGTTACGTTCTAATGTTTAGGATGTTCTGTTGCGTAGTTTTAATTAGCCCGCACAGTTGTTATATTTTATCGTTTCCAAAGCTCGATCCACAATGTATTCGATAAACCCGCTAATTAGATTGCTAACAGACCTGAAAATTCTGACGATAACGCAAAGTGGACCATAAAATACAAATTGATATGAGAATCTGCTTAGAGTTTTTGGGCTCTCGTGATCATACCGTAGTGTACGGTATAAAATTAACTTAACCTGAAAAATCTATAGTAAAGGAACATGCCTAAACACTTTAAATCACAACATACAATTTGATAATTTTATCAAATACTCAACTATAGTCGTTTATAACGAGAAGCAATTGAGAAATATAACATCCAAATAAATTTAACGGACACAAAGGGAAATTTCCCATTAAGTAGATTTTGGCATCTTGGTATTAAAAACGTTTCACAACGATTTAACATAGGTATATAATAATAATATTAAAGTTAAATTCAATGTATGTAGGTCATTCAATTTTAAGTGGTACGAGTGGTCCAAGGCTAATTACTTACACATAAAAATCATTAAAACCCCATTTATTGAAACGGATTTTTATTTCTGGGCACTTTTTTCTTTTTCAGAAGCTTGCTACAAGCTTTGGTAAGGATTTCTACTAAGGCTTGTAGCTTGACTTCTTGCACTACTCTAGGTATTTGATCATACTTGACCGCCCAAGCCTACATCCCTTACTGGCGCCCTTTTCTGATTTCCCTTTTCCAATTTCGTAAACGATGTGCTGATGGTAGCTACGTGTCTCCTCTTTCAGCACCTTCCAAATTCTCACACATTTACTGATATTTTTGGTAGAGAAGGTTATATCTATGTGGGATTTATCTCCTCTTATGAAGGTGGACTGGCCTCCTTCGTTAAGGGTTACGACGTCTTCCTGATCTACCCATTCCGACAGTATTTCTCCTCTTCTATCCTGTTTCCCTGGTCCCCACAGAGGTGATTTGGAGTTGAAGTCTCCCACTACGATTATATCTTTGGTCTGCTTTTCCACATCTGTTCGCAGCACCGCCAAGAATAGCATAAATGTTTGTCTGTCTACATTTGGGGATATGTAGCAACTGTAAATAGTTACTTCCTCTAGTTCGACCCATATATATCCATATCCAGCGCCTGTTCTTTGTATTGGTTGCTGCTCATTCCTGATCAGATCACTATAGCCGCATCTATCCTGGTGTCTACGTGTAGTTTCCCTTGAATGGCCTTTTTCTTGTTTGGCTTTGCTATGATCATGTCTGATTTTTATTCCTGTCTCGTTTTGTACACAAGATCTATTGCACCCCTTCCCCTGCGTACGTGCGCATTGGATGACTTTCATTACGTGCTTAATAGTCTTCCCCTCTTCTACTTCCTTTCCTCCAGCAGGATCCTTTTATATTCAGGGAATTTGACTGTCTCGGCTTTGTGATCTAGCGCTTTACAGAGATAGCACTTTTGTTCATTCGTGGTCTTTCTTATAATGCTTTGTGACAAGGTTGGTCTGTGTCCTTTTTGATGCGTTTATTGGCAATGTGTTCTACTCTATGACATTTAAAGCCTTTAGGGAGAGTCTCCAGTTCCCTGACTCTCCATTAACTCCAGCCAGCGCCTATGGCTGTTCTAGATATTAGCATCTTAGCTGAATCTTCCTCTATGCTCAGAAAAGCGAACTTTTGTCCCTTCCCGTTTGCCACATCAGCTAATTTTATTTGTATGTCAGTTTGTTGAACACCGCCTTTCTTTCTCTATGTAGTCTCGTCCATGTCCCAAATCATGATGGTTTGATTTCTTTGTCCAGTCCAACTAGAGTCTTTGTTTCCATTTTTGTTTTAAGCAGGTCCCTAAACTCTTGTCTGTATTTTTGTTCCTGCCCTTTTAACATTAGCGATGTGTTCTTGACTTCTGCCTCCTTTCTCTCGCGTTTCCATCCTTTTTCCTTTAGGTTCCCTAGTATAACTATATGTGACGCAGTCCTTTCCTTGCCTCTCCTCCACTACATCTTCGTTCCTAAACTCTACTTGTGCCGCGGAAGATATAGAACTCCTTCTCGACTCCGGGGGTGTTCTAGTAATTGATTCCTTTCTAGCAAAGGGGTTTACTAATCTCTCGAGATCTAATTCTTTACCATTTCTGGACGCATCTTTTCTTTCAACTAGGTTAAAGTTTGGGTCATACATACTGTTTCCACTCGATGGTACGAAAGATACAGTCCAGCTCGGCAGTGCACCCTTACCGAGCTAAGGCTAAAACCGCACAGATCTCGCCAGGTATCCGTGGCATCGCTCGTGACACACTTTTATCGTTGTGCCATGCATCCACTCGGCACAATGATGCTACACCTTGGGATTGGGCTTATAGTTGGTTCGGGTGTCGTTCCCTCATGGATTTCTTCCTAATTTTATATATTTATTTATTTTTTTTCATTTTTTCCAGAAGAGGCAAGTTTGAAAATAGTGGCTCCTAGCCCTTGGATAACCTAATATCGTCAGAGTCGGAACAAACCGTGGCCAATAGAGGCCGGACAGATGACAGCAGGGACCTCACCAAAAGCAGTACAAAACAGCGAGTATCCAGGTAAGGTACCTCTGGGTTACCATTCCGTACCCACAAGCATGAGCCCTTTAGAGAGCTGGTCCGCGGAACTGCTTTTGTCAGACCCCAAAGGGCCCACTTATTACACTTATAACAATGCCGCTGTGGCGACATGGCGTACTAATAACCGCCACATGGGGATGCGCCAGATGTGCTGCTCGACCCCACAGGTAATGGTGATTGTAATAGTGATGGTCATGTTGATGGTTGTGGTGGTAGTGGTAGTGGTAGCGGTGGTGGTAGCGGTAACGGTAACGGTAACGGTGACGGTAGCTGTAGCGGTAGTGGTAATCGTATTGGTAATGGTGGTGGTAGTGGTAGTGATAGTAGTAATGGTAATGGTAATGGTAATGGTAATGGTAATGGTAATGGTAATGGTAATGGTAATGGTAATGATAATGATAATGGTAATGGTAATGGTAATGGTAATGGTAATGGTAATGGTAATGGTAATGGTAATGGTAATGGTAATGGTAATGGTAATGGTAATGGTAATGGTAATGGTAATGATAACGGTAACGGTAACGGTAACGGTAACGGTAACGGTAACGGTAACGGTAACGGTAACGGTAACGGTAACGGTAACGGTGACGGTAGCTGTAGCGGTAGTGGTAATCGTATTGGTAATGGTGGTGGTAGTGGTAGTGATAGTAGTAATGGTAATGGTAATGGTAGTAGTAATGGTAATGGCACTGGTAATGGTAATGGTAATGGTAATGGTAATGATAATGATAATGATAATGGTAATGGTAATGGTAATGGTAATGGTAATGGTAATGGTAATGGTAATGGTAATGGTAATGGTATGGTAATGGTAATGGTAATGGTAATGGTAATGGTAATGGTAATGGTAATGGTAATGGTAATGGTAATGGTAATGGTAATGGTAATGTCAATGGTAATGGTAATGGTAATGATAATGGTAATGGTAATGGTAATGATAATGATAATGGTAACGGTAACGGTAACGGTAACGGTAACGGTAACGGTGACGGTAGCTGTAGCGGTAGTGGTAATCGTATTGGTAATGGTGGTGGTAGTGGTAGTGATAGTAGTAATGGTAATGGTAATGGTAATGGCACTGGTAATGGTAATGGCACTGGTAATGGTAATGGTAATGGTAACGGTAGCGGTAGCGGTAGCGGTAACGGTAACGGTAACGGTGACGGTAGCTGTAGCGGTAGTGGTAATCGTATTGGTAATGGTGGTGGTAGTGGTAGTGATAGTAGTAATGGTAGTAGTAATGGTAATGGCACTGGTAATGGTAATGGCACTGGTAATGGTAATGGTAATGATAATGGTAATGCTAGTGGTAATGGTAATAGTAATGATAATGATAATGGTAATGATAATGATAATGGTAATGGTAATGGTAATGGTAATGGTAATGGTAATGGTAATGGTAATGGTAATGGTAATGGTAATGGTAATGGTAATGGTAATGGTAATGGTAATGGTAATGGTAATGGTAATGGTAATGGTAATGGTAATGGTAATGGTAATGGTAATGGTAATGGTAATGGTAATGGTAATGGTAATGGTAATGGCGTTACGTGTTTAAAAGGGAAGAAAAAGGAAGAAGGAGAGGTATCTATGCTCATTCACCGATAGTGAGCACACCGAACTAGCTCAGAAGTGTCGGTTAGGGCGGGGTGAGAGAAGAAAGATGTTGAGTATGCCGGCGCCAAGAGCCGCTCCCCTAGATAGAGATAAAATTCACCGCTGTCCCGACTCTTGGACAGTAGTGCAGAATGGAATGAGCAAGGAGATTGTAGGAAAAGGGAAGTACAAGAGGAAATAGGAATAATAACACTGCTGTAGTGCGAAATAAACAACTGTATATTTTATTTTTAACAATAAAAAAAAACTAAATAATTGAGGGTGTGGATCCCATTAATCCACAACAAAGACAATTGATATTAATGTCCCAAATGTACAAAAGAAAAAGGAAATTAAATACCATTCGCAAGCAAAATAATTGGGTTCGTCACCGGTGAACCAGTAATTATTTATTTAATTCTTGAAAACAAAACTTAAACAATTCCCCTTTTTCAAGGGAAGGCCTTCCTTTGTATACCTAAAAGAGAAACATATATCGACGCTTATACAAAGCGTAAATTATCACTAAAGAATTAAAAAAAACCAACTTGCGGTGGTTTACACAAAACAGATAATAAAGAAATAAATTTTTATAGTGAGCACAAATTTTATAGCTCAGCAAGCGTTTTATCTTTTAAACAATAATGAATCAACTATATATATCGAAATTTAATAATTGCATAAATTTCAAGAGAGAAAAACAAACGTTAATAATTAATGTCCACACCAAATGCAATAAAAACACATGTTCACATAATGGTTAGTTAAGCTAATTTTACGCATCCCAATTAAAGTGATGCTGCGCACAACACAAAAATGGCAGTCAAAGTAGGTACAGTTAAATGTTACTATTATAATTACAAAACAAAATAAGGGAAGAAAATAATGGTAAAAGAACAGGTAATGAAGGTCATGTGGTTGTGAAGGGAAACATTAATAATACAGCAATAAGGATATAATGATAACAGGTATACAAATATAGGTTAAAATATTGTTATAACAGACTAATTGGTTTAATTATTTTTCGCAGGTGTACTTTATCATTACTGATCTAAAGGTTTACACAATAGTTATTCAGTTAAATCTCATGTGATAATAGAAAAAGAATGATCTAACCGTTATATAAGCAGGTAGTAATTACGTTCAGTCGATGTCCTCGGTTCACGAACATATGCAGAAGTTGTCACGATCCTGTTTTATTTTAGTTACGATTCAGTAGTTAAACCAGAATAGTGCTTGAATGTAGATAATATGGAGGTATTAGTTGAAGTTAAATCGTTGGGACTGAAAGAAGAAGGTAATTCGTTGAAGCCAAAAGAAGAAGGTAATTCGTTGAAGTTAAAAGTGGAAGGTACTTCGTTGAAGCCAAAAGGAGAAAATTCGTCGAAGCTAAAAGGAGAAGGTAATTAACATTACGTAAGTAAATAATCTTTATTCGTTACACCTTAGATGGAACGGGCCAGGTGAGAATCTATCGAAATGCTTTCCTTTCTTTACGAAAGCATCAATAATTCGTGTTTTGTTTAAAACGTCTTCAAACGCTAGGAGAGAAGTCAATTATTACTAACAAATCAGAGAAATTCACTGGTAACTTACTCGATCTTGCCGAAGAAAATTTTTCTAAAACCGCATGTAAGCGAGCAACAAAACTTGCAGATAATAATTAGAAAAGCACCAATTGTTTTATTGCAAATTATGCTTCTTCAAGATATATCCGATTATTTATATCGTATATTAGTATATGGGAATTTTTCAAGAAGACATCAAAAATTTTCAGCTTGGCAAAATGGACGCCACAGGAAAGAAAGAAGACGTAATTTTTATGTTAAAGTTGAATTATTCAAAATCTATTGTTATCAATATTTTATCTATATCAATAAAAACCAAAAATTTTAAATTGTGATTTCTCCACTAACGCCATCTAGAGAGCACTTCTAAAAGCTTGTCACTAGAGGGAGTAACAATGCAGATTTTAAATGAAATATTATGTAAATGTGTATTTATAACGTTTGAATAACCAAAGATACGAAAATTTATAATAGGCTAATAGTAAAATTATTTAGAAATATTATGTGGTTCAAGTTATGAACAGAAACAACGTAAGCATTCCTAGAAAGAAGGTTTGAATAAACATGTACAACTTGTACAGAAATTTAGAGTGAAATAACAAAGTAACGTAAATATACAAAACCCAAATTATCTCGTTACAATGGTAATGTTAATGGTAATGGTAATGGTAATGGTAATGGTAATGTAATGGTAATGGTAATGGTAATGGTAATGGTAATGGTAATGGTGATGGCAATGGTAGTGGTAATGGTAATGGTAATGGTAATGGTAATGGTAATGGTAATGGTAATGGTAGTGGTAATGGTAGTGGTAATGGTAGTGGTAATGGTAGTGGTAATGGTAGTGGTAATGGTAGTGGTAATGGTAGTGGTAATGGTAGTGGTAATGGTAGTGGTAATGGTAATGGTAATGGTAATGGTAATGGTAATGGTAACGGTAACGCTAACGGTAACGGTAACGGTAACGGTAATGGTAGTGGTAATGGTAGTGGTAATGGTAGTGGTAATGGTAATGGCAGTGCTAATGGTAATGGTGATGATGATGGTGATGGTGATGGTAATGGTGATGGTGACGGTGACGGTGACGGTAACGGTAACGGTAACGGTGACCGTAACGATAACCGTAACTGTAACGGTAACGGTAACGGTAATGGTGACGGCAATGACAATGGTAATGGTGACGGTGACGGTGATGGTGATGTTGATGGTGATGGTTATGGTGGTGGTGGTGATGGTGGTGGTGATGGTGGTGGTGATGGTGATGGTAAAGGTGATGGTGACAGAGGTGGTGATAGTCGTAGTGGTAGTGGTAGTGGTGGTGGTAGTGGTAGTGGTAGTGGTAGCGCTAACAGTAACAGTAACAGTAGCGGTAACGGTAACGGTAACGGTAATGGTAGTGGTTGTGGTGGTGGTAGTGGCAGTGGTAGTACTAGTGGCAGTGGTGGTAGTGGTAGTGGTAGTGATAGTGCTTGTGGTAGTCATAAATAAGTTTTAATCTAGATTTCGCATATCGTAATCAACTAATGAGAACATACTCCACCTTGCAAATCTTATACAAGAGGTATTCGCAATGTATGACCACACCACTGACTAAACGCGTCTTCTACACTTAACCATAACGACGGGATGCAGCAGACCCTACAATAATAATTCATAAACTACATCTTAGTTGTTTTAAATATAAATCTCGACTCTTAAAATCTAAGCTGTGACTGACTGAAAAAGAAGGAACCATCTGTTCCTTATCTTAAAGTACTTAGATTCGTTAAATGACAACTTAGCATTTCACGTGGAAACAGTTACTAAACGATAACCAGGAACGAGAAACTATCAATTCAGCAGAGGCACGATAACATACAGTAACGCTACCAACTACTGTAAATTGGGACAAATAATTCCTTAACAATATTTATAAAAGCTACCAAACCAGGTTGTCACTCTTCAATATGATCGATTTTATGGAAACAACTTAATTGATATCAAAACCAAATTCCTTAGCTCTGACGATGTTAACGCGCTAAACGTATTACTTCAACAGAATTTCCTGGAATTGATATAACATTCTCACTAGACTCATTAGCCCGTAAAATTTTGTATTACATGATGACAAAAATACTTTTCCACTTTCAATTTTGAAATAATAATATTCATTAATGCACTGAATTAATTTCTATATTACAAAAACAAAAAAAATATGCTACTCAATTTCTCTCACGATTTTCACACAATACGACAATTCCTTGATTAGTGTTTTTGAAAAATACACCAAAAAGAACTCAATTGTGACTGTATAACAATAATACAAAATAACATAAATTCGGTGACGTAAGTTTTAACACACTGCTGAAATATTACTTAGGACTCTAAAGCTTCTGCATTTTTTGGTATGTTAATGCATGATCCATAAATAGTTACTTGTAAAAGCTCTGCACAATGTACAATATTTTGTATAAAGCATTTGCACATATAAATGTTAAAGATCATAGTTGCATTCCTAAACAAAATGTTACTTTTTAACTTATGTACACTTATAATTCTTCAGTTGTTTACCATACGTGGATAGAAATAAAAAATAAGGCTAAATTTCATATAAGCTAAACCACGAATAAATAAAAATATCTAACCTCCTACTCACACTATACACTCTTTGCTAACGCAATATGATACTAGCATCAGAAAGCCATGTGCTGGTGACATTAGAACTTTTTACAGAAGAAGAAATTTTAGCAAACATGGTGCAAGTATGCACTTTTTTGATTCAATTTTAATGCAGCAAATGATACGAACTTCTTTTACTTAAACCTGAATTTCTGTTTCTTCTAATATTACATACTTCAGTGCATTAGAGTGAGAAACATGCTCACATTCCATGGTAGAGTATGGGAAGAGTGGTAACTTCAATTTTAAGTACTTTTATATTATTATTATAAACTGTACAAAGTAAATGTTAAATACTTAATAAACTTATAAAGAACGAATTAGTGTCTATTTCATGTAATACTCCAAATTCTTGTGAAAAGTAATTTAACGGTTAAGGAATAGGTTTAGTACAATTGTTTTTGTTAATACCCGATTGTCAAAACTATTAAATTAAAAATGAGGTAAACTAAATTTAGAACATTATCACAGTTAAATTTACAAAGACTTTCTTGTATTAAGCTGTATGACCATTGATATTGCTGCAAGAAAAATAATGTACATTAGCAGTAATTTGAAACTCTTATTAGATTAGTTAATACACCAGCACCTATAATTAAAGAAAAGGTTGGCGTCCTATTATACAATGTAATTATCTATCTTGTACAAAAAATAACAAAAAAAATTTTTTGCATTATTTGTGCATTAGTATTAAACAACTCTTTCTGTACATTAAGAGTCATCAAAAATAACAAAAACAACCAAAAATAAATTATAATAATATTTAAATAGGTTACATAAGAATATTTCAATTACTATTTCTTTGAGATGGATAAGTATCTAGAGTATACAGTTTTTGCATTTATAGTGTGTATACTTGGTATTACGCAGTCAATTCTAAAATTTGGTGATTCACTAAGGGACTATCAGTTTACAACACGCAAAGTTTGGAACTGCTTTCCTAAATTGTATACTAATTAATTTTAAAAATTACAGTTTCATGACGGTATCAAAAAATCAACTCTGTAATATATTTAGTGACGGATTCTTAACTGAATGTATTAAGTTAAGAAGGGGGCATCACCTTTCTAAATAAAATTGGTCGTACTTACGTCAGTTATGTTTGAAATTAACATTCATTATCAATTCATCGTTCGTTAGTGGGAAAGCGCCCCAACTGCGATATGATAGCTGCCGGTCTGAATCATTGGATGAAGTTAATTCCCGAAGGAGCCGTTACCGGTCCAGACCCCGTCTCTTTCACACTAAACTTAAATTGGATACTGGTCACTTTCTATAATTCAACTCCTATATCCCATAACTTAACAGCCAATTGCTCATATGTACTATACACCTGCACTACAACAGAATAGTGATTACTTTGGTAACATTAAATATAAAAATGAAAAAATATTAAATCTGCGAATTTTAGTAAAGTTTTATTTATTACGTCATAAAATAAATTGAAGGTGAAAATCGATTACTATAGTAGTTAGAAATACGTGTTCTGTACTTTTGAGTTACATATCGCAAATTCATGCAAATTGAATGTAATAGTCATTAACTGATTTTTCAATGTCTTTTAATATCATGTTCAATACCTTTATTGTAGATTGAGCAACCGAAAATAATTTAATACAAGCATAAAACTTGTATGTCGTATTTTTAATGAAGTTAATCACGATATTAATATTTTGTAACGATTATACAACCCAATTGTTGATCTGATTTGAAATTGATTGGACATTTGACGACTTCGCTAAAGATTAAGCTACATCAGTCTTAGTAACTAATATTAGTAGTAAGTTTTTATTTTGCTCTGTATTAATGCACATAAATAACTTATGTAAAGGATTACAATAAATGATGTTTGTAAAATGTGTGCTGTTCGCCGGTTTTTTAGTCTGAGGTTAACGTCTTGAGTTACAATATAAAGCTTTGCCCCAAAAAACAGCGCACGAATTACGAAGACTACTATTTCCTGCCCTGGGCGTTACAGCTGTAAGTTGGAAAATGTTTGGTAAAAAATAGCTTTGAACGCAAACAATTCCTTTTTGGAGTTTATTAAATGCTGCAAATTGGGTTATTTCGACAGCGACATAGAAATGAAGCATTTTATTGCGAATATATATATAGGGTCTCCAGAAAAGTGTGGTCAAAACTGCTAGGACGTATAGAGGGACTCAAAATAACCCTAGTCTTCATTTGAATTTTTTTCCTATCTGTCTTCGTTATGTAGTTATCGGCCTTCAAAGTCTGAAGTTAAAAATTGAATTTCAATGATAATTTTTAAACTGCTTCTTTCATTATTATGAAATTTAGACACCCTAACTACCTTAAAAAAGGCATTCTTTTTCTTTGACACTTAATTGGAATACATTGTACCTTTATTGTACATATTCGAATGAACTTAGCAGAATAATAGTACATTTTTTGTTTTACTTAATGAAAGAAGCGGTTTAAAAATTATCATTGAAATTCAATTTTTAACTTCTGACTTTGAAGGCCGATAACTCCATAACAAAGACAGATAGGAAAAAAATTCAAACAAATACTAGGGTTATTTTGAGCCGCTCTATACATCCTAGCAGCTTTGACCACACCTTTCTGGACACCCTGATATATATATATATATATATATATATATATATATATATATATATATATATATATATATATATATTACAGTCAGGGCGTTTTTGCACATATCCACGACCTTGCATCAAAGTGGAATCAAAAGGATTATATTACAAACAACAGTACAGCCATCTGAAACTGAAAGAGCACTTGGATGCGTGAGGAAAAATTCATTAATTGCACTAATACTAGTGACACACATTGTAATCAGTCTCGTTAGTAATAACCCACCAACCATAATTTTTACAGATGTCTCACAAAATTTGAAAGGAAGGGTGAGGATGTAAAATTGTAAACATGGTGAGTACATATAGACGCAAATTAAATACTATAATAAAACAAAATCTTTATTAAAACGATAAATAGCGAATTTTATGGTTTCTTCACAGAGAAGTCAGTAATTGAGAAAAAAATTATAAAAATAAAATAAATCCAACTGAAACTATCTACTATAAGAACCTCTAATAATAAAATAAGCACACTGAATTTTGTAGCGTGGTTGGAAAAATAGGCAACATGGCACGTTCTCGTTTAGTAGAAGAGCGTCTATCTCGTTTCTTGTTATCTTGTGTGTTTGTGTGTTTGTGTGTGTGTGTGTGTGTGTGTGTGTGTGTGTGTGTGTGTGTGTGTGTGTGTGTGTGTGGTGTGAGTGTGAGTGTGAGTGTGAGTGTGAGGTGAGTGTGAGTGTGAGTGTGAGGAGTGTGAGGTGAGTGGAGTGTGAGGTGAGTGAGTGTGAGTGTGAGTGGTGAGTGTGAGTGTGTGGTGGTGTGAGTGTGTGTGTGTGTGTGTGGGTGTGGTGTGTGTGTGTGTGTGTGTGTGTGTGTGTGTGTGTGTGTGTGTGGTGTGTGTGTGTTTGTGTGTGTGTGTGTGGAGTGAGTGTGAGCGTGAGCGTGAGCGTGAGCGTGAGCGTGAGTGTGAGTGTGAGTGTGAGTGTGAGGTGAGTGAGTGGAGTGTGAGTGTAAGTGGTGAGGTGAGCGTGAGCGTGAGTGTGAGCGTGAGTGTGAGCGTGAGCGTGAGCGTGAGCGTGACCGTGAGCGTGAGCGTGAGCGTGAGTGTGTGTGTGTGTGCGCGGGTGCGTGCGTGCGTGCGTGCGTGGTGCGTGTGCGTGTGTGTGCGTGTGGTGTGTGTGTGGATGTGTAGATCCGACACACACACACACACACACACACACACACACACACACACACACACACACATGGCCACATGTCTGGCGATCAAGAATTATACTGACTACACCTAAATTTATTACTGGAATATCGTATATGCAGGGTGGCGAATTAGTGTGACAAAGTCCCATATCTCCTTTATTTAAAGAGATACAAAAAAGAATTGAATACAAAACTTGTAAGTGTTCTGGTGCATATTCCAAAAATATTTTTAATTATACGGGGTAGATTATAAAAGCTTAGAAGTAATTTAAAATTCTTTTTTAAATAGAAAACCCTATATATTTTTAGATATTTAAATTCTGCATACAATTTTAGACACATTTTATGTATAATGTATACCTAAGTCTAACCGTTTTTGACAAATTTCAAATTTTTTGTTAAAAAATGACGTTTACAGGCCAAAGCATAGGTGGAAATATTTTCTAAACGAAGCCTTTATTAATTAATTATGGTTGGTTTCCTTGCAAGTGGGGACCTACTCTAATGGGCTGTATTGATATTTTTGTAATACATTCATACAGGGTGATCAAAAATGGACAATAAAAAGTAGATTCAAAAAAACCTATAGAGTCACTTTTTTTACATGGAAACCCCCGATTTTTTAATTCTATCTTATTTAGCATTAAAAATAAGAGTGACTTTGTATAAGAGTATATTCCAAAAAAATTTAGTTTTTGAAGTAATGACAATTTAACATTTTTTCCAAGTTTTGTTGTTAGTTGGCCGTGAAGGCGAAGTGTGGCATATAAAAATAATAGAGACCACCAGAAACGTCATTATTTATTGTCAGTTGATAATTTGTGTGATGCATTAGTGTATTTTATAGCAAATTATTTAAAACTTGAATTAAAATTGTAAATAATGAATTTTTCGCAAGCCGAGATGGTTGATATGATTTTTGTTTTGGGAGCTAGTGATAAGAATACGCTCTTAGTAAGAAGACTGTATCAACAACGGTTTCCAGAGAGACGGCAACCTGAAAGAAGGGCATTTGAAAAGCTTTTGGAGCGTTTTGAAAGAACTGGCAATGTGTTATATAAAAAAAATACTAGGGAAAAACGTGCACAGACTGAGGAAAATCAATTAAATGTACTTTTAACAGTTACCGAGAATCCATATAATGGACAACGATCCATTTCTCAGCAGGTTGATGTTGAACGACGTACGATACAGCGGATATTGAAGTTTCAAAAAATGCACCCCTATCACATTCAACTACTTCAAGAGTTGGTTCCTGAAGATTGTCAAAGACGACTGGAATTTTGTAAATGGGCTCAAAACAAAATAAACCAACAAAGAAATTTTGTTCATTTGATTTTATTTACAGATGGGGCTACATTTCACAGAAACGGAAGTGTAAACAGACACAATTTTCATTACTATTCTACCGAAAATCCACATTTTGTAAGAAATACTTCTCAAACTAGATGGTCTTTAAATGTTTGGGGAGGTGTTGTCGGTAATCATATAATTGGACCATATTTTTTTGATCAACCAGTAACAGGGGAAGTACACTTAGACTTTCTGCGAAACCATCTACCTAATTTGTTGCGTTAAGTGCCACAGGATACGCAACAAAAAATGTGGTTTCTTTATGATGGAGTACTAGCACATCATACAGGTCCGATAATAACTTTTTTAAATGCTAGGTATCCAGAATGTTGGATTGGGAGGGAAGGGCCTGTTGCTTGGCCTGCTAGATCCCCAGATCTTACTAAAATGAACTTTAGCATTTGAGGGTACGTCAAAGAACAGGTTTATAAATTACCGCCTACAACAAAGGAAGACAAGAAGATTAGGATTAGAAACTGTTTTCAAAACATTAGTGTTGAAATGTGTAGAAATTTAAGCAGCGAATTTGGGACGTAATGCATTGTGTATTCAAGAAAGAGGCGGACATTTTGAACAACTTATTAGGTAGTACGTATTTGACGTGTTTCTAGTACTTTTATCTGTATAATTAGTTACAGGTTTAGTTACATTAGAGGTGTTTGGTTTATGATTAGGATTAGGACATAATTTGTTGAATTCGATCTGAAGTGCTCGATTTTTTTGTCGCCCCGCCGTTACGGCCAACTAACAACAAAACTTGAAAGCCGTATAGCCTTTTTACAATAAAAAGATGTTAAATTGTCATTATTTCAAAAACTACAATTTTTGGAATATACACTCTTATACAAAGTCACCCTTATTTTTAATGCTAAATAAGATAGAATTAAAAAAATAGGGGGTTTCCATTAAAAAACATGACTTTACAAGTTTTTTTGAATCTACTTTTTATTGTCCATTTTTGATCACCCTGTATGAGTGTATTACAAAAATATGAATACAGCCCAATAGAGTAGGTCCCCATTTCAAAGGAAACCAACCATAATTAGTTGATAAAGGCTTCGTTTAGAAAAGATTTCCACCTATGTTTTGGCCTGCAAACGTCATTTTTGACAAAAAATTTAAAATTTATCAAAAACGGTTAAACTTAGGTATAGGACATTATACATAAAATGTGTCTAAAATTGTATGTAGAATCTAAATATATAATAATATATAGGGTTTTCTATTTAAAAAAAAAAATTAAAATTACTTCTAAGCTTTTATGATCTACCCTGTATAATTAAAAATATTTTTGGAATGTGCACCAGAACATATCTTACAACTTTTGTATTTACTTTTTTTTTGTATCTCTTTAAAGAAAGGAGATATGGGACTTTGTCACACTAATGCGCCACCCTGTATGTACACCGCTCCGATTTCTAGTCTGTTGCTGAGTTTATACAAATACAACCACGAGCAACTCCAATTGGAGATTGCAAGCTCACGACGTTTTCCGGTTTCTGATCAGAATTTCCACCAACCGGCAAATTACACTCGCCTGGTCATACTGATCCACCTGCCCAGCCTACCTAAAGGCAAACGGAAAACGCCCCTTCTACTGACACCTGCCCTGAATGCTGGAGGTGTGGCGAGAGAGGTCACTTTAGTATCCAGTGCCGTAATCGTCCCGTACTTTTCTGCTCCGCTGTGGCAGGGGTGACATTTTGTCACGTGACTGTCCATGCGACTGACAGGGAAATGACCAGTGAGAACATCCTCTGGGAGGCGAGAAGCTCTCTCCCCTGCGACAGCCTCCACCGCTAACGACCATCGCCCATTCGTTACAGTTTAATCGCCCAACAACCGTTCAGAGCTCCAGTTGATACCGGATCTGCTACTACCTTTGTTGATGACAAGCCTGCTTTTCTATTGGCCGACTCGGCCCAAGTACACCAAAGCAACCGGTATCACTAACCAATCCATCATTATTCGGCAAGCCTTTTTTTCAACCATTAAGGATTTGGATACGGAAATCCGGCATTTAATCCATCATGTTCCGTCACTATGTTACGGCGTGATCTTGGGGACAGACTTTTTAGCAAAGCCTGTTTCCCAAAAACTGACTTGTCCCCTGGACCACAAAACCTATACTGACATCTACCGACTGTTCAGTCATCACCCCTTTAAGCGTCGCCGAAGAAACGCAGTTGCAAAGATTTCTGCATACCGAACTTCCGAAATTCCAAACTATACAAGGCACTACCGATTTAGTGGAACATGATAACCGTCTCACAACTGCCACTCCGATCAAAAAATGATCCCGTCCGCTTAATCAGAAAATACAAAACCTCGTAAACGAAGAGGTAGATCGTATGTTAAACGAAAATGTAATTGAACCCGCGGAGAGTCTGTGGAAACTTTTGACGAACACTTGTCAAATCTAAAAGAAGTGTTTCGCCGACTTAGAACGGCTAATCTTCGCATAAACCGTGACAAATGTCAGTTGAAATACCACCCCATACAACGTCCGAGGGCTACGTAGGTTCCTAGGGTTCGCATCCTGGAATCGCCGTTTTATCCCAAACTTTTCGAAAACCGTACTGCCTCTAACCAAGGTTATTCACAAAAACGTTCACTGGAAATGGTCGAGCAACTGAAGACCGCTTTAGTGAATGCCCCCGTACTCACCTGCCCGAATTTCAATGTTCCCTTTGTCCTACAAACCGATGCATCCGAAAGTGGGTAAGAAGCCGGTCTAACTCAAACTATAAATGAAGAAGATCACGTAATTGCGTCTGTCAGCCGTACGTTGAGCTCCTCGGAACGTAATTATTCCGTACCGAAGAAGAATGCCTTGCTATAGTCCTTTGGGATTCTATGCATTTTTTAATACGACGGGTATTTATCGGCAAAAAAGATAGAATTTAAGTGTTAGTTTAAATGTGTAGGTGTGTGTGGGTGTGTTTGGGTTGCATTAGCTGTGGAGGATTTGTGTATGCAATATTGTTCATTGTGGAGGATTTTTCTCTCCTCCACAAATTTTAAACTGAATAAATGCAATTGTGGTTGTCTGTATACCCTATAACAGTGAAGATCTCAGAATCCTCCAGTATTGGGCAAATTCTCAGCTGTGTAGAAAAAGTTGGTTTTAAATTAACTGTGGTAGACTGACAATTTGATGATTGCAGCGCCCTCCGCGGATGCGTCTATATGCACATACCGTATTAACTGTGGCGGATTTCTGTTTTAGGTTTCAAAGCGTGGCTTCTGTATGCAACTAAATATTCCATTTCTCTAACGCTATTCTTCATTTTATTTAGTGTGTATCCGTTCCACGTATTTTATTATTTCTGGAGGATTCTAGTTTTAACGCATTTTTCATGAAAATCGTTATTAATCCAGCAATTTGATGGAGAAAATACCAAATGAAGTGGCCCAAAGTTGCTTGCCATTATGATCTAGTCTGTTTTGTTCTTTCACTATAGTTCAATCCCAAACATTAAAAATGCGGTAGGTAAATATAACCACCTCGCTCAGCCACATCTCCAGGTTGTTCTGCTGAGATATATCACTTATTATACATTTTTGAAATCAGAAAAGAGTCTTACTTAATAAAATAATAAAAAATTTAAATACCAAAACTTGATGTAGCCTGCCGCTAAAGGTTGGCTTTATACAAGTTTACTTTACTTTTGAAAGAAGATACACCTTGAGCAATTAAACTTTACTCCTACATTGTTTTTAGTATTAATATTCGCTTAGTAGCTATCGGATGTGGCGATTAGGTTAGAACACATGGTATTTGCGATACGGCAGACCATTTATCTTGTTTTGTATTTTTTTTTTTTTTTTTTTTTAAATTTCCCACTTTATTTGCAACTGTAGATAAACATTTGAATAATTAATTAACATGTCAAATAGTGCTCAGCAGCACTCTTTTATTTATTGTATTTAAATTTGGTTTGGCTATTGGGATAAGACTTAAAAACTAAACTTACATCTACATCTAAACTAATTTACATAAACAAAGTTTAAAATCTGTTTGGTAACTCGTTGGGCGTAAATCTTTGTAGTCTCTTGGTCTGTAATGGCTGTTCCATAAGATTTGTAGCTAAATCGTTTGGGTGTGCTCGAAGCCGAGATCTGTATTTTGTGCTAAAGTTGTGTATTTCTTCTTTAACCGTTTTGATTTGCAAGTCATGACGAAGAATTGCATTTGATACGTACCAAGGCGCATCTACAATCATACGCAATACCTTAGATTGAAAGCGTTCTAGGATTTCAACATTTGATGTCGAAGCAGTTCCCATAGTTGAATACCATAAGACCAGATTGGTTTAATAATGGCTTTGTATATAAGGAGCTTATTATCAATGGTGAGTTTTGAGCTTCGTCCAAGTAACCAGTACATTTTGATAAGAAGTAGGCCAAGTTGCTTGCGTTTTGTAAAATGTGGTGTTGCCAGGTGAGTCTTCTATCCAAGTGTAGGCCAAGATATTTTACCTCAGTTTGTTGCGGTATTTGTTTGTTGTTTAAAGTAACAGGGGACATGTATCTCGTCTTGTAGTAAATGTTATGTGTGTCGATTTGCTATCGTTTGCTTTTATTCGCCACTTATGTAACCACGCTTGTATCGAATTTAAGGATGTTTGTAGTTTTTGTGTGGCAACCGCTGGATCCTCATTAATGGCGAGAACTGCCGTGTCATCAGCAAACGTTGCTGTTATGACTTCTGGTGACGTCGGAAGGTCAGCAGTATATATTAGATATAGTAATGGCCCCAGAATGCTGCCTTGAGGTACTCCAGAATCAATTTGATAGAGTTCCGTAAGGACGTTATCAACTTTAACCAGGAAGTGTCTGTTACGTAAATAGGAGTTGAGGAGAATGAAATAATTTATTGGAAGGATTAGTCGTAACTTGTATAACAGTCCAATATGCCATACTTTGTCAAACGCTTGTGTTATATCCAAAAACACCGCGGAGCAATAATATTTATTTTCAAACGCTTCATTAATTTTGTTGACCACTGATGTACTTGTTCTATTGTGCAATGCATTTGGCGGAAACCGAATTGATGATTAGGAATTTCACTGTTATTCTCGAGTATATATGTCAGTCTTCTTTGTATTATTTTTCGAGCACTTTGGCTACTATAGGAAGCAAGCTTATTGGTCGGTAAGACTGTATCTCATTTAGTGGTTTTCCGGGTTTCGGAATTAGAACAATCTGTGCGACTTTCCATTGGATTGGAAAATATCCTGTGCGCAGTACTGCATTAAACAATTGCGTAATATATTTTAAACCACTGTAAGGCAGTTCTTTAAGAATTCTCCCAGTAATAAGGTCATATCCCGGCGCTTTTGTGGGTGCAGATTTTAATGACGTCTTGAACCTCGTTAGTTTTGATACATCGGGGTGGTGGCTCGAGCTGGTAGGGAGTTTCTAGTGTTCGAGTTAGTTCTTCTTCATCCTCAGGTTGATTTTCCGATGGATGTGGTTTGAATACTTCAGAAAGATGTTCTGCGAATGCCTTTGCTTTCTCTGCGTTGCTCCTGGCCCAAGTTCCTTGATGAGTTCGGATGGGTGGTGAGGCTCGTGTTACTTGTTTGGCTTTTTTGGTCGTTTTCCACAGTGAATAATCAGTGCTTTCGCTGGGCGTTAAGCTGCGTAAGAAGGTTTGAATACATTCATTTTATTTTTGTTGAGTATTTCTTTTAACTCTCGAGCTGCAGCGTTAAATAAACGTTTGCTTTCAGGAGTTCTGGATCTTTGCCAATGTTTCCTTAGTCTTCGTTTTTCCAGAATCTTTTGTTTAATTGTTGCGGGGCATTCATAGATGTTGTTGATTTCATATGATGCAGGTGTCGCGTACCAACCTGCCTGTTGTACTGTGTCACTGAACAATTTAACGGCTGTTTCAAGTTCTTCTTCAGTTTTAAGACTGATATCTAATGTCAACGTATCGTTTATGTATTGTCTAAAATCGTCCCAATTTGTGTGTTTGTTGTATAATCTCGGTTGTTTACTTGTGTTTATTGCTTTTGTGGATAATATTATTAAGACTGGGGAATGATCTGAGGATAAATCGAAACATGATTTGGCTGTAGCAAATCCTTGGGGAATACCATTCGTGATGGCGAAATCTACTAAGTCTGGGATTTTACGTCTATCTGTTGGCCAGTAAGTAGGTTCGCCAGTAGATAAATGTTTCAGACGATTTTTTCTAGAGTTTTATGTAGTTCTCGTCCTTTAGGCGTAATTAACCTAGAGCCCCAATCGGAGTGTTTAGAGTTATAATCCCGCCTGCAATAAACCGGTGCCCTAAAGTGTCAAAGAAGTTTTCATAATGTTCCTGTTTGACTGTATGTTTTGGAGGAAAGTACACAGCTGAGACGGCAAGAGGACCAGCAGAATCTTCAATTATTACATTTGTGGCTTGAAGGAAGTTTTACTATAATTGTTTGTTTGGTGGTGCTTGATAGAGTTTTTATTATTATTGCTGTACCACCTCTTGCAGTACCGTTTGGATGATTAGTATTATAGAATGAATAATTGGGCATTTTAAAGTGACTTCTCTCAGTAAAATGAGTTTCAGAGATAAGAGTGATATCGATGTTGTGGCTGTTTATAAAGACTTTTAACTCTTCTGCATGTTGCCAGAGCCCATTTGCATTCCACAAAGCTATTTTTATCGGTTGATCCATTATTTGAGTTTCGTGAGCACGGTTGTGAGCAGATTTAACATGGTGCCTATTTGTTCAAATAGGCCCTTCATCATATTTTTTAATTCTGCTAGGTCGTTAGATTGTTGGTACATTATTGTTCATGGTCTGGGGTTGCTGGGTTTGTGCTTTACTTACTGTTGAGTACAAAAGCCCCGGTTGTGTCTGTTGGTAAGTTTTATTTTGTGCAGGAGGGGTGTATAATTTTGGTCGGAGGGCTGGGAACTGTTTTTCTGTAGCTCTTTGTAAACTGTGCATCCTTTATAGTTTGCCGGGTGGTTTCCATCACACAGGATGCAACTAACATCACCGGATTTTGTTTTTCGTGGGCAACTATCAGTAGAGTGATCTCCTGTGCATTTGACACAGCGTGGTTTTAAGTAACAAAAATTTTTTGTGTGCCCATATCTTTGGCATCGAGTGCACTGCCCGATCTCGCGCTTATGCTTCGGCGGTTCAAATTTAATTTTGCATTGTTGGAGGAATTCCACTTTATAAATGTCTTTATTGTTAGCCGCAGGCTTAAGTTCAACGAAGAACATTGGTAGAGGTGTTTTAGTCCTGTATTGCTTAATATTCCATATATTTGCTACTTTATGGCCTAAATTCTCTATTTCTGTCTTAATCTCATCCACGCTAATAGAATAATGCAAATTTTTCAGTACCGTTTTAAAGTTTCTTTCTTCTTTTGGTTTATATGTATGAAAATGCGTCTTTTTTTCGTTTAGTGCTGTTACAATGTTTCTGTAGTTATCAGTTGTTTTTGGTTGTACTTTTACTTGGTCATTTGCTAGGGCTTTAATGTCATATTGCTTCTTAGCGATGCTGTCCAGTAAGCGTACTAATGGTGTAATGTCTTTTACATCATTTATAAAAATTGGGGGAGGTTTAGGAGTTTTATCAGTGCCGTCCTCTTGTTGTTGGTCTTCTGTATTTTCTTTTGCTAGTGCTGAAAAGCGGTTAGATGGGTTAAGCCAATAGTCGTCTCCCTTTGCTTGTTTGGAATTGTGCTCGATTTCATTTAAGGCGTTTCTAGTTCTCTTAGTATGTTGGACTGTAATCCAGTTATTTGTTTCTGTTTGTGGGGGTATCACGATGGATTGGGTATACTTGGTTGGTTGAGAGGGTTGGGGATAAGGTATTTGTTGTGACTGTGATGGATAATTACCTATCATTTGTTGATATTGGATGTTGTAGTTTTGGTCCTGATTTGTCCATTGTGTATTCGTTGGGAATGCCATTTGGAAGGGCTGTAACCCCCCTGGGGGTGGAGGAAAGGCCATAAGGCCCCGAGCGTATAAATTGATTTAATTAAGTACTACGGTCACTTATTTTGTTATTTAAAGTAAATAATATTAAATAAGTAAATTTTGCACTCGCGTTATCGCGGGTCACTTGATAGCGTATCCGAGCACACACATTTAATCTCAAATTAGTAAAGTGGTTTCACTAATAATCGTTATTAGTGTAATTTTATTGCAAATTTAATTTAATTTACATTAAACGTTCTATATGTGCTTTATTTGCTGTAGAATGCATTTTATAAAATTGTTTTGTATGACATATGAGCTTTTTATAATCATATGGGCCAAAAAATGCAAAATAAAGATTAAAAAATTATACCGTTCGATAACGAAAATCGTTACCAAAACACTTGTAATTAATTTTTAATTACGGAAACAGACGTTTATTAAAGCCAATACCTACTGGAAGTATTAAAAATATACGGACTTTTTCAGCTATATTACGCTGGCACAGCCACTTAATAACTCCGAATCGTGATGTATCCAGTAATTTGTTGCTAATTTGTTGCGAATTTGTTACCCTATTTTTGAATTTGTTGCACCAGCCGTTTCCGAGAAATCGCGGCTATGCTGGCGTAATATTACGCTGGCACAGCTATCTCTGTATCTTCGGATCTAACGTTCCGATCCAGTTTGAACTGGATGCATAATTTGTTGCAAATTTGTTGCCATCATTTGCGACTAATCTTGAATTTGTTGCACCAGCCATTCCGAGAAATCGCGGCTATTCTGGCGTAATATTACGCTGGCACAGCCATCTCTGTATCTTCGGATCTAACGTTCCGATCCAGTTCGAACTGGATGCATAATTTGTTGCAAATTTGTTGCCATCATTTGCGACTAATCTTGAATTTGTTGCACCAGACATTTCCGAGAAATCGCGGCTATTCTGGCGTAATATTACGCTGACACAGCCATCTCTGTATCTTCGGATCTAATGTTCCGATCCAGTTCGAACTGGATGCATAATTTGTTGCAAATTTGTTGCCATCATTTGCGACTAATCTTGAATTTGTTGCACCAGCCATTTCCGAGAAATCGCGGCTATGCTGGCGTAATATTACGCTGACACAGCCATCTCTGTATCTTCGGATCTAATGTTCCGATCCAGTTCGAACTGGATGCATAATTTGTTGCAAATTTGTTGCTATCATTTGCGACTAACCTTGATTTTGTTGCATTAGCCGTTTCCTAGTAGTCACTGCCTCCTGCCGGTTTCCTCAATTCTGTTTGAAAGGTACAGGATACATTATTATCATTGTTTTAAAGGTTAGTAATAGTAATGGTTTAATGAAACATATCTGACAGAAAAAAATCTTAAGCAAAAAATTTGTAGGAAATTTGTTTCCTTCCCCCTAACTATTTAGCCGTCAAGAATAATTTAGATTTAATCAAATATTTTATGCTCTTGCAAATTTTTTAATCACACTTTTGGAGGGACGGACTGTGTGTTATAAAGACTGGTTCAAGAGTGCAATTAACAAAATCCTCCTTAAAGAGGATTATTTGGAGTGACAACAATAAGTATACGAGTCTCCTCATAGATATAATGTTGCTACTAACCTCGGCGGCAGCGGCCGATCTTCACTGCCTATGGACTGGCGTCTACCTGCGAGCTAATCGTTTTATTGCTATGTGAATGAAAATAACAAAATTAATGTTTTTTGAACTTATAACATCAATATATTCCGTAATATTTTTTAAGCTGAAAAAGGCGTAATTTGAATTTCAAAAATTGATCGATTTGCGTTGATTTTAACGTTTTTCAGTAATTACTCTGCTTATTAAGGAGCTGAAAAAAATACATATTGTAATAAGATGACATTCCTTTTCATACACCTCTGTAAAACGATTTCTATGGACTTTTGAAAGTATTTTTATATAATTTAGATAGTTGCGCTGAATTCTGTGCAATGTTGAAAAAAACTCCTGGCTTATTAAAGAAAATTTATAGTGCTAACAAGTATGATTTAAAATAAATATAATGTGAATTTTATGTCAGAGTGCTAGAAAATTAATTATACATTTCTTATTATTCATTACGGTAATGACATTACTACATAATCTGTGGTATGCTTTTAGCTGATTAATTTTACTTCAATAAAAAATTAAAGAAAACCTTTATTATTGAACAAAAGAGTTTATTTTTATAAAATTATATTTTTAATTTTTATTTCGATAATAATTTAACGTACATAACTAAACGGGGTACAACAGGAGTAGTATCTTTACGATTAACGGTACTTTTTTTCAAATCATCCACTTCCAACCAGCACGTGTTCCCTCTTCGATAAACAAAAGCTGTATAATGTGCCGACTTATATGCTACTATTCCTATCAAATATAACTCTGAATTATCTTAAAGTGGATTATTAATTTTTTTAGGAATATTGCAGAGTAAAACAGACCTTTCATTTTCTATCTGATTGAACACTTGAAAAATTACAATGTCACCTAAAAATTTTAAATTAATTCTTTGATTATTGTGAATTACATATTTCATTCTTTCTACGCTTATAATTGATATTAAGCGTAAATAATTAAAATTTTTTATTAATTCTTTACCTATTTCTGTTAATACATGTTGAGCACTGAATTCAGATTCACAATAATGACAATGACTATTATCAATTGCTTGCAATTTCTGGATAATGTTTTCGAAGTTAGTGGATTCCAAATCAATATCTGATATTTGAAGTGTCGGTAGTTTTATTGATTTCTTTTTTTTGCAGCAGAAGCATTCAACTTTTTCGATAAAGCTGGGAAAATCTTGAAATAATTTTTGGGCCAGATGCTCAGCATTAAAATGACAATCCATCACTAAAGTTTTTTTAAATAAATTCGATTCTTCAATCTGAAAGTACTCAGCTAAGACCTGTGCTCTAAGAGTATAAGTGTGAGATTGCAGTCCATTTTTTATCGTATATAATACCATTTTGAAAAAGTTTGAGTGAATGTTGCTTATCTGAAAGACAGTAAGTTGATTTTAAGTAAGTGTTTGTGAAAAAAAGGCCTTGTGCAATGTAAAAAAAACTACGACTTTAACAAGATAATTTAAAAAAAATCACTCACCTTTTCAATTAAATGCTGAAAATCTGTAACTGCCAGAAGGGTCAAATATAATATGCTGTCATATGCGCATGTGTTTCTCAGAGTAACTTTTCTATTGCCAATTTTGCACTCAGCCAGACGAGGATCATTTCCATTAGAAATTACCGAAAGAGCATGATTTTTGTCCCACTTGAGTGAATCTTTAACATCGTCCTTTCTTCCACCATGATATTTAGCTTTAGATCGGGTGTTTATTGGTTTGGTCGATTTTCGAAGTCCATCGGTTTTCTTTGTTGCGTCTGGCTTTGAACCATCTATGAGTTCATTCCTTTTTTGACAGTCGAAGCACAATCTTTTACTGCCGTACCCTTCCTCCGTTAAAAGTTTAGAACATAAGTCTAGTATATGCACAAATTTACCACATTTTGCACATGTGTGTGCTCCAGTAGGTTCATCTCCATTGTTACAAGCTGGGCACGTACCCAGTGTTCTAAGATTCATAGAAGTTGCTCGCTTTTCGGAATCAATTTTTCTTTTTATTTAATATACTGCCATTTTTGGGTATATTTATTGGATCAACGCCTATATTGCCATGTATTTTTTTCTTTTTTGCAGAACGTTTTCTAACCAAATCAACTAATTCTTCGGGTGATTCAAGAGTAGAAATTTCAGATGTTGATTCAATTGGAATTTTATTTTTCAACGGCTTTTTTTCTCTTGGTCGACCTTTTCCACCCCAATCTTCTACTTCAGTGAAAGACATGAATTTTTTAACGTGATCTTCTTTCAAACAGTTGTAACAAATTAAAAAACCTTCATGAAATGCAGAACATTTTTTGTGAATAGCTGATTCACACAAAGAGCATACTAAGCAAACATCTTGCCAAAGGTCCTTCTCTTCACAAACTTGACACTCTTGATATGGTTGTGCATTGCTATTAGGAGTCACGCGTTCAAGCAAAGCTGCGTTCAAAATTAGTGCTTTACCTTTTAACCATTCCACGTGATCCTTAACAAATTCATCTACTCGAGCAAGGAAGCCATATTTCTTCAAAAAGTGCGTTTTTAATTTGTTGAACTCTCCTTCGACTGACGCACTTGATGCAGGTATGCGACCATCCCCAAATTGGAAACAATTTAAGATCTTTTAAGAGCTGTCCAACAAAATCTATATTGTGCAAGTAATAAGGATTTGGGGCGCCTTTTCTTTCTTTAAAATTATCTGACACCTCATTGTATATATTTACTGCCCATATTCCCCAATGATTCAGCTTAGCGTCATTTTCACCGTCACTGTAAATAACTTTTTCGAATATACTATTCGGCTCATCCTCTCCTATTACTTCGTCTTCCTCGTCACATCCAACGGCTGTAACGTTAATGTTTTTTCTTTAAAACTGTTCCGAGCGCGTTTGTTATTAATTAATGATTAAAAAACTTTTCACTTAAGAAATAATTATAAAAAAGATGAGTTAAATTTTTTACTTCTTTTACAGCTAGTTTTTAGTCTTACAAAATAGTCCATTGGTTATATTTTGTTTTTCTGTTTAATGTACGTCGAGCGGTATTAAAGGAATAGAGCTAACTTCATCCGAAACAAATTTTTTAATTTTTAACTTATCTTATTACTTATCAGCAACAATAATAGGACAAAATATTTTTAAATGCTCACACAATTGTGAAATAACTAATTTCAGAATGTACTGTATAAAAAATTTCAGAAATATCGTAAAGATACGATTCGTCATATACTAAACTCTGAATTTAAGTTTTATTCAGTATTTCTTGAAAAAAACTGAACATTTTTGCAAAATTTAAGCCATTGTCGAGAAATGAAATCTAAAGGCCATAATAACGGTTTTCAGAAAAAAATACTCTTTTGAAAAACTGTTATACGCTGTTTATTCGTTCGACGTACCTCAACTGAACTACAAAAAATCTATACTATCTTGAAATAATCTAGTGTGAAATACTTACTTGTAATAAGGTTTTTCAACCACTGTTGTTTTTCTTTGCAGAGAAATCCTTCATGCTCACATTTTGAAACCAAAAAAAGCGATTTAATAATTTCGGTAGACTCTTCCAAGTCCTGTGACATAAGTAGCTGACCAATCGAAGCCATATAATAAGTAAATACCGTTCTTGGACGCGATTTCAACAAAATTTTATACTTTTTCTGGAAGTGAGCTACATCTATTCGGATTCTAGTCGAAAACTTAGTTTTCAGCATCTCATCAGCGTACTCTTCGATATTCTTACATGAAGAATAAACCAAAACTGCTGCATTCAAAAGAGCTCTTGATTCGTCACAAATCATTTCTCGTGGAGGTGGAGCACCAGAGTTGTGGAAATCATTCAAAAACGAAACAAGGTCTTTTGTAGTATGCCTCTCTCCAATCCTTTGAGCTAAAGTAAATTGACCCTCGTCACAATGCACACTGAAAGAACTCAGAATTTTAGATAATTTTTCTGTAAATTCTTCATAAAAAAAGTTATATTACCTCATTATATACAAAAATAGTGATGGATCCTTTAAACTGATAGGCCTTTTAATTTTTTGAACTTTTAGTCCAGTAGCATCCATACATACAGATGCTCCATTGTACATTTTATATACTTTTTTATACACATTCACTTGCTCGTTGGTCCAGTAGTCCACACTGAAAGGGCTTTGACCAATATCATGTATGACGTTTGCAAGCGTGCTATTTTTCATCCTGTCCAAAGATGTTATTGGGCACTTATCAGCATATTTTTTCTGTTTAAGCCTTGACAATGCAGCATGCACAGTGTTGGATTTTCTTAATATAGCTGGTCTAGGACCTCCATCAGGCATTAACTCAATAGCTTCCTGAGCAAGATAACTGTCGACTGATCCACACTTGTGAACTTTTTTTTCCACTAGTAGCTGCTCTGCCGCTCGTAAATAACTTACTCCGCAATTTTCCTTTCCAGATCCAGGACTTATCTTGAATTCAAGTAATATGCTGCCGTTGACTTTAGAAAAATCACACCTATACTCACTACCACACTTGCAATATGCTAAAAAAAATTTTATTTTAAAAATTTTGTTGTAAGTATTTTCAATGAAAATTCCATATAAATTTGTACACTCAATATCAAAGAAAACATGAAGTTAGATTTAAATAAAGCTATCCGAAAGTAGACGTCAGCAACACTTTTGTAAATAGTCGCATTTTATTAAAAAAAAAAGTTGAGCTTGCGTTTAATAACAATCTTATATATTATTATTTTGATGATATGATATCAATACAATAAATGTTTTTAAATAACAAAAAATTTCTCTGTATTATGAAAATTGTTTACACTAAACCTTAATTAATATATAATATATACACATGTAAATATTACCTGTCACATGGCCAGATTTATCATAGTTCATATGCTTACTCTTGTAATTCCATCCACATTTAATTTTAGTGACACTTAATATGAGACGATTAAAAACTGTTTGATAAGCCCCACCTTTTAAAGTAAGATACTTTCTTTTCCTGTCTTTGGCTTCACGAGTTGCAACACAGTAGTTTACTTCTTCGGTCATTTCAGTAAATTCACTTTCATTCATACAATACTCAAATGAAACCTCTTTTTTATTGTATACATCAGATGCATTTGTATCATTTAATGAACTGTTCAAGGTGCTGTTTGCTTCGTCGGCGACTGCTGAACTTTTTTCTTCATTAAACAAATTCAAGCTTTTTTTAATCTCATCCAAATATTTCTTCTCTCGAAGAATAAGAGCGTGAACTGAGCCTGCTGTATAATATTGCTCTAAAGCAATTGAAACGTCATTATAAACTGTATCACTTCTAGGAACCACTTGATTATTCACGAAAATTCGATGTGCGTAAGCTTTAATCACATGGATGAATTCTTCAGCTGATTTTTTAGGAGGCCTACCTACGCGTCGTAACATTGTCAAGAGATAATCACTACACAGTAAAAGAGTCCGTTTTGTACACTGTGTGCTTCACACATGAAACAAAACTACCTACCGACTGCCATTTTTTAACCGGTGTGAAAAGAGCGACCAATACTAGCAGCCAAAATTTACGCAGTTTCCCGAAGTGAAATAGACCGTTCTATGCCCATTTTTTACTACTATTCCTTTCCTAACAAAGATTTAAGCAATTTTAATTCCAAAGTTAATGGGATGTCATTTGACTTTTTTTCTGTTATTTTACATAATATATTGTAAAAACAACTGCTCCGTTATAAAATTACTGTATAAGTTAATTTTTATTTTGCGGGTTTACACTAAATACTGTTAGTAATGATGTACGTATTAGTACCTGCACCTGAGTCACTGTACTTATGCCGATTGTAATCTTTCTGACAAGAAAAATATTTCTAAGGATAAGTACAGGTATAATTAGCCCTAAAATTAATAGTGAAACTTTTGCAAACTTAATAGTTTCCTAGAAAAGTTATAAACCATGATCAGAATGAATAGATGTAATGCCCACCATATTTCTTTTCCTATATATTTAAGACAATAAAATAGGTAAATTAATAATAATAACTGATAATGATAAATCAATGAGTTCTTTAAAATGTAAAAATGTGTACCCATTGTCACAGCTTCTACACAATCAGATTTAAGGTTTTAAGGTAATTTTGCTGGCATGGGTATTGAAATTTAAAATAACAAGGAACGCGGTTACCGCTTTGTTAAAAATACTGAAACCAACTTTCAATTTTTACCATCTGATAGTCGGACCCTTTTAAAAACTCGACATTGTTTTTTTATAACAATGTCGAGTTGGTGGTGGAACCCGGACATTACGTTCATTTTGGTCTCGTATACTAATTGATGTGTCACTCCAAATAATCCTCTTTAAAGAGGATTTTGTTAATTGCACGCTTGAACCAGTCTTTATAACACACAATCCGTCCCTCCAAAAGTGTGATTAAAAAATTTGCAAGAGCATAAAATATTTAAAATATTTGATTAAACCTAAATTATTCTTGACGGCTAAATAGTTGGGGGGAAGGAAAAAAATTTCCTACAAATTTTTTGCTTAATATTTTTTTCTGTCAGATGTATGTTTCATTAAACCATTACTATTTACTAACCTTTAAAACAATGATAAAAAACAGTTAGCTCTGATCTCACAAGAGATAACCAAACCTTAAAAACACTATTCTGCGCGATTTCTTACTCTTTATATCAAATTTTCGGTCAATAGTCTGTAACAGTTTTGCTCGTTAAGTTGACTGTATCCTGTACCTCTCAAACAGAATTGAGGAAACCGGCAGGAGGCAGTGACTACTAGGAAACGGCTAATGCAACAAAATCAAGGTTAGTCGCAAATGATAGCAACAAATTTGCAACAAATTATGCATCCAGTTCGAACTGGATCGGAACATTAGATCCGAAGATACAGAGATGGCTGTGTCAGCGTTATATTACGCCAGCATAGCCGCGATTTCTCGAAAATGGCTGGTGCAACAAATTCAAGATTAGTCGCAAATGATGGCAACAAATTATGCATCCAGTTCGAACTGGATCGAAACGTTAGATCTGAAGATACAGAGATGGCTGTGCCAGCGTAATATTACGCCAGCATAGCCGCGATTTCTCGGAAACGGCTGGTGCAACAAATTCAAAAATAGGGTAACAAATTCGCAACAAATTAGCAACAAATTACTGGATACATCACGATTCGGAGTTATTAAGTGGCTGTGCCAGCGTAATATAGCTGACTTATAGGGTGGCCTTATTTAATGAGTTGACAACTGCAAACGTGTAAAAGGATAATAACCGTATCATATTTCGGTTAATAGATGCTTATTCTTACTAGAAAATGCGGACGTGCCTTTTTGTACACAAAATCTAAATGTTGTTTTGACGAACAAGTCGTCTTTAGCTTTTTAACCTTATTCAACAATGACTTGCTTAAAATGCATTATATCATAGGGCGGTTGGTCTGACAATGTTGAGTTAGTTACTCAAGTGAGATAGCCGTTACTTGATTGAAATTCATTATACTATATAAATAAATGAACACTAATTTTACGTGTATAATTTTCACTAAATATTACAATAGAGAAAAAAGTTATTGTTAAGAATTTATAAAAGAACTTAAAATTTAAATCGTAAAAAGTGTTATAAAAATGAAAGTGTACTTTAAACTAATATCCAAGCTGAGTGTTATTGGCTTAAATACCGAATATTACAATAGGAAAAAAATTACTGTTAAGGATTTATAAAAGACATAAAACCCATTTAATAAAAGATTAGGGTATTTGTTTTTAGAAATTTCCATGTATTCTAGTAAACTTACTCTGTGATTTGAATTCTTGATGAACAATGTTAAAATTATCAACAAATTCGTGTGATCCATAAATTAAATGTGTCGCGTAATTCGAATTTTTATTATTATTTAAATAACTCCTTTTATTTCCATATACACACAAAATGGCAGCATTTAATTCATTTGTTCATCGTCTCCTAAATGTCCTACTTTCAGAAGACAATTTCAACATACAACTTAATATAATAAAACACTGGCAGTCAACAATGGATATCAACCCGTAGTTATACACAATTTAATAAAAAATAAGTCTTACGAACAAACAAGTTAGTACACCCTACTATATACGAGACGACAAACCATAACTATAAAACGCTTACCTATATAGGAAAAATATACAACAAAGTGTCTAAGCATTTTTCTAAGGATAAAAAATACTTAGCATTTAAAACCAACAACATTTTAAGAAAAGTTTTAAAAAGTAATAAAGTCATAATCAACAAAATTTAAAAATCAGGGGTATATTTACTTAAACTCAGTTCGTGTCCTAAATTTTACGTAGGTCAAGCAGGTAGAAGTTCTGAAAATAAGATGAAAGACTATAAAAGGGGCTATTTAAATAACAGTACAGATTCTAATTACGCGATACATTTAATTAATGAATCACTTATTTGTTGATAATTTTAAAATTTTACATCAAGAATCTAAAACACGTAACTTAAGTTTACTAGAATGCATTGAAATTTCTGAAAACAAATATTCTAGTCATTTACTAAATGAGGAGGTTCTTCCGCGTTATTAAACTTATAGCGTATACAATGTCTTGCCGGTCTTTTATTTTTGCCCGCTTTGTTTAATTTCACTTTTATAACTTCTTTTAATGCTTTAAATTTTAAATAGGTTTTATGTCTTATAAATCCTTAACAGTACTTTTTTTCCTATTGTAATATCTAGTACTTAAGCCAATAACTGTCAACTTGGACATTAGTTTAAAGTACACTTTCATTTTTAATAACACCTTTTAGGCTTTAAATTGTAAGTTCTTTTATGAAGTCTTAACCACAGCAAGTTCTTTGCAATTGTAATATTTACTATTTAAACCAACTTGTCAACTTGGATATTAGTTTAAAGTATACCTCCGATGAACCCATAGTAGTGTGAAAACAAGTTTACAAAAGGTGGAAATTATACATGTAAAATTGGTGTTCATTTATTCATATATTATTGAGTTAGTCTCTATTATAACGTTCGCACTTTTTACTTCAATTTAAACACGTTCTCAAGCTATTGCATTGTAATAACTACAAATACAATAGTCCGTCATGAATTGTTCCAGAGCAGGAAAAATAATGTCTTCACTAATTGAGAAAAGTGGTACTGATAAAGGCAACTGCAACTTGAGCCGTAAGTACACATACTTGTAAATAAAGTACAGGTACTGAAATCTCAAATACTGCTCTTAACTGAAAATAATAATGTTACTATCTATCGATGAAATTAAATGTGATAATCGTTATATGGAGATCCAAAACAATCCAAACGTTCAATTTCCACCAACTCTAAAAGACATGTAAGTTCTTACTATACCTAAGAAATAAACTAAAAATAATGATGTAATTTGCATGACGCTTGCATTAAATGTCTTTACGCTAGTTACTAATCAATATATGATCAGTCTATGCACACTTAACAAATTACAAAATTACATTAAAGATTTCGTGTATGAATTTGCCAATTTTAAATAACAAAACATTCACATTGATATGATACCGTTACGCGCCGGATAACAGAGCGATCCTTATTAGCTTATAATCATTGAACGACGCCTACCTTTAATTATTAATAACATCTAGTTGTCAATAAAATTGATTCAACAGTTCACATAATTAATTGTAAATCACTCGGTTATTTTGTTTTTTCTAGAGTAATCATGTGTAGTGTTGTTCATGACATATGTAGCTCCCATTTATCTAAAACCACTGTTTCTCCCTGTTTCAAAATTTGAGAAAGTGAAAATGAGAAAGTATAAATTTTGAGTTTTAATTAGAAATTAAACATTTAGGTGACACGATGAATTGTGATGAAGAGGTACAACCGAATTGATGCTCATCTATAAACTCAAAAAGCATAAACGGCGAATCTGTTTTATACGAGTAATCTGGAAGCGAATATTTTCCATCTGATATTGAAACAGAAGATGATGAATGTGACAGAGTCGAAAAAAATAAAATATGTCAAAAGGAAAAAATGAAATTGGGTGACACAGAACATCTGTAGAAAAGACATAGTGATGAATCTGAGGTTTAAAAATTAATGGCAAAACCGAAAGAAGACGCATCCAGAAGACAGGGATTTATTCACTTAGAAAAAGTTGGCAACTACTATCATAATTGCGAAATATCGAAACAGAGAAGCGGGGAACTGATTTAGGCACGTATACCCACTGCGCACCTATAATGATTATGGGCCATGCCCAGATTACTTAGCGTTTATGAAAAGACATCTATGGCATCATCTTGCACAATTTTGTACGGTTAAGTCCAGCTCTGGTTTACGGCATAGACCATTGGTGGAGTGTAATACTTTACTCGCCCATACCTGTTCTGAATTACATCTATCTCCAGATTTTGATCAATACATTCTCTCCGCATTTAAAACAGATATCTCGTTAATCTGTAAGTAAGGTATATTCATTATAAAATTTGGCGAAATGCAATTCGAGAAGTACCACACCACAGAAGCAGAGCTGATTCGAAAATGCATGCGACAGCTGGCACGTTTGGTAAAAGAATTACGTAAAGTTGATCAACCAAAATTATGGTTAAGTGAGTGGCTACATCCAGCAGGCTTTGACATTATAGTATCAGCAGTAAAAAATTTTTGTAGAGTTGAATGCATGAGAAAAGGAACCCTAAGTATAATACACCTTCATTAGCTCTCAAAATTGGTTACCATCTTAGAAAGTGCATAGCAATTTCAAAAGCTCAGTGTTTGCGTTGAGAAGATGCTAACTCAATCAACACCTTAAAAAATTACCAGAGTCTTATGGATATGGAATGGAGACATCAAAAATTTCTTCCAATGCTCTCAGAACATTTTTGATGGAAAAATCAATGCATTGGAATTGTTGCCAATTACAGAAGATCTCTTGAAGTTTAACAAATATCTTAACAGTCACTTGCAAATGTGCAAAGAAGCATTGGAACAATCTCAAAATTACCAAACGTGGGGAAATTTAACTCGAATTGTTTTATGTAAAATACTGCTGTTTAATAAAAGAAGATCCGGTGAAATATCCAGAATGACAGTAACAAGTTATTCTTCTAGACCAAATTGGCCTTAGCACACTGCATCTGAATTTCAAAAAACTTTTACTATTCTCGAAAAACAACTTTTTAATAGACTGACGATTGTGAAAATATAAGGAAAACGTGGTAGTACAGTTAATGTATTATTGACATATGATGTGAAGGATTCAATAGACTCGCGTATTTTGTGCAGGAATAATTTTATTTCTTCAGAAAACACATATTTATTTCCTTCATTAGAATATACAAGAGGTCGTGACTGCATCACAAACTTTTGTAAGGAGATAAAATTATCCCAACCTGAGTTAATAAAAAGCACAAAGTTGCGGAAATATATTGCCACAGTGTCCCAGGTATTTAATTTATCACAAAATGAAACCGATTGACTCGCTCGTCATCTGGGGCATGACATTCGAGTTCATCAACAGTTTTATCGCCTCTACGAATCATCCATGTACGTGTCGAGAATATTATTAGCTGTTGAAAAGGCAGAAGTGAATCGATTGAAGGGAAAATCTATAAATGAGATTAATATTTGTGGTAAGTGTATTTCTAAGTTTTTGTTTCATTCTCAGTTTGCTTTTATTTAAAGATCTTTCTGAAATGGAAAACGAGGCAGAGGGAAGTGACTGTGAATATGGAGAAAAGGAAGATGAAAAATAACTGGATGATATAGCCGAATATGTAGCAGACACTTCTATAGCCAAATCTAAAACTTTGAGTAAGGCATAAGTTTTGAAGAATAAAACATCAGGAGGAACCTGCTGCTGTTTTACAGTTTTTTTAAAGCTTCGATAAAGAAAGGTATTACTCCAGGAAAAAGTTTATGCACAGAGTGCATTGAAAAATATACTATACTTTCTTTAAGAAGTTGGAGCGATATAAAATTTTTTGTATATAACCATATTAAAAAAGTGAATAACAGAAATGTATGTCACTAACATTAATAAAATAATTCATATTGTTGCATCATTTATCACTTTTAAACAGTACCTTACATACAGTACCCACCTCACACCAAATTATATCATTATACACTGGTGTTTGATAAGTTAAACAATGAGCATTATACTAAAACAAAATACAGTCCACCCGATTCTTGAAGTTGCTGGAAATAGTTGCGAATCCGCAACTCCTGTGAATACCTTCGATAACCGGATCCCGGAGGACATGTATACAAATATCCCGTGTATCTTAACTTAACCGCATTAGTTGATAGCGGTTTAACAGTTAATTTTAGAACAAAAAGTCTGGGATCAAAGTTTAATCACTCAATATGTACTTCTAATGACAAAGAAAATTTTCTTAGATTTACCCTTTCATCGCAAGGCTACGTCAAGTTTTGATTCTTTAACGCTAAAAGTATGGGTGCGGTCGAAATGACCGACCTTAATTTTAATTCGCTCCAAACTATCGTTCCAATTTTAAAAAAATTTTATTAGTTTTCCTAGAAGTGACTAATAATAGAATTTCTTAGGAATTTTTGTTTACATTGTTCATATAATTGCATTATTATCATAATTACCTTTAAGTACAGTCATGGTCAATATGACCGCACAATTATTTCCTAATCTACATGCTTTAGACAAATCTCTAAACATTCATATTAATAGATAATTAACATTCCAAGAAGTGAGATAGTTTCCAAAGTAGGTAAGATTGGAGACTTTTGGAACATACCACAATTCCAAGGTCCCACATTTCCAAGGTTACCACAATTTCAAGGTCCCACCGATTCAAGGTCGCGAAATAAGTAGGCCATGTTTATACACAACTTTCCCAAGGTCGCACATTTCTAAGATTACCACAGCTCCAAGGTGAAACAACATGCGTAGGTCACTAACACAACACATTCTCAAGGCTATTTGCGCACCCTACCTACTCAAATAGCCATCTCACCTTTTCAAGGCTTGCTCAAGTAATTTTTTACACTTCTCTGATACCACACATAGAACCAAATTAAAAAGGATAATGGTATGCTAATATATTTACTTGTATGTACAAATGTAATCAGTGTATTATTCAGATATATGATTATCTCTAGGAATAAAACATTTTGATTAAGTATAAGTGCAAACGGTCCTTTCCACTTCTGTATCATTATACCTGCTTGAACGTGGTGCAAGTAATTGAGCGGACGTGCAGTGTGGTGCCCATCGGAGATGCTCCTGTAGCGGAGTGTCAGATGACCGCCATTGGTTTATTCGAACTCCTCACATGAAGCATTCAACCGTATCGTCTGAAGATGCTCCTCTAGGGGCTAGCAGATGTTCATCAGCGATGCATTATGGTATACCTTCACAGTATTATTGATATATTTGAGCATATAAACCGTGTGGTGTCCGTATATCTGTCTGTGTGTCTGTCTGTCTGTCTGTATGTACGTTTACCTGTCTGTGTGTCTGTCTGTATAGTAGTCGCTGCGCTCAGTCAGTTAGTGTCGGTCTGTCTGGTCTGGGGTCGCACTATTGGAGAATTACTGTTCCTACTGGTATAGTTGACACCTACACCTTTCCCTGTTACGAGGGTACAGTGGAGTATTGGAAGTGGAGTTATCCAGGTCTCGAGCTTAACATAAATGATAAAAAGTTTGCACTTGCTAGCGATGTAATTGGTCACCGTATAACCAGTAATAGCGCAATTAAAGTGACTATACCAGAGTTTATACAGTTCGCAACTGCGGCGATGTTCCATGTAGAGCTCAAGTATAATCCGAAATGAGTAAAGCTGATGTCTTTGAAGAACTGCACAAGCCAGCACAAAGAAATTTTCCGCGGCGTTGTGTGGTACTTAAAGGTTTAATTGATCTGTTGCAAGCTGATTTAGTAGAAATGATACCTTATGCTCGAGTAAATAAAAGATTTCGATACATTTTAGTAGTAATAAGTGCATATTCTAAATATGTCTGGGCTTATTCCATCAAACGCAAAAATGGCAAACTAGTCGCAGATGTAATGAATAAACCTTTGGTTTGCAAATGACAACACATACAAACTGACATGGGAACGGAGTTTTATAATGCTGAAAGTAGTGATTAGGGACCGGTTCTGGACCATTCGCGCTCTGGTGGTGAGAAATGTAAGCTTTTAGATCTCTTCAAGGTCAAACTTTTGGCGGGAAATTTAAATTTTGGAGCTCGTTAAAAATAGAAATTGCAATGTCATCATCATCATATTACAAGGTCACTCTGTGGACAAACGTTTTGGCGGGAAATTTGTATGTAAAGGTCAAAAGCTAAAAATAGAAATTGTAATGTCATCATTATATTACGATTCTTAGAAATCTAAAAATAGGGTGGTCAAGGTGAACGATTATTGACCTGTAGGGGTATCATATGAAATTTCTTAGTTTATAATAAAAGGCCTTCGTTGCGTGTGCATGATTCAGTAAACCTTTTATAGGCAAACATGACGAAAGTCCAGTCTTTTGAAACAAAACAATCTATGTTTCTCGAAAACGGGCCAGAATTTGGCAAAAATAAATTTAAAAACCCCCTCATCTCCCCTGTAGACTTTTCAACGTATCTAACACATGTATTAAACTGGGACAGCTACCCCTAATGTAAAAGCTACCCCTAGTAGGTCATAGAAACATTTTTTAAGCAGATTTCTCAGTCTAGCCTTTTCAAACAAAAAAACCAATTTTTCTCGAAAACGGGCCAGAATTTGCCAAAAATCAATCTGAAACCCCCCATCTCCCTCTGTCGACTTTTTAACGTATCTAACACATATATCAAATTGGGGCAGCTACCTCTAGTAGGTGATAGAAAAGATCAATTTTTCCCGAAAACGGGTCAGAATTTCCCAGAAATAAATTCACCCCCCCCCCCTCTACTCCTCCTGTCGACTTTTTAACGTATGTAACACATATATCAAATTGGGGTAGCTACCCCTAGAAGGTATTTTCATGGAAACATGTAGAATGACAGGTTGTTATGTATGTATGCTAAAATGTAGATCAAGGTCAAATGGTTCTTAGCTTGACTAAATTGCGTGAAGGTGAAGTATTTTTCTAAACTAAAAGTAGGACAAGGTGGGTATTTAACAAGTTTAAACATGTTGTAAGGGGTACTCAAATCAAGGACACAATTAGATAAAAATGTAAAGCTAAAGATGGAAATTGGTAGGCCATCATATTACAATTCTTAGAAATCTAAGTATAAAGTTTTCAAGGTCAAATAGTAATGACCTGCAGGTGTATCATATTACATTTCTTAGAAATATCAAGATAGAATCAGTGTATGGAAACAAGAGGAATGACAGGTTGTTGTTGTCTATGCTAAAAAGTAAACCAACGTCAAATGGTATATTACAATTCTTAGAAATCTAAAAATAAAGTGCTTAAACTGAAAGACTATAGACCCGCAGGGGTATCATGTCACATTTCTTAGAGATATAAAAATAGAGTCAGTTTATGGAAACAAAAAGGATGATAGGTTGTTGTCTGTGATAAAAGTAGACCAAGGTCATACTACAACCCCACCATATGTAAATTACACATGAATCATTTCTTCAACAGTGTTTAGTCCTAGTACAATTGCGAGCAAGGAAAGTCGTTATAATGCAAGCAGCAATAATATTATTCCTGGAGCGATATAAAAAAATGGACAGCATCTCCTGATGGTAGGTTTATTCATCATCAGATGCAGATTAGCTTACTGATGCAATTCTCAAAGCACACTCTTCCCTCTACCATAAAATATCGTGATGCAGTAATATATAGAAGGACAGTTCTGGTGTCAACTCAAAATTCAAAAGCGTTCTCGAATCAGTAAAGTTGAATCTATCTGCATTGAACAATAGCCTTTCTGTAAATTCTTCACGAACGTAAAAGACTTGTAGATGGGTGCAAAATATAAAGTGATTGATATGAATACTATCGACGCCACGAAGTTCGGTAAACATTTTATCATTGAAACCGAGAACTTTAAGTGCATACTTTCCTTACGAACTTTAAAAAAGAAGATCGCATTGAAAAGTTTAAAAAATATCTGGCTGAGAAAGACGTGTAAATCACCAGCGCCGGAACTGTAGGAAAGAAGACTAATTTAACATTTCTGTAAAGAAATAGTAACATATATCTATGTATAACTGTTTGGAAATAAATTATATATTCTTTATTGCAAAAAAAATGTCTTCTATTTTTTTGATTAAATGAAGAGTAGGTACATCATAATGGTGAGACTAAAAAAATGTAGCGTATAATATGGTGTCTACAGGTATTTATATATTGGCTAAGCTCTTCAAGGTTAAAATTTATTGGTATCATATTACAATTCATACAAACCAATTTTCAAGGTTAAAGTTTATTAACAAGGTCTTGAGAAGGTATCATATTACAGTTCCTATGTTAGGCTGTTAAAGGTTCTTATAAATAGCAAAATAAGCATTCGTAACCAATGACTCATGTAACTGGCTTTGTGAATGCATAGGTCAAGGTGAGTATAGACTTTTATAAGAACAGTACGTATTTACTATTGTAATAGTGTGTGTAAACCTAACCAGAAAATCAGTTCCATTTATTTAAATGTAACATGTAGAAATACTGCGCGATTGTATTAGCGCATATATAACACGGTAACCAAGACAACCAGACAAATAAAGAAAAGTAATGGTTGTTATAATTGATGTGCAGGGATTCAAAAGAGTAAGAAAAATATTTACACCTAAGGAACTAGCGATATATAATGGAGAGAAAATTGCTCATTATGTATTCAAGCCTCCATTTCCATGGCACACCTTGGACAGTGAATTTCAAAAACAAGCTAACTGGTTAATTCACAACCACCATTTTATCAAGTGGGAATATGGATATACTTCTCCACATCTATTCCCTTGTATACCTAGTGATTTCATATGTACAACAGATGAGGTGTACGTTAAAGGACGAGAGAAAGCTGATTATATAAAAAAATTTAAACAACGTATTACGGTGTTTGAAGAATAACCTACTTTACCCAAACTTAATGTATGCTGTTTTTTCATACAAAAAACACTTGTCACTGCGCTTTGGCTCATGTATATTATTTATATGAAAAAAATGTAATGAAACTCTGATAAATAAAGATGTATTAATTAACATCTATTTACATATCTTATTCACATGTATTACCTCAACGCGTCTGTGAGTATTTCAAAGAAGAACTGGATCATTTTTCCCAAACGCAGATAGCTGTAATTCTTAAAAACAAGAAAAAATGATTGGGGTTGTTGAGAGGGAGAGAGAGAGAGAGAGTAATGAAACTTATCATCACTTTGTGTGGATGTCGTTCCATATTTATTCATTATTTCAAAAACTTAAAGATACCTTGCACATTAGCACCAGGCGTGTATGCAACTCATTATACACAAATACTTATTCTTACATAACATTTATTTGATTGTACACCCATAATACATCAATATATATTTTTGGTCTCCTGAAACGTAAAATTGACATTACAATCTTGTGAACGTCAAGAGTAACTTCGTTTTTACGCACACTATTGTAAAAACACCGCTACAATGCGGTAAAATGGTCAGTAAATTGTAAGCTTTCAGAAACAAGAAAAAATATATGAAGTATAAAACAATCAAATATGTTTAAGGAAACATTACTTTACACGTTCTCTGATTAAATACATGTTCAAAACAACGTTATCTTTACATTTTTGGTTAAAATTGTAAGGTATTGACGTTTTAGCAATTTATTAATGTTGGTTATGTTTATCGATATCACCAGTTGCTGAATTTACAAAAAAATAATTCGATACTGTTTTATTCAATACTATAAACAGAACATTGTTAAGGACAGTTTATTTCTTGGAACATAATTACGAGTGCTTTTTTCTACGTATTATAAGCAGTAACTATACTAATAAAAAGTTTCAATTTATGTGGTTTAATAGAAATATCCTTATTTTATTAATTAATTAAGACAAATTTAATTTTAGTATAGCGAAAATTTGGAACGTTTATGCAGTGAGTTGCTGAAGCCAACAACAATTTGTAAATTATTCGGCAGAACACTGTAAACACCGAAAATGTGAATTGCATAAACTTTGATACAGTCAGCTCAAAAACAGATACCTGTTTTTCTTGCAACAGGCAGAAACAGCTAAAACAGGTACCTACCCGTTTTCCGAAAACAGCTCAAAAACAGACCTAAAACCGGTACCCGTTTCTCAAAAATAGATAGCCGTTTCCCAGAAGCAGTAACTGTTTCCCACAGAAAATCTCAACAGAGCAGACTGAAAGCAGTTTAAGTTCTCATTATCCAAAAAAATTTTACTACAGCTAAAAAAATGTGAGTGATAGTTCAATTTGCGCTAGAAAAATGAAATAATCTACGTTAAGGAAAAAATTGAAAACATCTGCAAGTCTGACTTACTCATGTATACATTTCTACATCAAAGTAAAGCAGCTATTTTTTTCAAATTTTAAGTGCATGTTGCGTTACAAATTTATTTATTGTAAAATATCATGCATATAAAGAAAGTGTGAAAATATAGTACAGTTAAAAGTGAAAAAAAGCTTGCGTAAAACAAAAGTCAAAACAGTTTCCAAAAGAATGTAAATCTGAAAACTTTACGTCATGTGTTTATGCAATACAAATGACAATTGCATTCTTACATTTCCAAACCTCGTTTCAAAATTGTAATGTGATTTGGTGACTAAGATAAATATAGAGTGTTAGCATTCACACCTGCATAAAATGCTTTTAAAGCAAAATAACTGCATTCATTACCCTACAACTCAAATTTGGAGTCCTAATCAAACTAAATTAAAAAACAAGTCATTTTTTAAGTGCTGTGTTGTTTCAAAATTGAATTAGTTAATTTAAGGACAATTTGATATATTTATACATAAAATGGATAAATTGCATACATGTGTTTCTTTTGAGCTCACCAAAAGTTGTGTTTAAGTGCTCTTTGTTGCTTCAAAATGGAATTGTTTAATTTAAGAGTCATTTTTTCATATTTTGATAAATTTATACATGAAATGATAAATTGCCACTAAAACACAACTGCGTTGAAAAATTTTTTTCTGAGAATTAGGTGCAAATTTTAAATTTTCAGGAACGCAACTTTTGCAGGACCTAATTTATGCCCTCCCCCGCATGCCCACCTACACCCTGAGAAAACGGACGTACACATCGAGTCGTATTTTATCTCTTTTCATGGATATGCACATATATCTTTACTTACATCACTCACCTTCCAACATACATCACTTTTAAAGTTCAAGCACACGTCTGTTGTTTACACAACAATAATTGCAATTATACATTCCATTCTAGTACAATACCTGTATTTCAAGTTAAGCATTATATTACAAATCATACTGATAATACTATATGGGCGATGCATTTTATAATTGCAAGCTTTTTACTTATTACGAGTACAGTCCATTTAACATTGTTGTAATTGCATACATAAATGTAAAATGTCCAAAGATACAATGTGAGAGTTAGTATTACCTTGTAACAACCTTTTTTTGTGGTTGTATTAAAAAGTACATTAATTTAAGAATCGTTCATTTATTTGGCGTAATATTAGAAAAGTTTTTAATTATTAATATGTAGAATTGAGAATGGCAATTTAATTGGCATTTTCTAGAACAAATCTTTTGGGTGTAATATTACATAAAGAGTTTTAGTTCCCTTTCTTAAAAAATTGGATTTATATTATGGTATCCGCGCAACGCAAGAGAACTTTTAGGGGGAAATACTCATTTGAGTTATTCTGAAAGTTTTTTTTCAATTCACTTGTTGCAGCATGTAGTTGTGGGGAATTTTCCCTAAATATTTGTGTAAAGTGCCATCATAGATGGTAAGTTGTTTTTTCTCATTGTATTTGAAACTAAAGCATTTGTTTGTTTTTTTAGGCACTTTTTTGGCACTTTGTTTTTTTGCTTTTTTTTACTTTTTACTCTCTTATTTATGTAATGGAATTAATTTTTAATTTTTACTTTTAAAGTACCATTTTTTAACTACCTTATTTTACTTGGTTTACATCATAAATCGCAATTTTTGTACATACTAAAAACGTCATTGATTATTATGGATTCAAATTATTAAGAATAAATTATCAAGATAATTCCATTGGGGTGTGGCTGGTAACCTTAGATCTGGAGATTGCACCTCAATGATGCTATAACTATTTCCTCCTGTTGACCGTTCCGTTTCATGTGTCACCAGTGGTAATTAATACATATACAGAACTGTTTAAAGGTATGATTTTTTAGTAATTAAAGAATAGATTTAAGACTTTTCCATTACAACTGGATATTAAATAAACTTTAGTGTGTTTTGTAATTTTATTTTCATTTTGAGTATTGTTGTATTATTATTAATAAACTTGGTTTAGCTGTTCCAATAACGTAACATATATTTAAAAATAGCTTGGCGTCCGAGGTATCATTTTATTGTTTTTATATTACATATTTTTCTTATTAATTAAGTATAAGTGGAAATAATTAAGCTGATGAAAAGCATGCAGTATTTCAGGTACGTTAATTAAACTCCATATATTTGAACTCTCCCCTATCTCAATCTACTGATGAGCCGACGGCAGTAGCGATTATTATTTGGTAATTGTTTTATTAATTAAAATTATTCGATCAATTACCATCAATTTATTACATCATCGCTTTTGTTTTAATATTATAAGTTGGCCCAGTTTTAGTGTTTATACTTTAGCAGCCGCTTTTAATGTTATAATTTGGCGCCCGAGCATAAAAAATCAATAGAATTTTTTTTAGAAAAAAAAAAACATTACAAATATATTAAACATTTATCATATTACACCACATTCCTGTTGATACTCAATTGATTTGGAAAATACTAGAAATGGAAAGATACGTTTTATGTCGAATTGTGATCTATAATTTTCACAGTTAAGGAAGGCTTTCTTTAATAAAAAAAACGTTAGAATTTTTTAGATGAACAACATGTTACAAATATTTCCGGAATAAATAAAGGATTTTATTTTACATCTGCATTTATCTTAAAAATTTATAGATTTTGTACAAGTTTAAAATGTGAATATAACTTTATTCAAAATATCGCGAGAGTATTGTTAGTTGCATAACATTTAGGGTCAAAACTTTATTATTATGCTCTCCTTATCTGCTTAAAAAATATTTCTATCACCTACTAGGGGTAGCTGCCCCGATTTGATATATGTGTTAGATACGTTAAAAAGTCGAAAGGAGGAGATGGTGGGATTGTAGTATGACCTAGGTCTACTTTTATCATAGACAACAACCTATCATTCTTTTTGTTTCCATAAACTGATTCTATTTTTGTATCTCTAAGAAATGCGACATGATACCCCTGCGGGTACTATAATCTTTCAGTTTGTGCACTCTATTTTTATATTTCTAAGGATTGTAATACACCATTTGACCTTGATCTACATTTTAACATACATACATACATAAAAACCTGTCATTCTTCATTTTTCCATGAACTGATTCTATATTTAGATTTCTAAGAAATGTAATGATACCCCTGCAGGTCTTTGCTCTTTGACCTTGAACACTCTATTTTTTGTCATTGTAATATGGTCATGATGATGACGATGATGACCTCGCTATTTCTATTTTTAGCTTTACATTTAGATTTTTTTGTTTGAACAGGCTGAACTTAGAAAAACTTCTTAAAAGGTACTTCTATCACCTACTAGGGGTATCTAACCCAATTTGATATATGTGTTAGATACGTTGAAAAGTCGACGGCGGGAGATGTGGGGGTTTTTTAATTTATTTTTGGCAAATTCTGGCCTGTTTTTGAGAAAATTGGTTTTTTGTTTGAAAAGGCTGAAAATCTGCTTAAAAAATATTTCTATCGCCTACTATGGATAGCTTTTACATTAGGGGTAGCTGCCCCAATTTGATATGTGTTAGATACGTTGAAAAGTCGATAGAGGAAGAACGTTTTTAAATTTATTTTTGGCAAATTCTGGCCGGTTTTCGAGAAAAATTGATTTTTTGTTTGAAAGGGCTGGACCTTCGTCCTGTTTGCCTATAAAAGGTTTACTGAATCAAGCACACGCAAAGAAAGCCTTTTATTATAATCTATGAATATTCATACGATACTCCTGCAGGTCAATAATCTTTCACCTTGACCACTACATTTTTAGTCTTCTAAGAATTGTAATATGATGTTGAGATTACCCGCCAAAACGTTTGACCGCACAGTGACCTTGCATTTCTTACCGCCAGAGGGCGAGTGACCTTGAATTGGTCCAGAACCGGCCCCTAATCACTACTGCTGAATTTAGAAAAGTAATGATAGAATTTAATATTAATGATTACAGCAGTTATTCAAACTTGAAGAGTAGCATAGTTGAACGTGTAAATCGCACTCAAATTGTTGCGGATTATAATTCAAGAAAGCGTAGAACCACCGGATATAAACCTATGGATGTAATGGAAAAGAATGCTACCTCTATTTTAAAATATTTAAAATGTCATAAAGTTCTTGACCGCAAGCCGCCTAAATTTAAAGTGGAAAATTATGTACGTATTAGCAAATATAGAAGCATATTTTCCTAATTGGAGCTATGAAGTCTTTCGAATAACAGCAGTGAAAGGTTCCAGTCCAATTACCTACACATTACGTGATAGTCGAGATAGAGATACAAGGACGTTTCTACGAGTCAGAACTTCAAAGTGTTAAACATCCTGACATTCACCTAGTTGAACGTGTAATACGACGTCGAGGAAATATGTCTCTCGTTAAATGGTTAGGGTTTGATAATTCTCACAATTCATGGATTTATAACAGACATTATATAATGCGCTCTGTACGATTCCTTTTATATATTGTAATATAATTATGTAATAAATAACTTTTTTTATTTATTATTAATACATACAATACTATACACTACTAAAGCGTTTCATAAATACGCAATCACGATGTTGCTTTTCTACGACAGCGGAAATTATTTTACTACATTCTTCTATTCTTTTCCCTAAGCGTGCAGTCTCTAACTAACTGTTCCTATTCTTCTTTTCGCTCCTATTCTACTGCATCGTAAACTACGTTTATGTGCTTATTAATGCAGACCCCTTCACTTGTGATGTCATCCGTTGAAATATAATTCGGCAAATGACCTTCTATTTCATGTACAAATTGTTCCAAAGGTATTTCTCTAAGGTCGTCTATTAATCGCTTAACACTACAAATGCACTCTACACCATCGTCAAGCGATTGAAAATATTTCTCACACAGCCGTATTCCACTACCATGCTTATAAACTAGATTATCTAAATAGTCATCACTAAACGTACCCTGTTCATACACTTTTTCATGTTCAGCATCAAATTCTAATGATTGAAATTGATATATTAATCTTTGAACTACACTAACACAATCTACAGCCTTTGGCCAGGACTCTGCACCATAACACATCCACATATTTACTAAACATTTATTATTATCCCTATTCTCGATACGTTCGTTAACCCCACTTATTACTTAACGGATTTCGTAACTTCTACGTCAATACCAATGTTCTCCTTGGAAAATTCTACAATTTCTATAACACATGCTACATTGAGATCAAATATGCCTTGTAATGGAACTATTACCTTGTTTACGTCAACATCAGGTATTTCCGCTGCCGCATGTATATTTTATTATAAAATGCAGGATATTCCATATTAGGTACTAAATCCAATCGGTAACTGACTATCTTAAGAAGTATAATTGTTCTATAGACTCCCATTCTAAATAGATTTTTGATTTTTCACAATCAGAGATGCGTATAATTTTCTTCTTGACAATAAGTTTCATGCTATATCGTTTTCGAACCCATCTTTGTATGTAGCCATGTCCCTTCAGGTGTATACAAATAATTTGTAATTATCCCTTGATTGTCTATAAGTATGTGCCATTCCTCCTTATCAAACACCACTCCATTACTCTTAGATTCACCAAGTTTCACGACTGATTCAAAATTGAATTGGGATGACAGACCGACGCTAACATACATTGATTTACTTTTATTTCAAAAATACTGCACCTTGTTAATTAAAATTCACGACATCCACTTGAATTCATAACACTCACAACCTTCACCATTTCTACCGCTTTTAAAATACTCCCTCTGCACTTATATCCTTCTTTCCCCACTATTTTTAACGTCAAGGTTACCTGCTTCACCTTGATCGCCGCACTGCACGTTACTTCAGCACTCTTACCGTTTCAAGTCCTTCATTCACGGCGTTTCTGCAAGGTTGGCGGGATCTCACCAATCATTTCAAGGATGTCTCCTTGACCTTTCCGGCCTCCACATTTTCAAGATCCCCATTATCCAGGTTCACACAATTACAATGTCCTCCTCTTTTCACGTTTACCACACCCCAAGGTTGTCTTAACCTCAAGGTTCCCACACTTGCAATGTCTTTCCCCTCTTACGTTTACCACTTGACCAAGGTTACACAATACCGATATCAATCATATCATTCTTCATGGTTAACTATACATGTGTTTTTACATGGTCACTTCTTTCTTTAAAAGTAGGGGTAACTACACTTATAGTATCTTGTTATTTCTAACAGTGTCAGTATGTCTGCTATCCCAGTACAAAACAATTGGGATGATAGGGAGTGCTACCAACCATTATCATTTTTCAATCTGAGTGTGCGTCGAGCATGTGAATTAATTCCAAACTGGGTGCAATTTGGAAAAACGGACTACTGCCTTCTACGACATTAGAGGCGCAACAGAATACATGTGAAGAAGTGCAGTGGAGGACTGAATGGCTTGCCAGCCTAGATAAAGGAATTCGCTACTTCCACCATCATGCCTTCATGGGGAATTTGGGATATTATTCGCACACATTTGCTCTTCATACTCGTTATCATCTTGCTGGCCATATGCATTTATGCTATGACTGCTACAAAGCATTGAAACCAATTGAAACCGAGTTATTTACGACCATGCACATATGGATGGATGGGTCGCAACTTACCACATGTCACACCAAGAATGCTGGTGCTCATCGTGTAGAGCGTCCTTAGAAATGCTGCACGAGGTGTATGAGGTGTATTATTTTGACAATTAGTTTTTTTTAAACTGTATATATTGTATATAATACATTATTTCCTGTTAGTAACTTACTGTGTGACACCAACGTTTTATTATCCTCAGTATTACAATTGTTTTGATAAACGTTTACTTACGTATCGAACATGGTCTGGAGTTCACTCACCTCCATTGCTTGCAGCAGCAGGGATCATTTCCATATCTTCAGACTATACGGTTGAATGCTTCATGTGTGGAGTTCGAATAAACCAATGGCGGTCATCTAACACTCCGCTACAGGAGCATCGCCGATGGGCACCACACTGCACGTACGCTCAATTACTTGCACTACGCCCACGCAGGTGTAATGATACAGAAGTGGAAAGGACCTTTTGCACTTGTACTAAATCAAAATGTTTTATTCCTAGAGAAAATCGTATATCTGAATAATACACTGATTACATTTGTACATACAAGTAAATATATTAGCATACCATTATCCTTTTTAATTTGGTTCTATGTGTGGTATCAGAGAAGTGTAAAAAATTACTTGAGCAAGCCTTGAAAAATAAATATATTAGCACATCATTATCTTTTTTCATTTGGTTCTAAGTGTGGTATCAGTGAAGTATAAAAAATTACATGAGGAAGTGAGATGGCTATCTGAGTAGGTAGGGTGCACAATAGCCTTGAGAATTGTTGAGTGTTAGTGACCTACGCATATTGTTTCACCTTGGAGCTGTGGTAATATTAGAAATGTGCGACCTTGGGAAAGTTGTATATAAACATGGCCTACTTATTTCGCGACCTTAAGTCGGTGGAACCTTGAAATTGTGGTAACCTTGGAAATGTGGGACCTTGGAATTGTGGTGTGTTTCAAAAGTCTACAATCTTACGTACTTTCCAATAATGATATTTTCAATAACTACCCACCTCCTAGAAGTTTTGAAAAATTAGTATGTATAAATACTGTTTACGTTCAAGTCGAGGTCGAACTGCAATATAAAATTGATACTTTAAACTTGTACGATTCCGATGGTGATAATCTAGTGATAATAGTGTAGTGTCATCAAAGGAGGGTACATCCTACGTTTTGGAAAATGCATTGTCGAGTACCAGTAGCGATGGTGATGAAGATGAGCATTTATCCAGTTTTCCAGGATCATCAAACATTAGTGTAGAATGTGATGCAGATGACAGTACTAAATGGAGAATTCTAAGTAATTTGAATAACGGTTGTGGACGTATATCTCGTCATAACATACTTAAAGAAGAAGCTGGACCAACCGGATATGCTAAGCGAAACGTTGACAATACTTGTGCAAGTTACTGAAGGATTTTTATTGACAATTCCATGATGCGTAATATTAGGAAGTGTACTGAAGCTGAAGCAAGTATACAATTGGGTGGCAGTCCATGGACAACTTATTTGGAAGAATTAGACGCGTATATATCTTGTGGTATCTATGATGCTAAAAATTTTCCAGTAGCTCAACTGTAGAACAAAGTTTCTTTTGTGATACAATGTCCAAAGATAAAATAAACCAAATGAAGCGATTTATTCGATTCGATTTCAAATCAACTCGTCGATATCGTCAAAATCTGATAATTTTGCTGCAGTATCTGAAGTACTGAATAAATTTGTGAGTAACTGTATTATGTGCTGTAAACGAGGAGAAAACGTTACAATGGATGAACAACTATTGCCTACAAAAGTCAGATGTACATTCACCCAATATACGAGTAATAAACCCGATAAATTTGGTATAAAGTTTTGAATTACAGCTGACCAAACAAAATATATGTTGAATGGATTTTCTAACTTGGGCAAGGATGGTTCAAGATCAAGCAATATGTTATTATCTGAACATATTGTGAAGAAATTAATGGAACCCTTTCCAAAAAAGGGGAGGAATGTAACTGTAGATAACTCATTCACATCTCTCTATTTGGACAAAAGTTTTCAAAAGGAGTCTACATCACAAGTCGGAACTGTGGACCGAAACAGAAGATTTTTACCAGCTGCTATAAAAAATGGAGAAATGGTTTGTATTATACGAAGATTTTCGTATATAACAATATTATCAAGTGAAAAGATCGAAAAATGTGTACATTCCTAGTAGTATCTACAGATTTCTAACGATTAATGAAACTACCAGAAACCTTAAAATTCTACAACAATACTAAATATGGGATAGATGTTCTGGACCAAATGTCAACGAATTATACAAACAAATAGTCTTGCAGGGATTGCCCTCTACAAGTAATTTTCAACATACCTGATTTAGCAGCAGTAAATTCATGGATAATTCCCAATTTATGTACTAACGAAATCATAAGTCGTCGAAAATATATTTTGAAACTCGCCGATGAACTCAGGGGTGAGTACGTACGTACAAGAAAATCCACGACGTAACAGCAAGATGGGTCGCAATCAACAAACAAGCGATGGCAACGCCAAACTAAAAAATGTGCCAATAAATCAAAAGATAATTGCAAAATTTGTAAAAATGTAGTATGTGGGAAATGCGTTGGCATTATAACTAAGGAAATTATATGTTCATGGTGTATTTAGTTACTCATTGTGTATTAGTATATTCAAAATGAAAAAAATTAAGAGTTTGGGTTTATTATTTTGCCATTACAATGTAATTCTAAACTCCAGTCAATTTGACCGGTATCGTATTTATAGGTAAATAAATTGTGTCGTATTTCTAGTGTTAACGAAAACACCTATTTTTGAACACTTTATTGAATAGGACCTTTTTCTGGCTTAAAAAGGGCATAAGTGGTAAACCGTTTGACAACTTCGAGACGTTTAAATTACTGAGAGCTGTGTTGGTAAGCGAATTAACTGTGGAGGATCCGTGACACAAGTATAGAACTGTATCAACCGAGTAGGATTTATAAAAATTGGTGTAGAACTGTACTAGGGGAGTGTAACCAAAATCGGGTCGCTTACCAAAATCGGGTCTGTTTGTTTCAGTGATGTACGTTGTCTACTCACCTTTGAATCCTCCACAGTTGAGTTAGCGGTCTGATCTGCCACAGTTAAGGCAATACGTGTGTGCATGTATGTGTGTGTGTGTGTGTGTGTGTGTGTGTGTGTGAGTGTGAGTGTGAGTGTGAGTGTGAGTGTGAGTGTGTGTGTGTGTGTGTGCGTGCGCGTGTGCGTGTGCGTGTGGGTGTGCGTGTGCGTGTGCGTGTGCGTGTGCGTGCGCGTGTGCGTGTGCGTGTGCGTGTGCGTGTGCGTGCGTGCGTGTGCGCGTGCTTGCGTGTGTGCGTGCGTGCGTGCGTGCGTGACTGCGTGCGTGCGTGCGTGTGTGTGTGTGTGTAATTTAAAAATTAACAATCAGTCACGTGTTGTCATGTGCGAAACCTTTGCGAATTGCTGGCTCACATGACATACACAAGGGTGACTGTGATTCCTCATTTCTAATTATAAGTTTATGCAATAAAAGATTACATTTTCATATTGTCCCCATTTGCTGTCAATAATGTATTTCTGAAATATACTTAGGCACAAAATAGTAACATCTTAAAGCAAGATAACTCTAAATTTCAGTAGCTATAGATGCAGTTGGTATAATAAAATGTTTATACCAGTACATAGACATTTTACGTGAACATATGCTTGGTTATCATTGTTAGGACATTGTGGAATATTTCCGTCATGCACAATTGACTCCTATACAGCAATGCAACTTCGTTAGGGTTACAGCGATAATCCCATTCAATGTTTTGAATTACAGTGACACTTCAACTGCAATGACGTCATATTCAACTACCATAGTAACAGAGCTATTCTTGTCATGAACATTTGTCAAACACTGACAGCCACGTTAAAAAAATTGACGTTAAGTTTATTGTAAAAATGAAACGATTTCGTAAAATTTCGCGAGAAGCTAATGATAGCAATATTGAAAAGAGTGTACCGAAGAATACAGTGAAAAATCAGACATTTATTTGAACGCAAAATTTTGTTTCATGCTTAGGAATTAAAAAGTTTTGTGGTTTTTAAATTTAAATTTATTTTAATTAAATAAAGGTTGTGTTCTTTCATTAAATTTTGTAACCTTTTACATAATTAACTAAAGTTTTCTTCGTTTGATTATATATATCATATATATATATATATATATATATATATATATATATATATATATATATATATATATATATATATATATATATATATATATATATATATATATATATATATATATATATATATATATATATATATATATATGGTGGCACTTAAGCGGGATTGCTCCATAACTCCCTTACTATTACAAATACGAAAAAATATCTTATATAAAAGTTGTCCACAGTCATAAACTACACATTTTGAAATTATTTGCACAAATGACAGACTTCCGGTTATGCCGGAAACTCATGCCAACTTCGTTATTTTAAATAGAACAACCTATATATTATTACATTTTTGAATTCCTCGGTGAATTTAAAGGTCACTTTAATTAACCATACTATGGGTCTACGTCGCATTGCTTCTGAGTTATTTGACATTTTGTAGAAAAAATGACTTTTTTCAAACATGGATAACTTGATTTTTTTAATGCACAAAAAATAAACAATAAATACTCAAGAATTAAGAACACAAAATTCAAAATAAATACACAAGAAATACATAAGGAATGAACAATAAATACATAAGGATTGCACAAGTAATACGAGATAATTACTTAATGCTTACACAAGAAATAGAGAAGAAATGCACAAGAAATACACAATAAATACATAAGGAACGATCAATAAATTCCTAAGGACTATTACTTAACGATTACCGATTACCTGTTGGCACGTTCCCTCGTTTGATACTGCACGCATCCGGTGTTTGTAATACGTTGTAACAACTTTTGAAAGGCTGTTTCTCGGGGAAGTCTTCGTTCAGAATACCGTACCGCATAAATCCTTGACGCCAGTAACGCATTTCTTTGGCATTCTCCAAGAATGAAAGTCATGTCGATCAACTCTGCGTCGGACAACATTTTAATGGAAATGTCTTGTAGAAACACTTAAACTGATACACAAGACAGCAAATCACAACAGTAGCTTGAGAAACTGACGTTTCTTTTCAGTTGTTTAAAACAATTGACAAACGTTTCCATAGCACCGCGGCAATACGCAATAAAAACTGAAATTAGATAAAAATGTGAATATCTCGAAAACTATCACTCCAAAATATCGATAATGTTACATCAATGGAAAGGAAATTTAATTTCCTATCCGCTGATGTGAGAAAATATTGGTGGTTCCATTAAAAAAAATCAAGTTATCCATGTTTGAAAAAAATTATGTTCGGAGCGATAAAAATAACGAAGTTGGCATGAGTTTCCGGTATAACCGGAAGTCTGCCATTTGTGCAAATAATTTCAAAATGTGTAGTTTATGACTGTGGATAACTTTCATATAAGACATTTTTTCGTATTTGTAATAGTAAGGGAGTTATGGGGCAACCCCTCTTAAGTGGGCCACCCTGTATGTATATATATATATATATATATATATATATATATATATATATATATATATATATATATATATATATATATATGGTAACAATTGTTAATTTTAATTTTTAATAGGTACAGAATTCGAAAAAAGGTAACTAATTTAAATTTAATTTTAAATATTTCTTGTCATTGAATGCACTAACGATAGGGCATTATGGCCAGTTTTACGCCCTACCGTCAGTGAATTCAATTCTCTGACTCATGATCTTGCTCGTTATCTACCAAAGAATATTCAACCAATTTGCGAAAATGCTGCATCCTACGTTCAAACGCTTATGATTTTCTACACACCTCAAAATGTACCCTTGGCTCCAAATGACATTTTAGTTAGTTTCGACATAACATCACTCTTCATCAAAATACCAATTGAAGACACTATGAAAATTCTAGTAGAAAAACATTCAATAAACCAAGATATACTCAAGTCGATAAACCACTGCACGCACTCAATCTATTTTACTTACAAAAGTCAATTCTACAAGCAAATTCAAGGAGCACGTATAGGTTAGTCACTCTCTCTCTCTAGCTTTTCCTAATGTATATATGGAACATTTTGAAACCAATGATTTAAATTCTGCAGATTAAAATGGATACAAAGATCAATAAATATTGAAAATTACTAACGAAGTAAAAAGACCAAGAAATAATTACTTATAAAACAATGAACGCAAGATTCCTGCTATTCTACCTTATATAAAAGGAATTACACACAGAATAGCAAAGAAATTTCCCAAAAACGACTTTAGACCGATATTAAAACCACATTCAACATTGTCCCAACTTTTAAGAAACCCCAAAGACAAAATTCCCAATGAAAACCAAGGAGTGTATGAGATATAGTGCAACAACTATCGAAGAACTTATGTCTGACAAACTAATAGAATATTATATGCGAGAGCCGATGAACACAAACTAGCAATTAAGCCGCACAATACGTCACCATCTTTAGCTGCACATCATTTAGACACAGGACACCAAATTAACACCAACACTATCCGTTTAATTGCACCTCTACATAGCTTACAAGAAAGAATTATTAGAGAAGCAGCTGAAATTGAAAGAAGACCGAACACCCTCAATAAACGAGATGACATTTCTAAAATGATAGTAATTTGGAAGAATATCATTAAACAAGTTGATTCGAGATTTCAACCAACTCCAAATCCTCCAGAAATGTAAAAACACCTACGTTGCAACTGTTCCCGCTATCCCCACTCTACACATTCTACATCATGTACTACACTAACTACCCGAAGTCAAACACACTTGTCCAGACTAAATTTAAATTAGTTACCTTGTTTCATATTCTGTACTTGTTAAAAATAGTTACCTTATTTCAATGTCTATAATTGTCAAAACAAATTCTTGACAAAGGGAGCAAAGGACGTTCCCGAAACGTTGAATTAATTTGTACGTTTATTTACACAAGTTAAAAAAATGTCTTATTTAAACATTAATACTTGAGGAAGTCTAAATAGAAATATATATATATATATATATATATATATATATATATATATATATATAGTAGAAGCTCGATTATCCGAAATAATGTGGACCGAGCTTATTTCGGATAACAAAATTTTTCGGATAATAGGGAAGACATAAAAATAACACAAAAGTTGCTTTTTTAATAAAGACAAGACTTTATTCATATATATGTATCTACATTCATATACATATGTTGGTATGTATTTAGTACTCTAAATAAGAACATTACATAATATCTGTATCAAAAAAAGAACGAATGTCCAATTGCTTTTGTTTAGATTGCAAGTGGTTCTTATAAGCAATGCCCTTCCATCGTTTAATCAATAATACGTCAGAAGAAGTCGCAGTTGGTTGCTGTTCCACATATAGCAAAGCCTTTTTCAGTGCTTCTACGGCCGCTGAATGAGATATTTTAGGAATTGATTCCTCGTCATCACCGTCGTCGGATTCCTTGTTGTCGTTATGCTGCACTTTAGCTTCGCCACTTGCAAAAATTATGAGTTCGCTGTCTGTCATCTCATCTTCTCTGTCGTCACTTATTACCCACGCATTAACATATTCTGGAGTAACTTCTTCACATCCCTCCAACTGTTTAACGAGATCGTGTAAGTCGTTGTTTTCGACTTCACCGTCTTCCATACGTGTTTCCGAATTTCCTTCAATTAACTTGGACCAAGATTTTTGTATCGTAGAAATTTTAACCTTATTCCACGAATCTGCTATCCAGTAAGCTACGTCCTTTAAATTAATTTTCTCCAAACAGTTTACAAGATCAGCATCCTCGCTGGAGGTTTGCCCTAATATTGATTCTAGTAAACATCGCCTGTAATTACGTATTAAATTTTCCAAAACTCCTTGGTCCATTGGTTGAACCAAAGAAGTGATGTTTGGAAGAAGAAACATAACTTTTATGTCCCCACTTGTAAGTTCGTTTTCATTTGAATGCGAAGGAGGATTGTCTATTAACAAAAGGGCCTTACTTGGATGTCCGCATTTTTTTAGAAACTTTTCCACTTTTGGCACAAATTCTTCAAAAAACCAATACTTAAACAACAATCTGTCCATCCAAGCATTTTTTTGGTTTGTGTAATAAACTGGCAACACATTAGGAAGAATGTGTTTGAAAGCTCTTGGTTTTGCTACGCACATTAATGGAAGCTTGTGCCTCCCAGAATAATTACTGCAGGCTAGAATTGTTAGGCGCTCCTTACTTCTCTTGTATCCGGGTGCAGAACGTTCATTTCTAGATGCCAAAGTTTTTGAAGGTAACATTTTATAATTAAGACCGATCTCATCGCAATTATAAATTTGGTCTGGCGTTAACCCCTGCTCTTCTATTAATTTCTTAAATTGCGCTTTGAAGTCTGCAACTACAGATGTATCGGCCGATAATTTTTCGCCGCATATTTTTAGTTGACGAATTCCATGTCTTATTTCCATCTACCCAGCCATCCATCACTGGCTCTAAAATTATCGGGTGCTTCAATTACCGGGAGTTCTTCGCTAAAGTCGACCGCTTTTTGTTGCAAAATAGGCCCAGATACTGGCACACCGCGCTCACGCTGTTGTGTAAACCACAAGTACAAACTGTTATCTATTTTTTCAAATTTCTCCTTTTCATACTTTTCCGGTCCGCCACGGGGCTGGTTAAAACACTACACCATTGTTCTATTTTTGTACGGTTCTTTTTCCATTCACAAACAGTACTTACGCCGACACCATACTCATCTGTCACGTTTTTTAATATCTCGCCCCTATCAAAACGATTAATAGCCATAAGTTTGTCTTGAAGCGAAATTACAATTCTTTTGCGTTTAGGCATGTTCGTGCTTTTAAAGTTTCCAAACAACTAAAGTGAAATGTAAAACTTTCCTTGTTGTCTACAAGATTAGTCACACAATAACTTACTATAAATAGCTCAGGCGCAGATAACTCAACTAAGTGAAACTAAAGTGAAATGTAGAACTTTCCTTGTTGTCTACAAGATTAGTCACACAATAACTTACTATAAATAGTCCAGGTACAGATGACTCAACTAAGTGGGCCCTTCTGAGAAACACCGGAAACTGCAGACGCCGAATTTCGGATAATGGAGCGAACAGTTTATCACCGTTTCGGTTAATACGACGGATTTAAACATTGATTTTATTTCGGATAATGCAGCGTTTCGGTTAAGTGAGATTCGGATAAACGGAATTCTACTGTATATATATATATATATATATATATATATATATATATATATATATATATATATATATATATATATATATATATATATATATATATATATATATATTCCATTTTCTACCGAATACCACGCGTGCATCAAAATTAATGAGATAATCCTGGAAAAAGCGTTGTTTGCTTAAGGAAACCGCATTCGTTGGTTTTCTCTGTTGGTTAAAAGAAGAGCTCTCCTGCTTCGGAGTCGGAGTCGGGCTTTTAACCAACAGAGAAAACCAACTCATGCAGTTTCCAGGCAACACCCCTTTATCCGGGATTATCGATAATTTTGGACGCACTAGTGGTATTATATATGATAATTATAATTAAGTACAATGTCAATGACGTTTACGCACTATTGTCAAAATTTAAGTATAGTTGCCCAGGTGCATGCATGTTTGTGTTACAATTGTATCGTGAAATCATCTTTATCAACAAATGAAATGCTTTAAATACTGGTTCAAACCTTGATACTACTTACTGCAAAAATTGAAACATAAGCTTTTTTCGGAATAAGTTACTTCAAGGTCGATTAACTAAAATTTATACAGAATTTAATCTCTAAATTCATAACTAATAGTTTAAGGGTCGGTTCAACCAACTCTGATTAATGCGCTGTTTAACTAACCGTGGTTAGAAACTTAATCAAAAAATTAACTGAGTTATGTTACACAATGCATTTGAAACCTATCATTAGTTGTAATAGATCGGTTGCTCCTAAACTAGGCGTGAACTGTGCTGATTGGTCGGCACATGATCACGTGGAATCTGAAAGCAAGAAAACGCACGCAAAGGCGAGAACATATAACCTCAACCTCACTTTGTATCGCCTCGTCATCGTGCGAATATCGCTGTTTTTAAAGTGCTCAAAAACATTTTCAATTGCGTTGTACTGTTATTTATTTGTTACATATTGTTTGTTATTTTATTGTCTTTGTTGGATGATGAAAGCACGTTTTCAAGCATGTTCACTTCTTTTGTAACAAATATAAGGAATAACAATAAGTAATAACAATAACGATAATAATTTTAAGATGGAGTAAAAAAAAATTATAACAATATTCCAACATCAACAAAAATTAATCGAATACACGAGAGGAAAGAGCTAGGTTATCTTGAAACCAAACAAAAACAAATCCATGCAATTCACGAACGCGCAAGGCCAACTTGCTTTAATCGTGTTTAGTTATACTAAACCGTCCAAAATCTAGAGATTAGCTGAAACTCCGGTTAACTCATTTTAAGCAGGATTAAAGTGTTGGTGGAACACAAATCATTGATTAGTTTAACTAATCGTGGTTAAAGGTACTAATCAGAGTTGGTGGGACTTGCCTTAACTCATGTAAGGGACTTATTCATTCAACTCCGTACGTTAAGCGAAAGATTATACAGGTTATGTTACTGCATTAATGAAACTGTACTATCTTTTTTCTACAATCAGTTGTTATTAATTTCGTTTTGGTGGTCGGGTAACTGAATGAACACCAATTACGTTAATTGATTTAATTTTGTTAATTGTGTTAGTACCCTAATATCTAGAATGTATATTTAATTTAACCCAGGATATTTTCTAGTGCAAATATATGACGAGGTAAATGTCCATTCACTTTAATTTAAGAATTAAAAATAAGGTAGCTATTGATCATCTTGACACACTGCTTAATCGTGATATTTCAATTGTAAAAATGTTGGATAAATGCTCGTATTTTTTACGTGTAACAAGAATATGATCAAAATCATGGTTAACTGTTTTAAAGATCACAAAAATCTGAAATACTTGCCATCAAATGGATTGAATGAAAAACTTGATTGATTTACTTTGATCCCGTATTAAATCTTAATCACTAAAATGTGTATAAAAATTTTGAGCTAAACAGTTTAAACTAATTACACCGCCTGAAATGTCAATATTTGAACTTTACTAAACTGAGTAAATTCATACGGAATATTAATATCTACAGTTAAATGGCAATTAGGATATAGAGGTTTAACAAAGTAGATGAAATGATCTAAGCTTGTCATCTTATCTGGTAATTCAAAATACAATTATGGCGAAGTTAATAAACTGATTAGCATGCAGATCCGGAGTACGGCGGCTTAGCGTCTAAGGAACTACTTAATCAAGCGAATTATGGGAAATCTTAGCACAATGTCAGGTGAAGTGTTCTAATTAATATGCTCGCGAAGCTAAGGTATCTTAATTCAGTTATGAAATATTAAGCAAGTCAGGCCCGAATTAGCGAGCTGTCATCGACGGTATGTGTATAATACATGAGCCGTCCGCACGCATTGATGATTAATAACCTTATGAATTTATTTATTTGCCTAAGTAGTCATTTATGCGCGTTCATTAAGTGAATTTCTTTGTTTATGGTAATAACGGCAAGACCCCTTATAGTTCGACCGCAAACTAAACGGGTGAAGCTTTCACGCAAATAACCCTCATATCAAGAAGATGCATATTCTGAATATTTAATTACCAACTGAAGTCGGTTTTCATTAGTTTTGCTTTTAAGGGTTCAAAAAGACCTAGCATTAATTATTTAAGCATTTCAAACTAATTGTAAGCTAAAATCTAAATATGTTCACATAAAGTAACATTGACTTCAACTAAACCATAAACATAAACGTGATCTAATTACACTATAAGAGTTTAACGTCCACTTTTGTTCTTAGGTAAACATTTTTGGTAAACTTACAAGCACTTTGTGAATTAAAAAACATACTAAAAAACTCAAATGAGATTTCTTTCATTATTTGTTCAAGTACACTGCATGAAATGAAAAAAAAATTGAAAATGCAGACTGTACAGCTTCTGCTTTGTGCTCCATACCTTATTTCTCTTGGTTATGAATTGTGGTTTGACGAACGTAATTACTAACGGCAATTAGTTAGAATGTATTTACATTGACATTGGAATTGATGCAATTGGGTACCGTTAAATAAGATTATCGTTGTTATTAATTGTGTATGATGGGTAACTCTATTGGGGAAAACCATAAACTACACGTTTGACCCCTTTATGTTTACAATGTACATGTTTCCAATAAAAATGTCACATTCACTTTGATTAATTGATGTTGAAATTTATGTAACTGAACCTATTACTGGTGTTCCGTTACGATTCAACTGATGGGTAAATAATTTTTTTTTTGGATTAATATCACGTTGAATATAGGTCATTAGTTTTACTAATTCTATTTTGGGTGATATTTTCAGGTGGCTTTAGACTTTATCAATTTTAAATAAATTTGATAAATTTTTATCATCGTTATCGGCAAAGTATTAATAATAGAAATGCTGAATGTCTATGATGTACCATCACTAGATCTGATCAGCAGCTCTTAGACTAAGCGATGCAGAAATAGCTCAATCGTACGAATCTAATACCGAAAACTCGATAGTTCCACGTTATTCCGTTGTCGAGATCTGAATCGGTTTCTGAAAGGTGCCAAAATGAACGACCGGTACCACAGTTAGAGAAACTAAAACTCCTCTTTGAGAATTCAAATTGAGCCATAAGGTCACAGTACACTATTGAGACCGATAAGTTGTATATTGG